>VZRV01005432.1:2356878-2498675 GCA_013398115.1 Falcunculus frontatus
GAGAGGGAGAGGGAGAGGGAGAGGGAGAGGGAGAGGGGGAGGGGGGATTTGCAGAACAGTTGTACTGGCGACACCCGCAAGTCCCTTTGGATCTGATGCTGGAGTGATCGGTGCGGTCCAAAGCTGTTGTAGGGTTCTCTGGCGTGACCCGGACCTGTCGCAAGCTTTTCTCCAGCAGGAAGTCTGACCGACCCCCCGAGGCTAGTGGGGAAAGGGGCACCGACCCTCAGTGGGTTGCTGAAGGGTGTTGTCGCCGAGGGCCAGTCCCATGGTGACTGCCCCCTCACTATGAAATTATCATGGAATCAGAATATGCTTCTGGAGAGTTTTGACCAAATGTTTCTTGAACTTTGTCAGGCTTGGTGCTGTGACTGCTTCCATGGGGAGCCTGTTCCGGTGCCCCGCCACCGTCTGGGTGAAGAATCTTTTCCTGATCTCTACCCAGAGCTCCCCTGGCTCAGCTTCATGCCGTTTCCTCGAGTCCTGTCACTGACATTTCAGTCATGAGACTGTAACCATAGTTCTTTCACTGTTGACCTGGGCACATCAGACCTGTTGAAAAGTTTTCTGGTGTAGCTTGGACCTGTTGAAAGGTTTTCTCTGGGACAAAGTCAAGCTGACCCTCAGAGGGGTCATGAGGAGAAAGACATTAACCCTCAGTGGCTTAATGACCAATTCAAAGGCAGTGACCATCCAGAGTGAGTCCAATGGGGATTGTCCCCTCCTAATGAAATTAAACAGCCCTAATGCTGACCCTTTTCCTGCTAGAATGACCTGGGCTCATAACAGTTGGCATGACCCACGAGCAGTGGCAGATCAAATTACAATTCTTGTAAGAGAATGTAAACTATTATGTACGTATATATGTGTGTGTGTGTATATATGTAAACACCAGTCATTCAGTGTCATTTCACTCTAATCCACCCCAAGTGATCTATTAACAAGAACCTCAGTTACTCTGCCTTCAGGTGCGGGTCATAACATTAAGTTGGAGAAGAAGGAGAAGGAGGCATCGCAGTGGGCTCTGCCGCCACTGGGGATGATTGAAGGATGGCAGGCAGGGAAAATAAATGGAGACAGGCTGGTGTGTGGTGCTGGAAAGGCTGTGCCTTCTGACAGGCACAACACAAGTCTGCTGCCCACATCTCATGTCCAGCACTACAGTTGGTAAAGGGAAATGCCACCGAGAGCATTTCCCAGAGGTGGGAAAGCTTGGGAATGCCTCAGCTCAGGAGGAGAGGAGGAGCAATGCAGTGTTTCTGAGGGGCTTTCGTTCGGGGCCTGTTTTCCTTCTTTGGTTTGTGTGTTGCGGGGTGGTTTTGTTTGTGCTTAATGTCGTTGGTTATTCAGTGGTTGCCCACACTAATATATTCACATGGCAGCAGTGAAAGAGAAATGGTCTACAGATTGGCAAGCTTGCCTTGGAAAACATGAGAAAAGGAAGGGAATGTCACTGGCAAGTCTAGAACCTGTGTCCAGTTCTGGGCTCCTCAGTACAAGAAAAACAAGCTTCTGGAGAGGGTTCAGCAGAAGCCACAAAGATGATGAGGGCACCTCTCTTATGAGGAGAAGCTGAGGGAGCTGGGCCTCTTTAGTCTGGAGAAGAGAAGACTGCGAGGGGATCTCATTAATGCATATAAATATCTCAAAGGTGGATGTCAAGAGGATGGTGCTGGACTCTTTTCAGTGGTGCCCAGCAACAGGACAAGGAGCAATGGCCATAAATTAAAACAGAAGTTTCATCTGAACATGAGGAAGAACTTTACATTGAGGGTGGCAGAGCACTGGAACAGGCTGCCTGCGGAAGTTATGGAGTCTCCCTCTCTGGAGACGTTCCAGACACACCTGCACGTGTTCCTGTGTCAGCTGCTCTAGGTGACCCTGCCTTGGCAGGAAAGTTGGACTGGATGATCTCTTCCAACCCTAACAACTCTGTGATTCTGTGATTCTATGAAATGTTGATCACTTCACAAACCCATTTTCAGCTGCCAGCATATTGGAGTATAGGCACAGAAGCAGGAAATAGAGGAGGTTAATTATGCTTCATCTGTGTGAAATGGTGTGAGGTAATGCAAGTGTGACACTCACAAAGGCTTGTATGAAGCTAAACATTTCTCACCTATAGTTACTAAAATATCCTGTCACATGTGATTGCTTTGTGATGTCTAATAGCATTTATGGCTGGACAAAACACAGTTATCTAAAAATACCCTATCAGGAGGAGCTGCAAACTGTACAAGAGTAGAAGTGCCTAGGATGGATGTTGAAACACATGCTGAACCATGCCTGAGGGTCGATTACCCTGGCACTGGTTGGCTATCTCCCACTATATATAAGTTTGCTTTCTAATATCTAGAAGTTGTTGTAAGCCATGAAGCTGAATTGTTTACATTTTTTTTTAAATACAGTATTTGGCTACCTATAGGCATTGGGAGATACATTTATTATGTTCATAAGTGTAGATGTGTCTTGAATCTTTTGTGATTGTCAATAAATTTTCTGCCATGTCTCTTTCCTCAGTCATGTCTCACTTTTAGCATTTGTGCCAAAATGCTTTATGTCACCCATTTGAGATTGCCACCATCAGGTTCCTGTTTCTTGAACAGTAAGACAGGAAAGCAGGTGTTTCTGCGCTTACTTCTTGACATTATTCCCTCCTTTGCTACTCTGGTCGCTTTTATCACATCTTTTGCCACCTTCCAAAGATAAATAATCCAAGTGTAACAAAACATTGCTTTTTATAAAAGTCTTTTCTCCAAAATATGCCCCTAGACAAACACATAATTTTTTCTGAGTAAGGATAGACTGCACACTATGGCAGAGGTTTTGTAGAGATATTCTAATACTTGGTGTTAACCAGGATGTTGTTTATTCCTCCTGTGTTCTACTAACTTGTTTTCTGACTACAGCTTTTTGAGGATTAGAGATAGCACATAGATATTTATATAAATGCCCAGTTTCTGCTTTCCAGTTTAGTGTAAATGAATGGGAGTTTGTCAGATTTAGAAGCACTACTCGTGTTCCTCCCCAGTGTGCATTGTTTTGCATTTTCAGTATTGAACTTAATTCACCATTACATGGTGCATTCTGTTTTGTTAGCACTTCCTCATCATCACAGTCCCCTCTTGTCTTGCTTAGCTGAAATAATTATGACAGCTGCAAATGTTGCCATCTCACAATACAGCCCTCTTTCTAGATCAGTGGTAAATACAGCAGCAATATGAGACTTGCTGCAGAGCTCCGAAGCTGGCTGGCGTTAACCTTCCGCCATCGCAGAAACTCGCAGCTCAATTCTGCTCTTTGTTTTCCATCTCCAGTTTTTGAACCATGATTGTACTTTTCTTTTTGCCCAGTGATTACTTAGCTGCTTCGAGTCCTCTCTGGCTTAGAAATTTAATTAAAGGCCTTTTGAAACACTAAAACGTTGACTGGTCCACCAAAATCTCTTTGGTTTTTTTGGGGTGGGGTTTTTCTTGACACTTTCAATGAATTTCAGTAGATGGATCAGCTAGAGATTTTTAAGCTTTGCAGAAAGCAAAGCCCCCCCTTTTGTTAGGCCTAATTTTGGCATTCAAATACAAACATTCTCTTCTATATGCTTGGTTTTCATTCATATTTACTTTAATTGACCGTTTCTACCAAAGAAAATACAATCCAAGCATTCCAGGCACTGAGGGTATTTGTTTGGCCTCTTGTTGAGCCTGTCAACAGGGAGTCAACGTGTTGAACATGAGTTTTAAAGTGAGTGCAGGTGATCACTCCATCAGTCCAGGAGCCATATCCTCCAGGCAGGCATGCTGCGTGGGCATCGGCTCACTGTCTGTACACCCATCGCTCTCCTTGGGGAATCCAGAGCCAGAGGAGAGGGGAGAGCAACCTGCAAATGACACCCTTCAGGCAGCACCAGTAAGAATAAAGTTGTCCAATGGCACAAGTGCATCTTCTTCTCACAGCAGAGCTTTGTGTACAGCCTCGATGTTGCAGAGGTTAATTTAGCTCCTGGATCCTGTGTTGGCTGCTCTCTGTGTTTTCATTAAGAGTGAGTAAGTGGGCTATGGCCATCTGTGCCAGTGATGCTGATAGCATTCTGGCTGTCATCAAGAAACAGAGGCAGGATTCTCCTTGGGAGTCTATTTCTACATGTGTCCTTTGTCCCCACTCTAGGACCAAGCCTCTTAGTTGCACATGAATTTAGTGCGTGTGCTGCGGCTGCCAGCCTGACACATTTCCAGCCACTTCTCTGAAATTTAATATCTCTCGTTTGTAGTGATGGTAACTGTTTGCTGTTCTTTGTTTAGTATTCCTCCCAGTTAAGTTTTTCCAGTGCGTAGTTTCTTTGTAACTGTTTTGGAATTAATATTCCCTGTTTCTAGAAGCTGCTTGGAAATCAGCAGTGTGTTTTTTATTATTGTGCCTACTGAGCTGAATTACTGGTCCTAGCAAGAAAAGAACCACTAAGAAGTAGGTGATGATATTTCAAGAGTATGACGGATAGATCTCTTCAAATTACCTGGAGGATTTTTTTGCTGAGCCCTTTTCTCTTTGGACTGCTTTTTTCCCCTGCTGATTTAATTGCTTATGTATAGGATAGGCTTGATGAACTGACAAATGGAAGACTTGCCAAAATGAATCACATATGAATTATAGGCCATCATCACCTATTAACTTTGTTGAATCAAATGGTAATCCAGTAGCAATTTACAGTATTACTATATTGCTGCTCACCCATGACACGGTGCTTCTGCTTTGATAAAGCTGAGCAATCCGCTAATAGAAATAATTTTGTTGTATGACTCAACTATGCCTGTGCTATCTTAGAGCAAGAGCGATTAGAAATCTCACTTGTTTGCCAATCCTTCAGTTGTGGTATATATATATATATATACAATATATAGGGAGAGATATAGATATATATCTATATTCATTTAGTTTTGGTACTTGAACATCAGCATGTACACACAGCGGGATCGGGCTTGTTCTCTTTATTCTCTTCTTACCTTTCTGGTCTGTACATGAACACTGTGATCTACAGGCACACCAAGTTTTATAGAAGTATGATTCACTCTTTATACAAAATCTCACCAAATTTAATCTCTGCAGTCCATTTTTTTTTTTATTTCTTTGCATTTTGGTAATGAGTTTAGAGAGTTTATTCGTAGCTAACTTCATGCTTTTCTTCCAAAGTAACTATTCACAGATCTTTACCATATTGTCTTTCCACACTGAAGAACAATTATTCTGGATCATTTCCTGGTGTATGGAGTCGTGGGTTTTTTACTTAATATTAAAAGTCAGTTTAAGGAGAACTGAAAATCTGTTCATTGGAATTGATCATAAATAGAAGATTTTATAGTTTCCGCTGCCTGGGCTACTGTACAAGCGTCGTATTCCAACTAAAATGTCAAAATGTGCACAAAAATAAAATGCCCTCCAAGCTGGATAGAATGTGTTTTATTCACAACACAAATTTATGTGGGGGCAGGATAGAAAATATGATGAGACGCATTGGTTTATTCCCTTTGTGAAAACAGGTACCAAACCATAGCACTATTAAAGAAGTGATTCTCAGCTAGGAGGACAAGATTCATTTCTGAGTCATCATGAATTTCTGCCGAGGGTGGAAGCAAGTTGGCATGATTTAAATGTTGAAATATAAGAAAAACTATTGAAGGGTGACTGAAAAAACCCTGCAGTGGCCAGAATTTCTATGGGAAAAGAGCTTGTTTGGCCAGATCAGCTAGGACTAAAAAATCCTGTTGTGTTATGTAACCAAGTGAAGTGAGGCTGAAGGACAGGAGGAGATGAAATGAAAGAAGAGCTCACCACGCAGCCTTCTTGGACTAATGGATGGAAACAGTCTGCTCTCCCTTTTGTCTTACCCTGGCTGGGCACATCAGCAGCCTGACTCCTGCGTGCAGCTGGAGGAATTCCAGCACCCTTTTAGCTAACGGGGCGCAGGTGGGTCACAAAACTGCTGAGTTTGGAAACTGCTGTGTGACCAGGCACCATAAGACATCCTCTCTGTCATGTTTAGGGTGGAAATTTAAGAATTACGTGCTTTCGGTAAACAATTTAAATTTCCCCTGGCAAACCAGGCAGTGTTTTGTTTCCAGCCCGTGCATTGGTAGGGTGCCCATTACCGTAGATGAGCAAGCTCAAAGACTGCAGGCTTTCAGAAACACATGGGATGTGTCAAGTTGACCCACTTCTTGAAAGCCAGGCTAGGCCTTTGTGAAATGTCCTGTACTTGTTAGATGTTAGGATGTCAAGAATGTTTAAGTCTCTGCTGACGCGATAATTATTGTTATGGTGTTTATAGAGGTGGGAGGGCCCTAAGGGAACAGAGGCCAAAAAGAAGAATCAGGAAGTGAGATGAATAAGGCTTCAGGAATTGCACGCAGTTAGAGTTTTGTCTTGCTTTTTTCTTTAGCTCACTTGGCTCTTCAGTAAAAGAGATGCTTACAAATGAGAAACTATTTTTTTCCTCTCTGCATCTGTCACACACACAAATTCAAATGCTCCACGTGTTAATTTAGTGGCAGAAGTAGATTTTAAATGGACTCTAGTGATGTGAAATTGTCAGGTGACAACACAGAGTTCTAATAATCTTCAGCTATTGTAGCTGCTCCCACTCCTACCGATCTGTAGTTTGTCTCTTTCACATCTGTTCCAGGGAAACAAGTTAGCATTGAATCCTGAATATCAGCTGAAATCTGAAATCCTGAAAACCTGCTGCTGTTTTTAGATTGTATCATTTTATTATACATGTCCAGTCACTATGTTATGATTTATGGAATACATTAAATATACAAGAAACCTGTAGGATGTACAGACAGTTGCCTCCTTTTATTTCAGAAGTATAAAAACGTGTGTCTACGAAGCACATTGTCTGACAAAATGCAAAGTATTCTTCTGACTTTGTTCAGTCATAGTAACCTTGGAGAATACTTGCATGACAGAGCAATTAAAATATTTAAAACAAGGTCATGATTTTGCAGGTGATTGTTTTGAAGATTAACTTGCCATTACGTATGCTGTCATGATTGCAGTGTATATGCTCAGAAGCTTGGAGGAAGAGTAGCTTCCTGTTCTAGTACATATTATTATTATGATGATGATCAGCAATTATTGTTGTTTGCCAAGCCAGACCTATGCTAACCTCTGTCATCAACAATATTGTTTAATCAGCTCGAAAATGACGGAATCTTATCTACTTGACAGCTTCTTTTATCTTACCTTATGAACTTATCTGTTTGAGGATATTCTAGAATATGACATAAAAATCTTCAGTATATAAAAATCACAGTATCATCACTGATTTGTCACAGCTGCATGGCACTGCCCCCCTTTGAAGTGTCTCAATATTAGTTCCTTTCTAGGAATCAAAAGGCTGAGAAAAACTGAGGGATGATGTGACCTCCCCTCCCCTCCATGGCTGCTATGCCATGAGCATTCCTGACAGATGCTTGCTTAAACTTCATTAAACCTCCTGTGACTGAGACACTAACAGGTTTCTCTTGTGTTTTGACTAGCAGCAATGCCAGGGAATGCTTGAGTGATTTGAAAATACATATTTAATTTGGATAGTCTGAAAATTAAATGGAATACAAGCACTTCTGTTGCTTTAAAATTTTTTCAACTGTTATTTTTTGAAACACAGAATTTAAGTTTCGATCCAGATTTACATTGCCACAGTGAGTGTTCAAAACTCATGAGTCAATGCCCACCCACAAACGAAGTTGGTTTAAAAGCCCATTTTCTTAAAAATAAGACATTTAGAGAAGATAGGTAGGTGGTTGGTTATTTGCCATCTGTTTTATCAGTTTTTAGGAGACTTTCATATTTACAAGCTTCGTGGCACAGAAAAATTAAAAACTTGCTTAAAAATATAAAAGATAGGATTCTTACTGCAGTCTCTTGACTTTGACCCCCAGAAAAAAAAGTGTTGAAGGATTTGAAATGAAATAATGAAAATCAGCAACCCTTCATTTGACCTGACAGTGTTCTTGCTGTTACCGCTTTGTAGAGAAACAGTAATCTGTATATATAGGTCCCCTCACATTTAATATATTTGGTATATTTTGAGAAAGGCTGAGGAAAAGCATGGAGTGCAAATCCTATCCATCTCAAAAAGCTCTCCATTGTATATTGCTAACTTCAGCTTCACTCTTCTGTTTCTTAAGTTAATTAATGCATAATAATGATTGCTAATAGGCAAATACTGTCTGTACTCCCAGGTCTCAGGGTAGAGAGGAATTTATTTTAAAACATAAGTTTGCAGTAAAATAACAATTCAGTGTTGTCATGGATTTGTCACATTTGGCTTCTTCTTGGTAATTAAAGGAACTTTTTGATAAACAAGTGGCTTGCTTAATTTTAATGGTCTGTTCTAGGATAAACTTGCTTATTAGAGACTCCTTATTTCTTCTAGTGAATGTATTGTGCCCTTGTGTTAGAGAGTCCTTATTTCTTCTAGTGAATATGTTACCTTGTTGATGTGCCAAGCAACTTTGAGTAAACTCTGTGAATGCAAAGACCTCCTTTTGTGTAGTGCACTGCACTCAGCTGCCGGGCTTGGTGACAGCACAGTTGTAGCAACTCGCGAGCTTACGGGAGCGCCATATTAAATTCATATGACCTATATATAGCATTCATCCCCTGCTCTGAACTCACCCTTCCAAAGGTGCAATCTGTAGGAGGCCCAATGCTGTGGAGGTCAGCCCCTCCAGCACTAACCAATAGCATTAAGTCGTATTGGAGAACCAGCTTATTAGTGAGAGCAAGGCAAATCCCGTATGAAAATCATACCCTTAGGTTAATTAAGTTAGATTTTTCTTGTTTGCAACAACCTCAGGGTCCATGCTAAAATGAAGAACCTGAAAATACATTTTCAAAAGTCGTTGCCATACTGCAGAAAGGTGCAAACTAGTGCATAAAGAGATGTGTTTCAGTTTTTGATTGATGTAAGGTTTCTGGGCCACCCAGGCCTCTTAGCCAGTGAGTGACACGCTGTGGGAGCGCACCAGAAACCGTCAAGCACTACAGTTTCTCTCTGTGCAAGGCTTGCACCAGTCATGGATCAACTTGTGGTGAAATTTACTGGGAGCAAATGTAGTACTCCCAGTAAGAGTGTTCTGTGTCAGTACCAGAAGCATGAATCACTTCACTGACCGGTAGGCTGAGCTTCTCACCTCAGCTATGTCAGCATTTAATTGAGAAAGAAAGGTGCCTGGAGACATCCCTCCCATTCCAGCACATTTGACAAAAACATACGAACCAGTTCCAGCTTAATCAAGCATTCTGTGTTCTTAAAAAAGTTACACGTGATCATAGAAATTAAGACTACCAGGATGCAAGTGCACTCAGAAAGAATTAAAGCTGCAAAGTTTAATCCAAATTATCATGTTTTTAATTATTATGGATGCTTGACTTTGAAACCTTTATAATGTCTTACAATATTTTTACAGGCATGAGATATTTACATTAAACTCACTGTATGGTAAATTTTAATCTATGCCGTTTTAAATAGTATAATTTGGGGGGAGGGGGGGAGGTGTTTGCTCTTAGTGATTTCTGGAAGTACATATTTGGCTTCTAGAGACAGCATATTATTTAAACCACGCATTTACTCTCCAAATCCTCTGCCTGCAGCATGAAACCCTTTATTTGATGCAATTCAGCACAAGGGTCTTTACCTGGCCCCTGTGGGTCCCATAGGAGCTGTTTGGTGCCACCCAGCACCCTGATCACCACAAAGCCAAGCTGTGTGTGTTGCACACAGGTGGCCCAGCAGAAAGAGTGGCAGTGGGTATGGGCAAGCTCGCTGTCCCTCCACCCTGCAAGAGCTTTGTGTCTGAGCAAGGAGAACAGGAGGTAGCACTGGCAAAAATGCGGAAGAGGTGGGGACAAAAGCTGCTGAAGATGCAATGCAGCTGAAGTGAGATGTGACTCAGTGACATGTCATCCTTGGCTCATAGGAAGAGGTGAGACAAAGCTTGGGCAAGAGGAAATGCACTTGGAAAATTAAACACTTTATTAGAAAAATAGCCTTTTCTTCTCTGTTCATGACATCTCAATTTTCACTGCTCATCCAGGAATTTCTGTATGTATTATGAGACGTTAATGCTGGCCCTAGTTCTGTTGACTGTGCCTCATCTCTAGAATAAGATTTGACCTTTTGCAGACTTGTTACTTTGCAGCATTTTCTCTCTGCCCTCCAAACCTCAATCTGCTTTCTGCATTGAACTTTCCTGCTGCATATCTTTTAAGCTCTTTTTATGCAGAAGTAATAGTTCCTTGTGGGCAGAGATGCTTATTTGTCTGTTATAATTTATCCACTGTATGAGAATCATGAAGTTACATAAAACAGCAATACTATTAATAGCAGAGAAGGCAGCAACTTCTCTTTCAAACTTTTAATACAAGTCCTCTGTCAACTTAAATGGAAGCACAGTCCATAAAGTGGCACAGTCTTGTGTGCGGGAATGTTGAATCACAGTGAAAAATGCAGGAAAAGGAACATAATAGACATATTATAACTATGTCTACTCACAGGAAATATAAATGCAGCCACACAAATCTTTTAAATGTTACTTGGTCAGGTATGTGCTTACAGCTTGCTATTGGCTCAGGTGGGATTAGTGTGAGCTGGAAAACAAACCTAGCAAAAATTGTTGGAGCAACAGGGCAGGAAAAGTTTAGGGAACCCCCCTGCTGTAATAAGAAACTGACCATTCCTCATTAATGAACCTCCAATGACAAATGTGTGTGAAAGCAGCAGTGAAAAATCGGCCAGTGAGAAGTGCCAAGTGATGGTTATCTGAGCTTATGCTTTCTGGCTCTGGAAACTGAGGGTTCTCTGCATCTCTTAAAAAATGAATGCTAATGAATACATATCCAGCAAAATCTTTTAAAGAGGTGTCCTGAAGACGGGCATCAAAGCTACCTGAAAGATTAACTCTTTCCTTTTAATATCAGTCCTAGAATCAGGGGAAGGTGGGAAGAGTAGTAAGGGCTTCGTACCATTAGAATTAGCCATGTATTTTATCAAAATCCTGTATGGTTTCTGAGCCTGTATAAGAATGAACTTTAATTTTGAACTGAGAAGAAAGGACAGTGCTTAGCTCAGAACTTTAAAAGCATGGCAAGAAGGAGCCAGGTGTCTACTACTGTATTAAGTTAATGACATTGTCGAATTAACAAGGCCAGAATTGCTATTCTGTTTATTTACTTATCATTAAGTGATAGAACATTCTCTTCCACATCCTGAAGGTCATTACCACAGTATATTTATTTTGGCTCCTTAGTGATGTCGAACATCCAGTACTGTGCCTTTTACAAACACATACATGAAAGAAATTCACTAAATCATTCTCCTTCAGTGCTGCCAAGAACACAACAAAGTGTAACCACGCTGGATACAGTTTGACTGTGGTAAAATGTCTGCACCCTGCATACACTGCAGGTGTAGCTCTACTGGAAGAAATATCCCAAGTAGGTTTCAAGGGTTGGATAACATCCTTCTAGAGGAACTTGAGTGCCTGGTAGAAGAGATGTCCTCAGCTGACTCCAGTTTGATTCCTCTCTCTCATGTCCTGTGTCTTAGATGGGACTTACATTCATTGTTGTGGTGCACAGTTCTGTTCCACTGACATGTTTTCCTCCCACAGTTATGAAGTAGTAAGGAGGACAATTTAACCAACAGTACTTTAGTTACAAAATCAACAGATGCATGACTTGACTTTGGCACTGCAAGATGATACACTTAAAATAAACATCAAAATAATACTGCACGGTTTTGGCTTTGTTTACTAGGGCTCAAATGATGGACAAATCATCAACTCTAATACTGCAAAAATCCTTGACCAGCAGCTCCAAAACAACAATCCTAGTCCCTGATCGTCCAGTCTCGCTTGTACTAGTAGGATTTTGAATCCCCTTGGATTCTCACTGGTAAATCAAGCTTCACATTGGTGCATAGCATATCAGGTATCAAAGCTGGGGCCCCATTTCCGAGCAGGAATGGAGAGCTTTGCTATGAAGGGGTGCGCAGTGTTTGAACTATGCCATGGGTAAATGAGGAAATAAAGATGAGGTAACAAAGAAAAGGCAAGCTAGTAGTAATCTGACTAATATCCCCCTTTGGGGGGATTTTTTTGATGCATAGTTGAACTCCAATGTGAACTCCAGAGATAAGATATGCTGATTACTGTACAAGGCTATTACAGGATCATGACTGTGTGTGTTATAAAGAACCTTTCCCGTAGTTGATGCTCTGTAAGAAAATGTATTAAATGTACTAATTTACTTTTTTTAAAGAGAAGATTATGCAAAAGAGTGAAAGAGGAAACATCTTTTAAAATTAACTGATGCATCTCTAGCCAAATTAGTTGGCTGTTGCTCTTGCATCTCTTTAGAGACTCCTCTATGTGAGGACATGAAAATCACTGGAACACAAATTTAATCTGGCTGTTGGGCACTTTTTTGAAGAGGCAGAGACACTACAGGAAACTTTACTAATTTGACAGACCTTCTCTCCTTATGGCCGCATGGAGTTAAGTGAACTCTCAGACTGGACTGAAAAGTGTCACAGTGAGGCTTTCAAATTCAGGCAGCTCTTCCCTGCCATGTCCTAGGGCTGCTGCAATTCAAACAGCATCCCTGCCAAGGGTTCACATAGTTACAGGTATAAGAAATGTTGTATTTGTTCCTGCAGAGGCAACCTCAAGAAAAAATTTCAAAACAATGAGCAAAGTCTGCATTAATTGTACATGTTCCAAATAGGTCACAAACATCTAATTTAAAAGTTTGTCTCTATTACTGTTGTGCCTTTTTTTAAACAGGCTGAGGAAAAGAAACATTCAGTGATCATCTGTTTCTGCCAGTTCTGTCGTAGGTTTATAAGCACTTTGACAGGTGCTGGTCTTCGAGTTTTTATCTGCTAAAACCAAAACAAAACAAAGGGAAATTCTGTAAGTAAGTCTGCTACATCAGTGACATCATTGTAAACAGGGACTGTAAACTATACAGAACTTCATCTGTAGAACTTCATGTGATTTCAGAAAGGGTTATTACCCTACACTTCCTGCTGGGAAAACAGTGGTGAAGAGGTGCAATGACTTGGCCAGAAGTCACCCAGCTGGCCAATGTCAAAACTGTAAATAAATCTCAGGACTAATTCTTTATCCTAGAAGCTGTCTCAAAATAAATAATACAGATAATTGTGCAATGAAGAGTGCTGTCGGGAACAGTGGCAGAACACAAGATGAAAATTTATATAACAAACTGAAATTCTGTGAAGTAACTAGATCCGAGACAAGAGAATAACCATGGAAGCATGTGTGAGATTAAGCATCATGTAGTAAAGGAACTTTGCTTTGGCCAGGCAAAGTTTTTATTACTAGAACAAGCCACATTTTCTAGATTATGTCTCTACTCATATCTTGTCTTTTTTTTCTTTAGATGATCAAGAGTGGCAAAAATGGCTACAGCCCTGGAAAGATAATTGCCGGAAATTATCCAGTTTCTGGAAGTAAAATAGATATTTTCTGTTTGCAGACTCTGAATGTAACTGATGTGTTTGACTCGTGTGTACTAGCTGGTGAGTTCTGAATCCTGTTTCATTAAGTTTTTCCATGCTCTCGCCAATAGAGCGTTCAGCTGGAAGTTAACCACTGGCAAGAATGATGGCATACAGCCCTCTTGATCTACTGGCGCCTTGGGGCATCGCAACCCAGCTGACATCCCGAGGCCCTTGTACTGGGAATTACTGTGTACACATGCACTTCAGCTCTTTGCTCTGCCCACGCTGTGTGGATGACCGCACAGTCCCAGGACTAGTGTTTGAAAGGTTTCCCACAAACTTATTTTGTAGCTCTGGTATTTTGAATACTCTCAACTTCATTCATCCCTTCAGAAAATTAGTGGAAGCAGTCAACCCTGGAGAAGTTACCTTCTTCAGCCTTTGGCAGTAGAAGGAATGCATGGATGGAGCAAAAGTAATTAACATCTACTTTCATTCGTCTCTTATGTCTTTCATTTTTTTCCTCGTACTCATCATCATTCTTTTCCATAAGATTATCTTGCAAACTTTTCTGAGTTTAGGCTACTGCATACAACTGCAAATCACAGTCTCTGATATTCATCCTGTTTCTTCTGTTTTTCTTTCAAACAGCCCTCAAGACTTTCTACTTGTCTCTTCAGGCCAGTCATACTTTCAAAATAACCTCATCATGTGACTGAAATCCCTCAATATGGAATATGTTGCTTAGCTACTGCCAAGCTGAAGGTCAGGTTTAAAAACTGCTTTGCCCTGGGTTGCAGCTGCCTACCTTTTGGATTCTGTGTGAACAGATCATTAAGGTTTAATAACACCTGTCCAGCCCTTTGCCAGAAGCACTTGGAAACTCAGCCCAGCAGAAGGTTGTACGCCAAGAGCAGAGTCCCTCAAAGCAGAGTTTACATCACACACACACACACAGACAGAGCTGTGCAGGTCCGAATAGTGAATTGGCTGGGATGGATTCCTCAAATCATTGCATGTGTTATCCCAGGATGTGGGGCCAGCTCCCTCACTGACCCTTCCCCACAGTAGCATCCTCATGAAGCACAAGTCTCCCAGGGCTCCACTCCTGGCCCTGTGCTGCAGGAGGGAGACCAGCCCCTCTCATGGGGACTGCGGGGTGACCTGGTTGAAAGAGGGTTGGTGGCTGCCCACGTCATGCCGAGGTAGCAGGCATCTTTCTTGCAGGAGCACCAGGGATCCCGCTCCAGCACGCACGTTCCTTGGGATGCCAGATGAATTAGGGATGAGTCAGCCAGAATTTTTCCACACGCTTCTGCTACTGCACAGCACTGATAGCCAGCTGAACTGTGGTTTTCAACTGCTGTCTGGTCCTCATGCTTCTAACACTAACAAAAAAGAGGTCTCTGTCTCCTGACAGAGTGCTCCATGGCAGGTCACTGGGAATCCCAATGCTTGTCTGATGTCAGGCCCCTGCATGCATAACATTTTTCTGAATAGCCTAGCATGTGTTGGAAAACATTCGGTCCTTCCTTCCTGCTTTGCTCATCTGTCCCTCCCACCAGCTAAGTGTATGGACACGGTCAATTAGAAGAGACAGCAACAATCCCGGTTGAATTTCAACCGGGACCTGATAGCAACTAGAGTTTTGTATAGAGAGTGGAGGGCAGGCACCCAAGGACCTGGTGAGTGCCCATATAAGCTAGAAGTTGTTTTTATTTTAAAATTTCATTTCAGTCCTTACCTAGATTCAGATTAGTTGTTGATTGGCAAATGCTGATTTCTTCTGCTCTTCTTTGGGCACATGATCATGGAAAAGAAACAGTCCACTTCTGGAAATATTTTCTATGAGACAAAGCACAGACCCCTTCTACCACAGCATTTGATGAGTCCTCTTGGAAAGACTGTAACTTCTGTAACTGCTCACAGTAAAAAAGCAGCACTGATGTCAAACTATACAGCATGGGAGACTAAGTATTAATTCAAGTCTTATTATAAATTTATATTATCTTCATTCAGGTTGCATCTAGAACTCCCAACCAAGACAGGCTTTAGCTGTGCTAAACACTACATCCATAGAAATGACAATTTGCACTTTATAGCACTTAACATCTAAAAAGACAACACGAAATAAACTGGTGTGAAGTCAAAGAAATGAAAGAAAGATCCCCACCGGCTCTTCACCTAGACACAATCTGTAGGCTACTTGCTGCATTCAAAAAGCCTGAACTCTATCTTTTGACAGCCTGAAAACTCATTGATTTTAATGGGAGAGAAGCACAGGAGTATTTTTCCCTGAATACATGAATGACCTCTGAAGCCAGCACTGAGGAGGAATTTGAGGATGAATGCCTTACTGCTTTTACAGGCTAACATGGCAGAGATGGCACAGGAAGGAATAGCAGACAGTCATGCTTTTGGAAAGGCCCTAAGCAGTGTCTCCTGGAATTGCCCATAGCAGCAAAAGAGTCCTTGATTTGCACAATCCTCCCTGAAGAGCTATTCAAGTGCAGATGTCCCAGTCAACACTTTCAAGTTCTGTGAGGGAAGTTTCATTTGGCCCTATTTACACAGCATATAATCTCAATTATTCATGCACACATTTCCTGACACCTTCGCCATCATCATTAAAAGGGCTCCTGGGCCTGTTAAGCCAGAATATGATCCAAGCACAATACTGTAATGAAGTTAATTGATCTTTACACTGAACTACTCTATCTACATTATTTCTAGCTTTCACCTGCCATGGGATGTGGCTATATTTTTTGTCTGTAGGATGACAGAGCCCCTTGCAGTTAAGAACCTGTACAACCTGCTGTTCATCACCAGGTTTCCTCTTAGTCTCCTTTTCAATAAAATAAAGAGACTGATTGTAAGTCTTTTGCCACAAATCAGCTTTGCTTAGATATCATGTAACTCTTATTATTCCTTTGTGAAGCCTAAATTGTCAACATAATTTTTCTTAAGCGTGGGCACCAGAACAAGACACACTATCCCCTTAATGTTGCTGTAATACCACCTCTCTACTCCTACGGAAGGTACTCTACATCCAGGGATCACATCAGCTTCCTTAGTCACTGCATTGTTCTGACAGCTCCTGTGCTGTGGGTTGCCCACGTGACGAGGTTTGTTGCTAATTCTTGAAATCCTGTGATTCATTCAAAGCTGTCTGAGCTACTGCAAGTGAGAGAGTAGAAGTCATTCTAAGTCACCTAGCACCCACTGGTGAGGTGGCGACAGGCAGCGAGGTGTGCAGCAGTGTCTCTGCAGACCACTATTTAAACATTCCTGTCATCCTATGAAAAAAACCCCACACATTTAGTCATGTAAAATTAGTCACTGAGGAAATTTCTGTGCTGGTCTGAAATACATCCACTTTGCCATGCTGCCAAAGCCCCATAGCCCAAGTTTTCCTGTGGGACACAGTGATGGCATAACTTCCTCGGAGAGGAGGATGCTCTTTTCTGTAGACATATGAGTATCTTTCCAAGTAAATTAACAGAGTTAAAAGGTATCGATTAGAGAATAGTTGTCTATTTTCCTTTCCAAATGAACATACAGTGCTACATCTAAAAGCCTATGTAACGATGTAAGGTTTCTGTATGCACATTTATTTACCCAGATGATTTTGTTGTACTATTTAAAGTTTAGACAAAAACAAATCAGAGGATTACAAAAGTAGTTGTGTTGTATTGTACAGGTATTATGATATAAGCCAACAAAACCAGAACACCTTTAGTTTCACAAATGTGCTTTTAATTTCCATAACTGAAGACAGAATTCTCATTTCACAAAGATTCTTTCAGGTTTTCTATCTTAGACCTGTGTTGGATCCAAGTAAAATGATTATGTTCATGCACGAGACATTTCAAAAGACTAGAGTGTGCAATACTTTTAACTTGTCTGAGATTACAGAGCCAAGACCAACAAAATTAAAAATTGACAGTTAGAAGACAGTAAGTTGGCTGTTTAGCCCTGGATATGCATTGATGAAATTTGGGTTTAGCTCTGTGCCAACAGATAAAGCATGAAGGAAAAGAAAAAAGGAAGACACCCAGAAAAAAATATATCAGTGTAGGGTCACTGCAAGCCAGAGTAGAGTGACAAAAATTTTATAAGGGAAATTTGTTTAAAGGGTTAAAACACCTGATTTTTTTTTACACCAGTAAATCAGAATACAACACATGGCATATTTTATATATTTTAATTTTTATAGTAGTGCTGGAAACTGAAACATGTCAGTTCAATATAAAATAGACATAAATTCATCTCAATTCAGTACCTGCTTATCCCTGTCCTGGTACCAGAGCCAATATAATCAGGAAAAAATTAACACATCCTCTGGGTCGATGTGTAGATTCTTCATCATGTCTGTCTGTGACAATCTGGGGACTGTGCTTGTGTGTAAACTTTTGTATTCTGATTTAAGGTAAGGAATTGATGAGTTGCTGAATGTACTGGTGGATGTGGAGCTGAACTGTCAGATCCATGTCACACACCTTCCAGAGATAAGAAAGCAAAGATTTAGTGAAAGTCAGTTGCTCCCATTCAAAACAGGGCTGTGTCTGGAAAGTCAGATGGCTGGAGGATCAATCAGTTTTGCCTAGTTTACCTGATGTCCGAGAGAGAGGAATGGAAGAATTTTCTTGGATGCGGAACATGAAACAGTATTAGGGATGGATTCTTCAGTGCTGTGAGGTATGGTATGATGATACAGCCAAGCCTCTCTGACAGCTCTCTGACACCCCACAGGGCAGTCCTGCCTCCCCCAGGTTGTGCTCATGTGATCTCATGGTGAGGTGGTTCCTCTAGCCAATACAGCAAAAATACTGCTCGCCCTCTGCGTCAGAGTTAGTTTTCTACTGGATCAGGTCCCTTGAAATCCTTGCTGTGATACTAGATGAGCTTCAGTGCCACAGGAAGGGAAGCTGCTGGGGTACACGGCTGGGGAGGAGGTGGAGTGGGATCACCTCTTTTGGCAGGAAGTAATTATTGGATCAGGTGAGACAAACTGCCTAATCAGACTGTGGGCTTGACAGACTGTGCACTCGGAGGCACAGAAGGCTTGAGCAGAACAGAAAAGACAACCCTCCTTTCGTAGCACGTTAGTTTAGCTGTGAGGTCCAACTCAAACTAAAGAGTAAGTTTCCTATGATTTGGAGGAGAACAGAAGGACTCCAAGTCTCTGATCCCAGCCCTAAGAAAGCTCAGAAGCCTCAGGCAAGGCAAAACACATAGCTAGTGATTATTTTGCACAGATGTGTATATTCCTTGAGGTGCCTCAGTAAGGCATGTTCAGAGCTAGCACTCCTCAAACGCATGTGCCCAGTGGCTTCCACAACCATACGGCCATGGAGAGATACCCTGTACTCAGTGACTCAGTGCTACTTTATGGGAAGGGAGAGACAGAAACCTGTGCTTGAGCTAATGGGAAGTGTGGGATAAAGAGAATAGCAATTATGTTTTGGGAGATTGTAGGATCCCATCTGCAAAAGGTCTCACTTTCTACAGAGGGCTAACAGAGTATTTCTGTGCCAGAAACCAGGGACGGAGCCAGCTCTGTGAGCTGATCGGATTAAAAACAGTGGGAGAACATGTGGACACAATACAGCAGGCACCACCCATGAGCAGGACTATGTGACAACCATGGGGCCCAACTGAACCTCTTTTTTCACAAAATTTTTTCTTGGCGGAATATCAGGAGCCTTTTTTGTCCAGCCTACATCTGTATTTCCTGACTGAAATGGAATATGACACCCCCTCTCAATGTCCCCCCACCAACAGTACCTCATTTACTTTAGGGGGAAAAATGATTTGCAGCCACTGACCCTATTTTTTTGGTTACAGAATCTTTTATCAGTATTCTAGACTGCCTGCTGAGCTAGCCCACATTAATAAACTAAAATGCAAATGGTGTGCTCATCTCTGCGGACCCTGCAGAAAACTGGTTTTTCTTTTCCTGCTCCTTATCTTTGACAAAAGAGAGAGGGGGATAAGCTTAGAAGTCAGCAGGTACGGCTACTGGTCTTTCAAGTGACCCGAATCCTACTTGTCATTACACAGAAATTTCAGTACAGTGGATACTGGAAGTGGTAATGCTGTAGGAAATGGTAGATGATGGATGCCAGTTAGGCTAATTATATAGTTGCATATTTCTCAACCAAATTCTTTCCCTCCTTTCCCTTAACTCTCTCTCCTTATGGTTAATTATTCCCTTCCATCTTGCTAATTTGTCTGAAAACCAGCCTTGATGCTAAAGGATCCGTGTACATCCATCAGGTTTCAGACAGAGGAAGGAAAAATCTCTGAAAACATCTTCCCTACCTGTGCTAGCAAGCTTTCTCCTATGAGTTCTCTTCACAGTGCAAGACTGCATAAACCAATTCCTGACGATACTGATACTCACACCACCTCTTTCACATGCTCGTAACACTTCTCTGTCTTGTTCCCTCTGTCCTTCAGAGCCTTCACTATCTTTCCTGTAGTGTGCACACTGTTATTCTCAATAATCACTACATTCCCTCATTTCCTTGGCTCAAATCTTACCAAGATTTACTAAAACCACAACTCATACACAGAGGACTTCCAAGCTTCTTTTCTGCTCTGCCTTGCATTCTGACATTCTGCTATCTTCTCTCATTGCACTACTGAAATCACTCTCGTGACTTCTGCCTCCTTAAATGATGTTATCCTTTTTTTATATCTTCACTAATCCCTGTCTCTTACTTCTGTCATCTCTCTGCCAACTTTCTTTTTCCTCTCAACACTTTCTCTCCTTGGCTTTCACAACTCCACCTTTGCTTCTCCCTTTTGACAGCTGAGGCTTCCTTTTCCATTCCCATTTGCCATGGAGATCTTATCAGGCTTTTACTCTTCTGCCTTTCCTGGTGTATCAGTATCCAGTCACATTGGCACCAATGACATGTGCATTTATCTTGGTCTCTCCATCCATCCAGTCCTACATTTTAGCCATCATGTCTTCTTGGGGAAGTGTCTTTGCTAATCCAACTTTCATACAGCTGCTGCTGAACTTCCAAGGAGTCCCCTAAAGTGCTAATCCAATTCCTCTAGTCTCTTTATAAGCACTGTTCTTCCTTGTGTCTTACCCTGTTGCTTGAATTAATCAAAGTCAGTCCTACCTCAAGGCAGACAGACTATGCCCAGACTTTGCAATCTTTTCTCTCAAAGTCGCAGCATTCTTGTATGTTCCCTGCCTTTTCTTCCCCCTTCTGTCCTTAAGGCAGACATCCTTAATAGCCCCTTCCTCCATATCACAAACAAAAATTGGTACACTTATTCTTACCCATTTTCCATTGGTTTAAGTCCCTTCCATGACTCTCTCTTTTACCATCCTTCAACTTTTAATTTTCTTCCTCCTTCACAGTCACACCCACTTCTGACCACATTTACTTCTTATCATGCCGTGTCTGTCTTCTTCTGCTTTATCTGTGATATAAATACTAATCCATGAAAAATCTGTTGCCACTCCTCTTTAAGTACTTGTTTTCATTCCACCTGAATAGCTATAATACAAATATAAAACTTGGGCAGTCTATCTTCCCTCTCCACCCTATCTCTTTCAGGTAAACTTGAAGAAACTAGCTAGGAAAATGGAATTTTTTTTAGCAGTCTAAAAGAAAGAAAAAATGCCCAATGTTGATTAAAGAACAATTTGATAAAACGGATAGAAATGGTTTTAGTGGTTGTTGATTTTTCACTTCCCCCCACTGAGGGATTAAAATGTACCATGAACAAATAAATGTAAATTGATGAAAGTCAAGCAATCACAAATATATGAAAGAATCTATTAACTGCCTGGAGTGCAGTGACACAAACATTAAAATATTTTAAAGGATGACATGGGGGATAGAAATTGTGGTTTCACTGCACTGAGAAAGGAAGAAAATTAATGAGATGAACTTACAAGGCTAACAGTGTTTTTGCCCAGTCCAGCAATTCCATAGTCTGTTTGAATTTCTGCCTAGTGCTTTCCGATTCAGGGCTTCATCCTCTGCACAGTGCTTAGTTCTGTTAGTGTCCATAGACTCATGGAATAGTCTGGGTTAGAAGGGAACTAAACAAAGTAATTTTGCAAGTTGGGAGCTCCAGATCCTGATGTTCTGTAGATGCAGCTCTGCCACCACCACTATAAGCCATAAGAATGCTTATATTTTTGGGATATAACCAGTCCCATAAAAACGCTACTGACAGTTCTGCCTAATACTAAAAGCAATGAGTAAGGCTAAACACAAACTTGGATACACTTGAAGATGAGTTCTCTCTCCTTCAAATTTTTAAATCATTATCACACCTGAATTCTGACAGAACAAGTGAGCTGTAAAATGTATCCATACAGAACACATCTGTAACAAACATCCCCTTGGGCACTGTGCTTTGTGCTAGTGGAGCACGAAGTCTGAATGATGGCAGACTGGAGATAACTGAGGAAAGGAGAGCGGTGGAGAAGGCTGGAGTTACACAAATATAATAATGCAGTTACTTTAGCCATGCATGGAGCTAGATCATGGAATGGTTTGGGTTGGAAGAAACCTTAAATATTGAGTTCCAACCCCACTCCATGGCCAGAGAGACCTTCTACTAGACCAAGGTTTTCATCAATTCAGGCAGGCTTCCTGGCACTTTTTGCTGACTTCCTCTTTCTTGGGCTTCCTCTTTTTTGAGATGGATCACTCCTGAGGTTGGAGGAGGTGATCCTTGAATATTAATCAGCTTTCTTGGGCCCTTCTTCCCTCCAGAGCCTTATGCCGTAATACTCTACCAAGCAGATCCCTGAAAAGGCCCAAGTCTGCTCTCCTGAATTCCAGGGTAGTGAGCTTGCTGTGCTCCCTCCTTGCTGCCCTAGGGATCTTGAACTCCAACATTCAATGGTCACTGCAGCCTTGGCTGCCCTTGAGCTTCACATTCCACACCAGACCCTCCTTGTTGGGGAGAACAAGGTCCAGCACAGCACCTCTCCTTGGTGGGCCCTCTATCACTTGGAGAAGGAAGTTATCATCAATGCATACAGAAAAATCACAGGATTCCTGAAACAGAAGTTAGGCATGTGAAGGTTTTTCTAAAACTGACCAGCAAAATTTCCCTTACCTAGGGGATTTTTCTCATCCAATGGGGAACTATATGTATTGCTGCAACTACATCAATATAATTAAAACACAATAAATTAATTCCCTATGAGGGAGTCTGATAAGCTGCATAAAAGGGACTTACACCAGTCTATGGTATATCAATGTAACAGGATATATAATATGCACATTTTTGTAGATATGAAATGCTCTACTTGGTGCTCAGAGATAAAACACGGAAATCAAACACCAGCTCAGCAGGGGCCGATAGCATTGCAATGCCTGCAGGGAGAGGAAAGCTGTGCTCCCTGGAGAGGGGGGCTCCCAGCAGTACAGAGAGGTTCCCCTGTACCAGGGGGCTTGGGGAGGCCCCAGCTTTGGGAAGGGAAGTCCCAGCCCAGAGAAAGTGCAGTGGGAGGCAGGGGGGGGTCTCTGCTGTCAGACACTTCCCAGGCTGGATCCCAGGAAAAAGCAATCTCACCAAGCATCAGTGGAAAAGCCAAAAAGCCTGGAGGGTGTGCAGTGCACCACCTGAAGGTAAGGGAGGTCTTGGAGAGGCTTGGTGAGGGAACAGTGGCTGGTGGCATAGAGAAGTCTAAAAGGAAAAGTTCTCAGTAACTCTCCTGGACAGCTATGAGGGGGTGCCCAGGGAACCAAGACACACTCTGGCAGTAATACAGCTATTTTGGTCATTAAATCTTAGCCTCCCCCTCCCCATGACATAGGCCGAGACAAAATGACTCAGGCTCTCTCTACAGCAGATCTTGAAGCAAAACATAATCTCATTAGTACAATAACTTAAGTTGCTCATCCACACTTTCTGCAGCCTCCTTCCAGACCTCCTACTCTCCCTGGTGTGCCATTTATTTAGTCCAAAAATGCTTTACTCTAAATTAGCACTGCTGTCACAGCTATTCAAGAGAGTTCATCTCCACAGGGTTTGTATTCCTGGATTAAAAATTGCTGCAAGTCAGCCTTTCTCCCCTTGTGAGCAAGTGGAAAGTTTTCAGCTTGTGCCATGCAAAAACCACTTTCTGATTTCTCGCTAGGTATGGGCCATGATAGAAAAATGTAGTCACTTGAACCGCACAGAGAAGGGCTGGGAAGACTCTAAAGCTCCGCTCTGCACTCAGTCATATGTATTAATTACTTAATGAACATATATCATAAGCAAGTGATCTCAGGCAGCTAAGTCTGAACTCAGGACAGGCCTCTGAAACCCACTCTATTTTAATCATGTTGATACTTTCTCATAACAATTCTAGCACAACTGTTAAAAAAAGTTTAAAGAAACCAAACCAAACCATAGGAAAAAAAAAAAAGAAAAAGAGAATTAAATAAATAAAAGAAACAGATGATGAGGCAGGAGACAATGTAAACCTGTTTGACCAGGTGTGACTGAGCAAACATCAACAGACTACAGCAAGTTACTGCAAAAATTGTATGAGGCAAACCCCATCCCCTTCGCTACTGCTCTGGGCAAAGTGTTGCTTTTAGCAGGATCCCCTTGACTTAGCCTAAGACTCACGCAGCCACATTATTGGGATTCAGACCTTGCCCAGTGGGTGTATTTTACCTTTTAATGACACATTTGAGGTGTTTGTTGTGAAAGCAGATCTGAGATGCTAGAGTGTGAAGTGCTTGTGCATTAGATCTGACTCCTTGGCAGTTCAGCTGATGAGTGGAGCTAATTCTTTAGCCACACTATGTGTGCAACACGAGCTTTATTTTAGCCTCAGAACACATAAACGCAAGTTGGGAGCAAAATCAGCAAGCCTTAAAATGTGACTCCTCTGTTCCTCCACCAGACGCACCTGACTAAATTAAACCAACAATGCACTGGGAACAAAAGACTATTTTTCATCCTCTTTTTTGGCCAAGATAGTTTGGAGTACTAATCCGTATCATGTACAAAGAGCCTGTAAAAACTTCCTTCTAAAATTATAACAACAGAAGAAATTAGGTCAGCTACTAAAGAGTAGGTTGGGTATAATCAAGCTATA
The DNA here is from genome assembly GCA_013398115.1 of Falcunculus frontatus. Classification (NCBI taxonomy): domain Eukaryota; kingdom Metazoa; phylum Chordata; class Aves; order Passeriformes; genus Falcunculus; species Falcunculus frontatus. The sequence continues at coordinate 2,381,487 of VZRV01005432.1, forward strand.
GCACCCCTGGGACAAAAGGTAGTGCTTTTTGAATTTGCATTTTGTCAACTTACACAGCTTACTGCGGTGGGAGGAATTCAAGGCAAATAACACTAAGACAAGATTTGCCAAAACGTTGGAAAACTGTTTGATCATTAATCACATTTGCTAAGACTGTGATTAGGGTAATTGCTCTGTATTTCTTTTCACAAACCCGTTGTCCTTGGGGGGATCAGGAAGGACTATCACCTACCCCATGAAGTGCAGCACAGCCCAGTTGCCTCCTTGTGCCTTTTTTTTTTCCTCCCCTGAAGCACCAAATACTTGTCCCTGAAAAGGCAAATATTGATGGCTGCATACTGAGTAGCCTAGTGGTAGGATCTACTAAAGTAGTATCTGTTTCATTGTAGTTGTATCTCATTTGCTTTCTAGGTGACGAGTTATTCTTTGGAGTGAATTTTCTAAGTGGTTCCTTAGCACTGGGAACACAGAGCTGGGGTTTGAACGGACTTCCATAGGAACTTTCTGAAATGGTACCTAGAATTTGAAAACACTTATTTTCTTCAGTGTGGGTGGTGGCAACAATAGTGCACAAGGTCTCATGTTGTGTCAGTGGCTGTGCAGTGTATTAATGCTGCCCTCAGTTTGGCTCTAGCTTCCTTTTTTTTTTTTTTCTCCATTACACAACTGCATAAAAAGGATCTTGTCTGAATATGAAGCAATATTTGAACACTCTGTTTTAATTACTAGCACATGCATTTCTGTGACACACGTCCCTGTGGAATCTAGGCATTGCCACTTTAATTTAGAAACACTGATATCATTATAATGAGCATAATGCAGACCTTAGACTACACAAGACAGAAAGAAGAGCACAGCTCCTGTTCTCTCTCCCTGCAGATTAAAAACTCCCTTGGATACTACAGCATTCTTTTGTACCGTGGCTGTTGAAGTTTTCTTGTGGGTTGTTTTTTTCCATGCTTATTATTTCAACAAGTAAGTATAAAATGTGTTCAGTTCTAAAGAACATAATCCTGTTCTTCCTGTAAGTACTACAGGCTCATCCCTATGCTTTGGAATTCCATTGGATTCTTTCCCTCTCAGATCACTAGCTGCTAGGGTTCAGTAGGACAAGTTTATGCCTTGTTTACATTGCACAACAATGCTGTCTTCAGGTTCTGCTCTCAGTGTGTGTGCACAAAACGTAACTGCATCCAGCTCATTTGCTCTTTCTCTCTGTTATGTTATTTCTGAAGAGCCAAGAGGATTAAAAAAAAAAAGCAAACATTTCATGTGTTTATTAAACCCAATTCATCTGACTTTAAGTAAACAAAGTAATAAATCCATTAGGAAATAAGATGCAACTTTTACAGTTACTTTCCAGGAGACCCATGCCTTAAGGAAGAAAGAGAAATTGAGGAGTTTTATGCCAGAGGCATTCTCGAGAAAGGTAAGGAGGTATGCAAATAGAAATCTAATCTGGCTCTGACGTATGTGCTTGGGCAGAAAGCTATTGTTAGACAAACATGTTGTTCCTGAGCAGCACAGCTAACGAAGCCTGATTTCCTACGGATTTGAGTCCTTTGTCCCACATCTCTTTCTCTTCACCACAATAATCCCAGCTCTCCTCATGCCTCCAATCACCCTGCCACTACCAAGAGACAACAAACTGGGTCTGGTCTGGAGCTACAAACATCCTCACTGCCAGCACGTGTGTGCTGCCTGGCCAGCTGGCTGGGACCAACACAGAATGGCTGAGAGCCTTTTCTTCAGTCAGGGCAGTAACTTGACTCTGTCCCTTATGCTGCTTCCAGACTTCACAAAATGTTTAACAAAACATAATCATGTCCAACACTATCACTTTTTCAACTTTAGTCAAAACCTGATTTGCCAGAGGGTTACAAAAATTATTAGGTACAGGACAAACACCGATTGTGTAAGCTTTGTTTCCACAGGAAACTAGATTCAGAAGTTCAGCTACTTTTCTCTTCTTAAAAAGCAAAAAACCCCAACAGGGCTAATTAGGAAGTTTTCCCACAGTCATTTTCAGCTGCAATAGTTTGTGTAAGAAATGGTGACTGACCTGCTGTCTCACACTAACGCTTAATGTCTGATTCTTTTTTTTTAATAAAGAAATGTGTGAAAGCTTCTATTTTGCTGCTAACACTGACACCTTTAATATGACTAAATATTTCCAGCCTACTGCACAATCATTATTGACCCTTTTCAAAGAAAAACATAACTGCCTCCTCCGTGGCCTGCTCTCTGTGCACATCTCCATTCCCAGCTTCAGGAGAGCTCCATTGGACTGCATTCTCACACTGCCTAGACTTTAGACTACATTGAGCAATAAACATCGTCTGCTCCTAGTGTTCCCTCTGGCATATTTGCTTGAATCGTGACCTTATTGTTTTGGTTTTGTTGTTTATTCCACTTTCTTTAATACACACTCCCACTGCTCCTTCACCAAGCTGCCGACTAAGAACCTGCTTTAAAGGACCATATCTATTTCTCCTCAGGAAAACTAATAAAATAAACAAATAACAGAGGACAGGCAAGCTGAACGCTTGCACCTCCCGAATCACTTAATTTCCTCTTCCCATTACACCTGAAAATCTCGATTATGGCAACTCTTTTATTGGTGGAGGAGGACAGGATGACAGACAGCCGTTGAGGAGCAGCAGATGTGTGTCATTTTGCCAGAGGCAAAACACGGTGTTGCCAGCAGGAGCGGAGCTTCGGAACAAAGGACGAGAACACAGAGGCTTGCAATGCTGTGTTGCAACATCCGAGAGCTGGAGGGTGACCAGCAGTTGGAGTTGGTGAACGGAAAAGGAGCAGAGGTTACTTGTGTCATCAAGACACAAGAAAAGGCTTCCATTTCATGTGTTCTCCTCAAAATGCCTGCAACTTCCCATCAGCCTTAGTTGGGCTGAGGCCAGCTGTTGGAATTGCACCCCAGATCTCCAGCAAGAGGCTGTGCAGGACCAGGAGCAGCAGAGGTACCCCTTGGAGGTGCCCATACTGAAGTGAGGCAAGGCACTAAGGCTGTGGTGAAATGAGTTTTGGGTTGAATAAGGAACAGAATGTGCAAATCATAGAGGGAGATCAAGAAGACTGTAAAGCAACCAAATTGCTTGTGAGCCTTGGATTCTGACACTCCAAGAAATGACTTTTCATAGCAGTGTGGGAAACTCCTTTTTTCAAACCAGGGCTGTGTGTTCAGAAGTAACTTTGTTTAAATACTAAGGCTGGACACAATGAATGTAAAACAGGGCAGATGTGTCCTTCCCTGCCCTCCCTGCGTATGTATGTATGTATGTATGTATGTATGTATGTATTTATTTATTTATACACACACACACACATTTCACACACATTTACCCTTTTTCACCTTTGGACTTCTGGGAGCAAGAGAGAGGATCCGTCAAGGTGTGGTGAGGCAGAGAGCACCCAGGCTAAAGACTCTCTCTGGGCTCGTTCAACTGCTGAGAACCTAGCAGGAAGGGAAGATAATTGAAGGACAAATTGTCTTTAGCTGTAATTAGATGTACATATATATAAAAATATCTCTAAAGAAATTTAAAAGATCATTTTGAGATCAAAATAAGGTGTAGCACACTTCAGAATCTAGATATTTCCCCTTTCAAACTCATGTTATATTGAGGGGAATAGCCCATTACTGATGTCTTGAGTTTTATAGTAAATTATCTCAGATGCATTGGCAGAAGATTAGAGGACTAAAAAAACCCCAAGCCTTTAAAAATCACATTTTTCATACTTGTTGAACACTAGGGCATGACATGTGTTTTTTGATCTACTGAAGTTACCGTAAAAAAATGCTGACATAGTCCTGACATTTGAACCAGTGGATATAATGTTGTATTACAGCTCTGGTAAAAGTTTCCAGATAGCCAAAAAATAAAAAGCATTTCCCTCCAGTGTTTATATAAACCTGCAACAGAGGTAAGTTCCCTGTGGAGTCCTGTCTTTGCTAATATAAGCACGACACAGTATAACGTGACTCTGTTGGTTCACACAAGTTTTCCAACCACATCTCTGCTTGCTGCTTCTACTGGACTCCTAATCCAAATCCTGAATTCTCTGATGGTCAGGAATATATAATTTCTGCCCTAAGTGTACTTGTGCCAAGTCTGTGTCCTTCACCTCAAATAATTCTTTCCTTTTTCTTATGTTTGCTACTAACATAGCACCTGTGAGAGAATTCCCAGAGTCAACTTGACTTCAGTTTTCATTTGTCAGGGTAAATGAATCATATTTCTGAACAGCCTGGTAGCCCTTCTTCAGAACACTTACAGTTTGAATTGGTCTTGCTTGAACAGCAGTGAACAGAACTCGTCTTGTCATCACGAGGTAACTTCCTAACAGCATTATCTTTGTGTTTCCTTCAAGTTAGATTATGTGGAACCTGTAGTCAAGATCTATTAGATCTATTGTGTTTCTTTTGCCTAGAAAGTCTATTATACAGTTATTACCAAAGAAAGCTGCCACATTAGTCTGGCACAATCTACTCATGATAAAGCTATACTTTTTTGTGCAATTTTCCTTTTACATTTCCAAGTATTATTTCCTTTGTATTATTTGAACAGCTCCCTGAATGAGTAGAGGTAGCAATCCACAGTAAATTAAATCGGATGTATTAGGGAAAGAGCTCAAAGAATCATAATTGTCATACAGATCAAATGTGGCTTAATAAGTCTGTCTAGCTGACTAACATTTATCACATACCAAAAAGAATGAAATCAAGATTCTGGCAACAGTCTACGTCAGTCCACAGCATCAGTGCAAGGAACGAAGTCTCTGTTATATACAGCTGTACTTAGCCATATTTATCAATCTCCATCACAAGTGCCAGTTACATATTTGATGAGCACTTCCATCAATCTGAGCTCTGTGGTAGCGGAGACCACGAATTAAAAAAAGCAACCCACTTACAGGTCTCTTGGGACAAGGTTTAAATAGAGTGAATCTATTATGCTGGCTACCTAGGGACTCATTACTGAATTCACCATCCTTTGTCTTTGGAAATGCTAGAATCCATTCCCGGAGAAAAGCCCTTCAGCCCTTGGGATCCCAGCAAAAGAGTAGAGTCTCTTTTTATCATTCAATGGCCCTATTTCATCCCCACTGCAGAAAAGATTATGCCAAGGGCCATTGTTTCTCATCCTCAGGCAGGCTGGGATCTCTTCTGAGAGGGCAGAAGTTTGAAGTGCTTGCAGATCTGGTAGGAAGTGCTATGAAAAGCAGTCAGAAACTACCTCTCTGCTCCCAAAAGCTGGATTTTCCTGTATAATTATCCCAAGAGGAGCTGGAATTTGAGGGACTCATCTGAGTATGGGACTGAGCGAGGCATAAAGGCTGGCACTGCCCAGCTCTCCCAGCCCCATGGGAGTGGAGTGGAAAGCAAGGCAGTCTTTTCCCCGGCAGTGCAGGTATCTTTCCCAGCAACAGAATTGCTGCACTCTGTGTGTGTTGATTTGATGATGACATAATGCTTCCACATAACCTCTGAACATGGGAACTTCGGCACAGACCTGTTAAACCATCCTTGCCTACATAGCTGCTGTCCAAAATTGCCTCGTAACTTAGCAACTAACTTGCTTCTGCTATTGGTCCTAGGCCTTCTTTAATGTTACCATTTCTTGAGCTTTTCCCTTTCATTATCTGTATATATTTCAAGTATTCATCCCCCTGAGGCAGTGCTTCAAGAAGCAGCTCACTTTTCTTGGTTTTGGCCTTTTATAGGCTATCTCTCTAATCTCTCTACAGAAATCTCACCAGCAGGCTATAGCTCATTCTGACTTAGACCTATCACCCCATCACTTAGCCCAGCTGTTTCTTCAGTAAGGGTAATTAGCAAGGAACAATCATCCTTTCATCATTAGCAATTAGGACCCAAATACAATATGCTAAAGCAACATAGGTAAAAGATCTAAAAACCAGCCAACCCCCAGCACATGTTTAAGTCATGATTTTTACACCAAGTCTAATGCAGTTTACATAAACCTTCACTCGTTTGTAATAAAGTGCTTCATCCTAGGACAGCAGAAAAGTATACAAAATAATCCTCCATTTTAATAGAATCACAGAATGGTTGGGTTCCAAGGGACATTAAAGAGCATCTGTTTCCAACACCCCTGCCATGGATGGGGACACCTTTCACTAGACCAGGCTACTCAGAGCTCCATCCAACCTGGCCTTGAGCACTTCCAGGGATGGGGCATCTACAGCTTTTTGGGGAAACCTGTTCCAGTGCCTCACCACCTCCACAGTGAAGAGATTTCTGGGTTAACACAGTGCTGCCAGCAGTTACAGGAACAGGCAGCTACACTTGCTGCAAAGGCAGTTGTTAAACAGCTGCCTGTCTCCACTGCTGGGTTTTGTCCAAGAGCAAAGAGGAGCTGCATGCCTTAACCTTCATTTATGGACTGAAGAGATTGGCTTTGCTTATGTTTTCTTTCACTGTTGCTACTGTCTTATCTATTTGGTATCTTAGATATTTATACAGTACACAGACTTCTAGCACCTTGCAATTCTCCCCCACCCCCATATTTGTATCTGTTTATATGTGATCCAGTGGGTTGTTTTATTCAAAGATGTTTGAGTACCTCAGGGTCTTGTGGTTTTGCTACATGTGGTGATGTACTAACAGTGTACAAAAATATTTAAATTGCTACTTGAAATACAATTTGTACAAAAACTTAAACAAGCATCAATCAGAAGACTGATATGAAACCTCCATATAAACTTCAGTCAACAAGTAAAGGCTTGCAAGGGAGCCTTTGGTCATATTTCAATGCATTGAACATCGTTTTACTAAGAAATACATTAAATCCCTCATTAAAAGCACACTGAAAAACAACTCCTGCCTCCTCCAAATCTCTATACAACCTGGCAGGGACAAGAAAGCTTGAAAACAGTGTTGAAACTACAAATGGCATATTAAAAAATCCAAAAGAATTTATGAAATGACATATTGAAAATTTGAAGATAGGAACTGCAAAGGAAAATAGGTAAGAGTGCCCAAGTACAAAGCCATGGATTTTTTTCTTTTTTCCTGCTAGGTAACAGCAGAAAAAGAAAATACCTTTCAAAAAACTGGCCTTTAAGTAAATGGAGATGAGGTTCCTATTAAACATTTACCTTTCACAGTGAGCATATTTTTGCTTTGTTAGCTGATGACTACCACAGTTTATCAAACAGGATTAGCTTCCTTAGACATTCCCAACCCCCCAGTTAGCTGCACCTTATGAATCACCAAATTTATAACTTGTCAGGTGTGGTCTGATACCTCCAGGCAAACTGGGACCCTGTTGCAAACAAGACATGGTAACTGCTTAAGCAGCTCAGCAGACATGCTGTTAAATGTGCTGAAGTCTTGAATGCATTTTTACTGCAGTAGAAAGAGAGAGTAATAGCACAGCTTTTTTTGAGAACTGTAGTTTGGGTATGCCCAACCAGATTATTAAAAATGAAACAATTCACATAGAGGAGCATGCTGCAATGCAGAGACTGGAAGGGGGCTAGAAGGATTAAAGAAATAAATCAACTCAGTTTATTTTTAAACATGGTTCCTTTTTAGAGGCAATAAAAATACTAACATCTCTGCAATAATTTTCTTATGGACTTTTGGAAGTGTGAGCTGTATTTTGCACTTCCTCCCCCCGCCATTTCCATACAATTTGAGCTCCTTCTTAAAAAGCTTCCCAGAGCCCAGTCCTTCTGCATGGTGGCGCAATGTCACACGAGACAAGGTAACTACCTACATCCGAAAAACCCACTGAACAAAAAAGTAAAATCCACATGCAAGATTCACACTAGGCATGCTCAGTCTCTTCGGAGCACCAGCTAAGGTCATTTTTTTTGAATAGGCTCAAGCCTGTCACTTTATTTGGTCTCAAATGCTCAGTGAAGAGCTTGGTAGCTCAGACAAGAGGTGGTTAGGTCCTTGGCTTAGCCGGAGTCGAGGAACAGAAGGGACCTCTGCATGTAAATCATGAGGCAATGGAATTGACTTCTTTGAAGGCCATGATACAAAAGATTTTAAAAAATCTCCTGCCACTATCTGTATCTGGTTCTGGTAAGTAGCCTTTAAAAGGAGCTTCTGAAGTGGCCTTTGTATTTATTCATTTCTTGCATCACTGGGAGAACTTTTTAAGTGTATAAAGCACAGTATACCTTTGCCACAAGAAAACAGATCCTGGGTAAAGAGAGGAGAATGACTTGGAGTGACACAAATTATTCTGGACAAAATCACAATCAAAAGTGACACATTTAATAGCTGCCTATTCATGAAGTAACACGCATTGCCAACAGGCCTGCATAAGGGGACTACAGGATTTCTAACAATGGAGAAAGACCAAAGCATGCTGGAGATTAAAGTGTAAGCAGTATAAATGCTGAGTTTTCCCTTCATGCTGAGAAACCTGCCCTGCTTCTCTTCCCAACCCCTGCCAAGACAACTATTACTGTCTCTGTCAGTTCTGATGCAAACCCTGGAGCCCTGTATACAAGCTTGATTTGACCAAATTCAGATGCTTGCTATAAATATGCCACTGTTATATTCATGTACCACACAGCTCTGTTTAAAGTTCTCACAGAACATGTGCCACTTCCCCGCAGGGAAAAAAAACCAAACCACAATCAAAACAACACACCACCCTTCTTTTTTTCCCCTCACTGCATTTTTACTCATGAAACAAGAAGAGACTGTTCACGAGTAGTATTACTCATGACTCGAATCAAGCTGATATAACTTCAGAATACAATGGGGAACCTAATGAACTTCTAAGAGTTTGACAGGGTGCATATTGGACGTGGGGTATTTGAAATATTACACCACACTGACATGCCTCACTATGGGGATAAACATTGGCCCAAGGTTGATATTTGCTGCAATATTTTGTTACTCATTTCCAGTATTTTGTTTTTGATACCAGCTGGGCACCCTCCCAAAGAAACCAAAATCTTCTTCCTTGGAACTGGCAGATTTCAAAGGAACACTATGCAAACACTGGCTATCTTCCTCTACGATCTTTATGAGCTTACAACACTGCACATTGAGGATGAGGGGTGACTGCTCTGACACAGAACTTAAGTGTAAAATGAAGAATCAACACTACTGCTTTTAAATGTTTGGCAATAGGGTAAAAAATATTTTTTAAGCCAAAGGAAAGCTCTCCTAACAAAGACACAGCAGGCCATCTATCTCCAAGGGTGTATGCATTTGTTTCTGATTAAAGTGACCCCCAAAACTCCAGGCACATATTTGATTGTAAATGAACTTTCTGTTTAGAGACTGAAGAAAATGTATTGCTTATACAAAAATCTTTATTCTAAAATAAAAAAAAAGAAAACAACACCCAACAACAAAAACCTCAACAACAAAACCCCCTTTAAATTCTAGATCCATATAAATAAAGGAAAAACAATTAAAAAGAAAACATCAAATTAATAAATAATTTTCAAATCTATTAAACCATTATAAATTAATTTTACTGTGTACTTACTCCTTGAAAAGAGAATTTAAATAGCAGTTCTGTTAAATAGTAAATTGTCCTGCAGAATTTTGATAATTTTTAGAAATCATGATAAAGGTAGTTTACCTGATTCCCAAAAACTAACTGAGGAGATGAAAAACTAGGTCTTGTTCACATCTTGCAGTAGTTCAAGAGAACTAGTTACAGGAATTTAACTAACTTTGCTGATTAAAAAAACCCAAAAAACCCAAACCACATGAAAAACCTCACCAGTTTTCCTGTGCAAGGTCTGCAGATGGTAGCAAGAGTAAGAAGAGAAAAGTCCACTAAAGTAGTATGACTCAAAACATCTTGAAGGTACTTTTAATAGCTGCTTGCAGCTAGGATTTCACCATTTTTGGAAAGGTCATTTAAGTGAACATTCACAACTAGGAGAAGTGTTATTCTAGTAAACGAAAACATTTGTGGTTAGTAAAATTGAAGCAGATTTCATATCTACATTAAAAATATGTTTCCATTTGTCAACTTGTGGTTTTAAGTACAACTCTACAACATTCTGGGAAATGAATGATGCAAGCAACACTTCCAGCAGAGAAGGGGCTAGACTGCATGGGATTTAACAGTAATAAAATACTCGAAGCAAACAATTTGTCTAGCACATACCAGTGAAAGGGAGACTGCTCCCTTACAGATTTTTACTGAAAACAAGAAGGAAAGCAAAATAGACAAACTCAGGATACTCCCACTAACATATCGCAAGTAAATACAGTTTTGTAAGAACTCTGGATCTCAATTTGTTCTGCAAAACACAAAGTAGTTTTGGTACAACTTAGGTTTTCCAGAAAATGGAATCATTCTCAATTTCCTTCTCTGGAAAAAAATTCCTAAAGAATATCCTGTCTTTGCTATGTAAATGGGGAAATTCACAGGAATAATTCACAACTAGTGTTAGTACAGACAGTACTATAGTATAGACAGACAGTTACATGCGCACAATAGAAATGGACTTTTCTTGAAAGCAAATTAAGGCTGGAGCTCAGCTTCAGCTTGCAAAGTGACTTAAAGAGAGAGCCTGAGAGAGCTAACATTTCTGGATTTTTTCTTTTAATCCTTTTTTATTTCTTTTTATGCCAGGCAGGAAATGAGCAGATACATGCGATTAGGTCAGTTGGTCAGAGCATGGTGCTAATAATGCCAAGGTTTTAGGTTTGATCCCTGTCCAGACCATTCACATAAGAGTCGGACTTGATGATCCTTGTGGGTCCCTTGCAACTGCAAATGTTATGTGATTTCTGAATCACTGGGGAGCTACTGCAGATTTCCACAGCTGAAGTGGTTTTATGGTAAAACAATCTTGTTTATTTTTCACTTACATCTTTCCAACAGAGCTCTGCAAATTAACAATCAAAGTCAGAAAAGGAGAATTGCTCCTGATTCCAATTAGAAACAATATACAGCATGATACAGTCTTACATAAACAAATTTGGAGAATTGCCAACTTAGAGCTCTTGTTTATGATTTTAGTGATCATTTGACACTCAACATTCAAGAGAGGTGCATTTGCAGACCAGAAAGCCAATTGTATCCTGGGCTGTATCAAAAGCAGTGTGGCCAGCAGGGTGAGGGAGGGGATTCTGGCCCTCTGCTCTGCTCTGGTGAGACCCCCACCTGCAGTGCTGCATCCAGCTCTGGGGTCCCAAAACAAGATGGACATAGGCCTGCTCAAGCAAGCACAGAGGCCACGAAGATGCTCAGAGGGCTGGAGCACCTCTCCTATGAAGACAGGCTGAGAGGGGGCTGTTCGGCCTGGAGAAGAGAAGGCTCTGGGGAGACCTTATAGCACCTTCCAGTACCTGATGGGGGCCTACAGGAAAGCTGGAGAGGGACTTTATAAAAAGGCATGTAGTGACAGGACAAAGGGTGATGGCTTTAAACTCAAAAAGGGTCAGTTTAGATTTGGTATTAGTAAGAAGTTCTTTACTGTGAGGGTGGTGAGGCACCAGAACAGGTTGCCCAGAGAAGCTGTTGATGCCCCATCCCTGGCAGTGCTCAAGGCCAGGCTGGATGGGGCTTTGAGCAACCTGGTCTATGAAAGGTGTCCATGGCACGGGGTGCTGGAATGAGATGATCTTTATGGCCCCTTCCAACCCAAACCATTCTGTGATTCTATAACATATTCTCACCTGTACCAAAATGCTCATTCCTTGAGTTCAAATCTCTGTCAAATTTGTGTTTGGAAATATATGGAGGGATTTTCTAAATTTTTGGAATGCCAGTAAATACACGTGGTATGTATGATGAGACTGTGTTAGAAAGACAGAGGAAATGAAAGATTTTGTGTCTATGCACACAGACTGGGAGTAAAAAGCTTTTACACAACACTTGAAGACTTTATGGGGTACGAGATAATAATTATATTCTATTTATAGTGTATTTTTCCTGAATGACACATTCACTTTATTCCTTGCTTAAACACTCACCAAGAAGTACTGGTTTGCTGACACTTTGGTAATTCCAAGATGCTGGTGCTCTATAATCTTTCACTTCCTCCTTCCACCTGACCTAAATAGAAACTTATTTGCACAGTATCTGTTTTTAGCAGGATAGACACTATATTTAAAATTAGTCTTAAACAGTTATTTTAGCAACTATTTGTCAGATGCACAAGCCTGCAGGCCAACATGTACTGATTGCATTGACCATCTGCCTTGGGAAGATAAGACCAATAGCAAAGTCATTCTTAAAAACTGAATTATTGCTTGTCTAATTTGAGAAGGTGTCAAATCCTGTAGCTTAGTATAGAAAATAATTTTTAAACAAGAGTGGAATTCTTGAGTATAAATTCATTAATTCAGAGGGGCTGTTAAGTTAGTCTACATTTATAGTTTTCCTTATGTTATTCCTCTTCAGTGTCTTGGAATGGCTGTTGACTTTTCGAATTCTTAGCTTAAAAGACTTGCTATGAGCAGTGACTTACCTTCAATCAAAGAGACCACTTTCAAACCAAAGAGTTGCTTCTAAAATGAAAACTCATCATATTCTATGAAATATTCAAAATTCTTTATTTCAGATCAGTATAATATTGTTACAAGCATCCATCTCTTCCTCTGCACTTGCACATGATCAAAGTTGGCACTTTCAACCACAAAAATGTTAACTGGTTATTACAGTACAGGCACAAAGAAGCCAAAAAGCTTTACTTTCATTAAGCAAAGCCATTATTGTGCTCTAACAGCGTTTATCACCAGTGCATAAACTGATCTCCCCTCCTAAGAGCAAGAAGGAAAGGGATATTTCCCTTAACTAAAGGAACACAGACAGCAGCTCTGCTGCTAAAGCAGTCATTTCATCAGCGGAAGAATGACAGATACCTGCATACACTGGACATCTTTCTTCACTGCTTTCAGTGGCACTTACTGATTCACGTGGGTTTGTTCAGAAGTGGATTAAACATCTTTACAGGTGTCCACTACTCCTTCAGTTATTATAATCAGTATCAGAGTTCCACATTTGAAGAATCTACATGATTTTTTAAAAAAATGAAACAATAAAACTCCCAGAAGACTGTTGGTACTGCAGTTCTCTTGCCTGAGAGCCTGTTTCATAATCACCATTTAAAATCTCTTTTCTTTCTAGAAGCATCAATTCCCTTTCATCAAGAAGGCAGCACCTAAAACAGTTTGTATCACCTAACTACAAATTAACACAACTAGTGTATGTTATTGTGTTTCAAACTTCCAGTTACAGTGGTCAGGCTAGCAATTAGCATATGGAATGAGTGTCAGATACTTATGGGTACCAAAGTTAAGTTAGTCACAAAAATCTCTACAAATACCTCACAAACAAAACTAGCAGCGAACACTGCTATCTTTACACAGAACTCGTACATGAACACAACTGATTGGGCAGCCATCTGGAAAACAAGCTGATAGCTATGTTACAAAAATAGCCAAACAAATATTTGATCATAGTAACTGTATGAGGGAGGGAAGTAAGCATGATTCAGTTAGCACAAACTCCACTTATACAAGAGTGCCTCCAAGCCACAGAATGCGTAGCCTCAGTTTTACACTAATCATCAATACTTCAGTCCAATACATGCAACTGAGTCTGGCCAGTGTGTCTGAACAGGCAATGGAACATGATTCCATTGCTTTTCTCTACAGCACACAGGCCCACTCGATTGGCATGAATGCCAGTCTTTGCCTATACAGGACACTTGGCAGCAGCAGGTGCTCTGCAGCTCAGAACAGAGGGAAATGGCAGAAGTGCTTCTGTCAGAGGTAAGGTTCAACCTATGCAAGGTATGTGCACAGTTTGTTTCTAGGCACATCTTTGGTTACATTCTCAACACAGTCTGCTTTATAAAATAATAAATAAAACAGCCAAGATTTGGCTAAAATCCAGGCAATGATTAAAAACTTCTTTTTTTCAGAAACTCAGACAAAGAAGTCCCTTTAAATTCATGTTTTGTTATATCCATAACCGATAAAATCCCAGTGCTACAGTAAGGCATGTAAATACCGAACCTGAAAGAAAATAAAGATGGGGGGAAAATTGCATTAATATTGACATTAAATAACATTAAATCAATAGCTCTCAAAATATCTCTTCAGAAAGCTAGGTACACCTCTTACTACAATACTGAAAGTTCAACGACCACCCCACCCCCATGTGAGAAATTAAGTTTTTTCATTTACAACAAACCATTTCAAGGTAGGAAGAGTATAAAAATGACAAATAAGGAGAGAAAAAAAAAAGGGAATCCTGGAAAACTATCAAAAGGCTGAGAGAAACTCTTGCTTACCATTCCAAAAAGATCAATATAGAAAGTTACAGATGTAAAATGAGGAAATAAATAACAGGATTGATAAGTCACAGTCGAGTATTCAGCAAACAAATAAATAGAACCCATTTTTAACAAGGCTTATCAGTTTTCCAATTTTAAAATTTCTACGTATATGAAATCAAATTGTTATTTCAAGATATACATACACAATATTTTTGCTTTTGTTTGCAACAGGAGCACTTCAAACACAATGCAAATGATTTTTAATTATTTTTTCTTCCATGTAGAGTTCAACTTGTTTTTGAGTAGGAATGGTAGGGAAAAGAATTTCCTCTCATTTTAATAAACGTTTTATTTTCCATTTTATTGTTTCTCTTTAAAGGATATGTCTGAAATACACTACTATGAATAGGCTTATGTGATTGTACTTTTGACAAAACCCACTGTGAAAAAATAATCAGAAAATCTAAATCAGAATAATTTTCTACTGCAAACCTAATTTAATAGTACTGCACACTCAGTAGTAAAATATTTAAGTTACCTAGGGCAATAATGTAGGCACACATATGTAATATTTTCTCCAAGCACTTATGTAAGTATGGAAGTTTAAAGAATATGTGGCCTTGAACAGTCAGAAAAGCTGAAATGTTCCTTTTTGCACATAGATCTCCATCAGATGGATGAAGAAATCCTAGTAAGGCACACAGCAGGCTGCTTACATAAATTAAGTCAGGGACAGAAGAACTTTTTGGTCCTTGTTAATAGGCAGTCTTTTAGATTTCTCACACATATTATTATTAACAGTATAAAGCAGGGCAAAAACCTGAAACAAGCCCATGCAAAATAAAGTTGTGAATCATAGGAAACTTCTTCTGGGTTAAGTACAGAAATAAGGCTGCTAATCCTGCCTAAGACTATTTCAAGTTTGGTTTTTTGGTTTGTTTTTTTTTTTTTAATCAGGGCCTTTATGAATACAGTCAATTGAGAGTTTGCCAAACATTTAACAGTGTTTGCCAGTTTCACCATCGGAGACAACCACCAGATTCCTTACCTGCTAAGTATTTAATATTATCAAGTTTGTGCGATTCGAGCATTGTTTTCAGATCTGCAACTTCTGTATCTATTTTTCTGTCTGTTTGGGTCAGAGCTCGGTCTTGTTGTGCATGCTAAAAAGCAAAGCAACAAAATGATGCAATTTGAACGCTTCCTAGTTTATTTAGAAATTTAACTCATCCCTTCAAGTTGTATTTTTGCTTCCTCCTTAAATGCATGTTAATTTACATTCTTATAGAAGTTACAGAATATTCTGAGTTGGAAAGGATCTGCAAGGATAAGTCCAACTCTGTAGTGAATGGCCTGTACAGGGATGGAGTCCACAACCTTGGTGTTATTAGCATCATGCTCTAACCAACTGAGCTAATACAGACCTCATTCAAAGAGAACAAGTTCCTTCTTAGCTGATTATATCCAAGGAATTGAATAATTTGGTGAACTCAGGAAATTTATGTGATTACATGTTCCTTAACAAGTAATCTAGAAACTGGCAGAACTGGATGCCTTCTTATCTCAATCTAACGGCATAAACATTAACTTCAACCTGTCATTCAGCCCACTGACTAAAGTCACTGCTCAATTGTAAGAGCTACTGAGAAGCCTAAGAGCCTCTTGTGACAAAATCATACTGGAGCAGAGAGATCTATGGATCATTAGAAAAACCGAAAACTGGTCTTCTGTCGTAGAAAACCATGTCTTTGTCTTGCAATGAGTTTTACGATGAAACCAGCTACAAAATCACAATTTGATTATAACAGAAGACAGGACTTCTACTAAAAAAATATGAGATAGAATTAGTACCCAGAAGAGACTGAAAAATCCAACTTGTAAACTGAGAACAACAGCTGCTGAGGTGCTGATAGTTTCAAATCAGCACTACTGAAACATTGCGAATCAGTTAATGATTTACTGCTAGACGACTTCCTAGAGATAATTCGCTAAACTACAGAAAGAAAACAAAGAGAAGTAGTAGTGTTTGGTAAAAACCTCCTCTAAAATGAAGGCAAATCAGTCTAGCAATGAGTTTCTCTCTGAACGTGGCAGAAAGAATTTCACATTATGAGTGGAATTTCATCTACAGAAAATACTACATGCATGAGGTTTCAAAATAAAGTGACTACTGAACAGCTTATGTATACATGCAGAGGGTCTAATAATATATATGAAAGCCTTTTTATTCTGTAGACACTTAAGTTAAAGTGCATAAGGACATCACCAAGTCCAAAAAGGATACCAGGTCTATAACACAAGTACAAAAAGATTTGCTGTGTAGTAATCAGCTACTAAGTTCTTACCAATTCCACTATTTCTGTCCTCATTTCAAGTAGTTTTCTTTCATTAAGTGAATACTGGAAGAAGAAAAAAAAAGTCAAACATGATACTGTCCTTAAACTTTTTTCTTTTTTTTTTCCCCACTTAAAAGCATGTTTCTTTGTTTCCAAATTATGTAGAACACATAATCTGGACAAGATTATTGTCTGGCAGCACTTGGGAGACAGCATTGTAAGGTACCCGCTGTCCTTTTGAAAAGCACACTTCAGAAATGTGAAGCGCAACAAGTTGCTCAGACACTGATCTTCCACAAAAACTGTACATATTAGCAGCTGGAAGAAAGGCTGGCAGATTTGCATTTCTGAAAAACAAGGACCTATGACTCTAAACAGTAACTCTGGAACAGTTGACTAATCCATTGAGCATACAAGCACAACCAAGACTGAACCATCTGCTGCCTTCAGGAAGGGGAGAACACTTTTAAATCACATCAAACTCAGCTATCAACGAAATGTTTAGCCAGCACTGTACCCACTCACAGTTTGAATTGTTCTGACCTCTGTCATTTCATGGTTTATTTGTTTAAAACAGAACATTTATATCACACATGAAGCCTTTTGTTTGTGGATCATTGGAAGTTGTGGCTTATTTTTAAGTTATGGCTATTTGGGTTCAAGGAAAAGTTAAATCCAAAATAAGGAAGCATGCCTTTAAAGCAGGTTACCTTTTTGACTCATGAACAGGCTTGATTTACCTTGACACCTATAATGGTTCGTGCCTCGCTACTGGAGCAATTAAATTATTCACAGACAACTGATAAAGCACCAGTCTCCAGTAAAGAGTACTAAGGTCCTCAGGCACCCATCTCAGAATCCTGAGTTAAACAGCAATAACCTTATCTATTGACATTCCCATATGGAAAGTCACCTTATTTTTCCTTCACTCTGGAAGCTTATTTCATTTTAACAATAAAATCAGATTAATCTACATAAATGCCTCAGCACTGAAAAACACTCCTTAAAGAGCTAGAGCTCTGTTTGGACTTTTAACCAATCTCAAGTTGAAGTTAACACACAGCAGGCTGCTACAAATGTAGAAAACTACATTAAAACAAATAACAGCATGTCCACAATTAATGAAAGAGTCACTAGATACTGCAAAATGAAGAGAGGGATAAAAAAAGAAATTCAGACATTTTATATAAATCTCCATTTTTGAAAGTGTCAAGATGGCAGAACATTTATAAAATAATCTAACCAAAATTATGTTTGGGTAGAAATGCAAGAATTCGACCTCACACTGATGAATTGATCAGTATCAAAAGAACCATGAGAATTAAAATAATTTTATGGACTGAAATAGTTTGTCTGTTTTACTCTAAATAAATGCAGTGAGCCAAATACATATCTTCTGAATGATTTATATTCTACAAGCTTCTCTCTGGATGTTTCTTAAAGTTTTGTTTTGTGTCTAGAATTCTCTAGATCAGACCCAAGGATTTTAATCTTAGGTTTAAGACAGTGAAACTGGTCTTTCACTGCAAGCCATCACCACATCTGTAACAACAACAGTGCTTAAAAAAAAGAAGGAATGACAAGGCTAAACCTCCCCCTCTGAAATTCAACAGGGAGATTTCCCCTTAAGTGCAGAAAAAAATCAATTTTGTCAGATACATCTTGAGTTTTTTTAACAGCAAACTTAGAGGCACCGTGATGCATGAACACATGAATATATACAAATTGTTGTACTGCACGTCAAGTTCTTAAATCTCATCTGTACTCTGAATATAAAAATCACAGCAAAAAGAGATGTGCACTAAGCAACGTAGCGCACATCTGAGAAATAAAGTAGAAGAAACTATAAAATAATAAACTATAAGAAATGAAAGAAAGCATTTGGAGTTTGAAACATGAGACTGCAAACATCAGTGTAGACAAACTATGAAATTCTCTTTCAGCACTTATTCCACATAAAAATGAAGGATAAGAACATTTCACTTATTGCTTCAAGTTAAAACAATTAAAACTTTGGACATTTCTCTTCTGAAAAGTAACTTAGTAAGAATGCACAGTAACCTTCAATTACCCTGATTTTTATTCTCGGAAAGCTGGATATTCAGTCCTTACATTACAACTGAAGTAAATATAACAATGATGCTGTGTCTACTATAGAAAATACCGGATTATGTCTTTCCCCCAACTCAGCATGTGTGCTACAACCTGCTCCCCATTCAGCTGTTTTCTTTCCTGTTCATGCATTGCAGAGCTGGCAATTAAATGGTTGAGTGGGGGGAGGAAAAAAAAGAAGAGCAGTTTCCATAGAAACGATGAAATTATAGTTGCACAACAGACTACAAAGTTGGTCAACTTTTTAAAGAGAAAGTTGACGTGCACAGTTTGCCTTTCCTGGGAGGCAAAATAAAGTTGTGTTCTCCACAATAGACAAGTCCAGATTCCACAATCCTACACAAATGTACAAGAAAACACTGCTGACTAATTTACCACTGCTGCAGTGGTTTCATATAGGTTTTGTAAGCTTGAAGTATTGCAAAGCTTATGATATACACAATAACTACATTTCATATGATGTTTTTTTAAAACACTGGCATGAAGTACTAACCTTTAAACAAGAAGTCTACCTGCTCAAATTGTACTTTATTCAAGCATCTACCACGGGCTAACAGACTGCTAGTCATTATACTGAATCACCAACACAGCTGTTACCTAAACTAATCACTGTGAAAAACTTCTAGGGGCACACACAGAAGATAAATTATATCTACATGAACAGTTCTTATTGCCAGGATTGAAGATAAATATTATGTCTTATGCCACACCTGGGAAAAAGGACTGAGTAAGAAGTAATAATAATTTAGAAAAAGTCATTAAAAGATCCTTCGATTTAGAAGATGCCATTTCACTGAGATCCTAAAAGCTACTAAAAAAAAATCTATGAGAACAGAACTCTATTTAGAGTGCTATGTATAATGCAAAAACCTGTTAATCTTCTAATTTTACATCTGCATTACCCTAATTTAAGATTACATCAATTCAGATCTGCCAGGTATTTCAAAGCTCAAAACCAATATGAACCAGGATAACTTACAATCAAAATTACAACTAGCTCCACAATATATATTTCCTGAAAAACTAGATACAGAGAAATGAAACATTTTCAATGATGATTCAACAAAATGTGTAAACTTTATTAAGTGTGAAAATAGAGAAGAAGATATACTAATAAAATAGAAAACCCTCTAGGCAGCTAGTCAGCATATTAGATTAAATATCTAATATATTTAAGTGTAATGTGTTAATCCTGATACTAGAACAAGATCAAAATAGGGAAGACATACAGAACCAAACATGGCACCTTGCATATACCAGCACAAGGACGAGTAACTTGGATTACTACCATCTTGAAGCTAAGTGATACAATAGGTTAGTATGAAAATGCTCTTTGGGTAAGATGCTCTTATGCAAATTTGGAGGTTACTCAATGTTGAGATGTTTCTAGAAGAAAGTAACCAAAACTTACCAGTTCTTTTACTCTGCTCTTCTCTAGGTTTAGGTTTAACTTGTTATCTGCACGAACTTTGGTAATTTCATCCTAATGGAGAAAATTGATAAAGCAGCAAGCAAGATTTTCTGTTTAATCATAAGCAGAAAGAATTAGACAAATATATTGTATCTTTATTTATATATCTCATGAATCGAGCTTCTCTCCAATAATGTATATAATTTTCAGAAGTATTAAGTTTTTCTATTCTTCACCTGGGAAATACGATGTTCTATAGTATGAATTGGACCTCAAAATCAAAACCTAATAATTACTTTTAACCCTGAGAACAGCACTTAACTGAGAGCACATCCTTCTATAAATGCAGAGAATGTTTCACATACCCTGTAACTCTCTCTGATATCTAGAAACACATGCCTGGCTACACCTGTAAGTTGGATTTCTTCCACAAAGCAATCTTGATGCTCAAAATAACTTTCAAAGCAGTTTCTCACCTTCCAATGTAAAAGAGAATCTGTTTCTAAAGACTACATCTAGGGTTTTCAGGAAAAGCTACAGACATTTTAAAAGTCAGGAAAGGTTTACTACATTTTTAAACACCTAACTTTTTAAAACTACCATTAAATTATACACTTGCATTTGACTTTATCAATAGCTGTTAAGTGAGTCCTGCTTTTCCCGGTGACAGCTGCCATTTTAATGCAACCTCCTGGCAGGAATTCCAGCCAGCTGACAGTTTGTCATGTGGCAAACTGCTGATCAGATGAATATGTGGGAGAAGCAAAAGATTGCTGATGTTCTGGGAGATTCTACTGCTCGAATCAAGTAAGCATTTCTCAAGTAGGCCAACGCCAACTCATTAGGTTACCATTAACAATAATTAGACTCAATTTCTATGTTTGAATTTTGAACTTTAATTGGTTTATCATTAGTTGTCATTGCAATAGAATACATTACACTTTAATAAACCAAACAATAGAAATATTTTTCCTTGAAGTTTTACATTGTGTCTTTTTGTATGAGCAAGCATAGAACAACTTGCCCTTGTGAGAATTAAATTCACAGTTAAAAGTAAAATATAAAGACTCTAGCTTTTAAGAAAAGACGACTCAGATCCTTTATGCTCTACCAGTGGATTACAATAACTCATTTACACGCAACTAAAGCCATAAAAGAAGCTACAATTCAAAAATTAGATGCCAAACGTATTTTAAAATAGAGTAAGATTTCTACGCAGAAAAAAATACTGTTTTCTTGCAATGGTCATTTGCTCCCAAACAAACAGGACCAAACATAATGGTCCCAAACTTGGTGGCCTTAAAAAACCATTTAAAGACTCTTTCAAATTCTGGACAGGTAACAGGTTAAGTCTTCAGAGAAAAAAAAAAAACCAAAAAAATCACCAAACCAAACAATCAAACACTCACAATTAGTAAGTACTGTAATTTTAAATGTATGCTGCATCTGTAAAGTAGGCAGCTCTAAATGCAGAACTTCACTCAGCCTTAACCATGACATGGCAGCTACTTTCTGAATCTGAATTAAGAATATATAATTAAAAATATCTTCAGTTATATTTTGGTTCACCTCTTGTACTAGTCAGAGTTTCCTGTCCCCATAAATGAAGTACGCACGAAAGTGCCTTTGCTGCAGCCCACAGTGTACTGTCAACAGTAATTTCAATATCACATGTATCATAACAATTAAGGACAGCTTAGAAAATAAAATTCTGAAAATAACACTTCTAATTTTTTCTAGCTAATTAGACAGATATAATTCTTAATTGTATTGGTATAGTATCTTACCATGACTTGCTTCTTTATCTGTTGGAGTTCAAGTTTTATTTTCTGCGAGAATACAAAAAAAAATGTAGACTTTATTACTGTATATAAAGCCACACAATCTAGAAATCTACTGAATTTGCATGATCAGTAACAGTTACTATAATCCATAATATGAAAAGGCAGGCAAACCAAGTACTATTCTATGTCCTCGGTATGCATATAGATGAATCCAAATGCATGGTTACTCAGTACTGTGCCCTTCCAAACAACAGCACAAGGCAGAAATTAGCAGTGTCCCACTAGCAGCCCTCCTAACATAGCCCAGGAGGCCGCTGGCTGCTTTTGCCACAAGGGTTCATCACTGGCTCACGGTCAACCTGGTGTCCACCAGGCCTTTCCTGCCAAGCTGCTTTCCATTTGGTCACCCCCAGCCTGTCCTGGTGCCTGAGGGTATTCCCAGGGGCAGGACTGGGCATTTCCATTTGTTCATCTTCATGTGATTGCTGTCATCCCATTTTCCCAGCTTACTGATGTCCCTATGAGTGGCACCACAACTGCCTGGAGTATCAGCTGCTGCTCCCAGCTTTGGATCATCTGCAGACTTAAGGTGCCCTCTGCTCTGCTCCATCAACAAGGTCATTAATGAAGGTGCCAAACCATCCCAGCCCCAGCCATCTCCTTGGATACAAGATGCTTTTCTACATCATTTGGAAAAAAAAAAAAAAAAAAAAAGGCAAGTTCTAGAGTAGTACTTTCCAAGACTGATTTTTACCTCGTTTTCTGAACGAAGTGCTGAAAATTCACTTTTTTCCAAAATAATCATGTCCTTTTTCACACCACCAATATGGGACATTACTTGCTGAAGTGCAATTTCCTTTAAAAGAAGGAAGAATAATCTCACAACATATCACAACGATAATGCTTTTTCTCATCTGTGCCTACAAATATGAAAGACTATTTTGGTACCCTGAAATTTTTAATTCAGCGATTTCAGATTGATTATCCAAGTTTCAGAAAGAAAGAGTGACAGTGACAAAATAAGCAAGTTAGGCTCAAACACTGGTAATGTCTGACAAAATTGGCAGTGCTAACACAGATCAGAATAATTCAATTATTAGCCTAGGAAACATTTGCTTCCAAGTCATCAAATTCTTAGGCTAGCAGAGGCATTAGGGAGAGCTGTCTCTGAGCCAAATGAGGAAAGCTGGCCTTCAATCCAAAATTCCTCAGCGCAACCATACTCTTCTGTAATTACCTCCTTTTTTGCCTCTCCCGGCAAGGAAGCCACTCTGCCTCACTACTCAGAATCATGCACTAATGCTTTGACTTGCTCTTCTAAGTCCATTACATTGAACTGACAGAAGACAAACAAGAATTCTCTGCAACTTTCAAGGACGGAAAAGTCTGTAGACATTGTTCTAGATCCTACACTACCCACACATGCAAATAGGAAATGCCTTCTCTACTAAAGATCTTTGTCTAATAAGTAGTCCCTTGCATTTGGTTCTGGACTAACGTCCCTACAAATCTGACACAGCACCCTAACTTCAGTTTTGTCACAAAATGCTATTCTAACTTGCAGCATTTTATTTCTAAGTAACATCTAAAGATGCCTCTCCAGGCTATCTGACCACAAGACTGAAAAAAATGGGTCAGAGTTCTGGACACATTACAAAAAGTCTACAGAAAGAGTACTGCATGGACACCTCTTTTTGTACTCCTTGGTGTCTCCAGATTGCTCCTGTTTTCTCTTCTCCTCAGTGGACTCAGCAAACAGAGACCAGAATCTTGCATATTCTTTCTCTTCTTCATGCCTATACATACACACACATGTAAATCTGTTTTTCCCTAAGGTTTTGTCCAACCAAGCTTTGATAATAGCTCATCCACAACATTCCAAATCTTTCTTCCAATTCTTTGTTCTCCTTCTGCAGAAGCCCTTGTGCAATCAAAGACTATAAGGAAGTACAAATTTATCATGTGGCCCAGTGCTGATGGCACACACACTTCCTGAGCTGCCATGCAAACCTACACATTGCATCTTAATGGCAGAAAGTCACTTGAGGGTCATCTCTAACAGTCTCAGAAAACATCTACCATCAGTAGCAACATTCAGTTCAACACAAATCAACTTTCATTCAAAAAAGCTAGGCACAGAAGGAGGCTGACACTGCTTATTGTAAAATACAACTAACCATGGGAGAAAAGGACCCTTTAACATGGCATTCTCAGAGTGACTGTGGAATAAATTTGGCACAAGAGGAGGAAGGACTCCCACGTCTGATTTGCCTCCAATCTAAAAGCTAGTAAGGATGGCCTGAAACCTCCCTAGATGTAAAATGGCACAAAATTCACTTTTGCAGTATCCCACTTTTTAATGAGGTACCCCTCTGCCAAGACTGTTACACTACAAAGACAGCAGCTGTTGTTTTCTCATGTCTTAAGACAGCAGCCTGGTTACTACGAAACAAGTTACAACCTGTGTTCAGAAGGTGACCTGGGACTGTGAACCCCAGGCTCACAGAGCGGCCCCAGAGGTTGTACTTCAGCTCAATTCTAATACAACATAAATGTCACTGTGAGACATAGAAATAAATAAAAAAAGTACCACATAACAGGGTGGTAAACAACTGAGGGGATCTGTACTTCCTTGTTACAAGTCTACAAAAGAATACATGTAGAAATTAAAATCCCTGCATTTAATACCTCTTATGCCTGTCTAAGCAGGCATACTGTCTCTCAGTAACTCTGTGTCATGTTACTATAAAGTTGAAACCAAAAAACTACTTGTGGTTTGTATATCAACCCACAGTACTAAAACCTCAAGGTCCATCAAAACACTTTGGTAACTATCTGATAAACTCAAAACAAAATGAACCAGTCAATAAATGCAGAGGAATGTTTTCTCTTCACCTTCAAGCTTTTAAAATGCAGTGTCTAACAATAATAAATAGAAACACGTATTTCATTAGCGGGCATACAAGGCTTTAATTTACTTTAACCCCACCACTGCCTCTGATCTAACCTGCTGTACTTTGGTGACCATGTCCTTGTAAATCATATCCAGGTTGGTGTTCATGATTTTCACTAATGCAGATACAATGACCTCCGACTGCTGAGTAGTGAACCCTAAGCGAAACAAAATGCGACATTCAGAGAGAGATCCAAATCTGGACAGTTTACAGAAATGCCACTTGCTGATACTCAGCACCAAATTACAACAAATGTCAGTTATGAAAGATAATAAAACATAGAACTCTTGATCCAGCATTAACAGAAGAACAGTCAGTACCTGCAAGTTTCCCCATCCCAAAACTATGTCTGTGACATAGGATGACTGCTTCTGTAGTACAGCACTATCATACTATCAGCAGGATAAACAGGAAGTTTTCTAGAGTTATTGTGGAATGTCACCTCTCACATGTGGTTAACTCCATGAGCAAGCAAGAATTCTGACTCTGAAAAGCAGATACTTCATTGTACTATAAAACTTCAGTGCCACTGAAGATGTGCAAAACTCAGCAACTAAAAACAAAGCCAATTGCCCTGATTTTAGGTCTACCAGCTTCTGAGTGCCTATCATAAACTTTTTTAACTGAATATATTGGAAACTATAGTAAAATGCTGTCCCTAAAAATACCTTCATCTTTTCCACCCTCAAAATGTAGGAGTAAAAATGTCACGAACAAGAGTTAATCATGAAAAGAAACACTTGCAAAATCATGATTATTTCAAACTAACCAGCAGTTCAGCATCAGCGAGCACAACTGAGAGCAAGTCACTTTCAATAGCTGAGATGATAAAAAAGTTTACTACCACCAAAAGGCTCCCTCTCCCCTTATCCCTCCTCCTGACAGTCCGACCTGTGCTCACTCAACTGATCCAGCAGCTCATTAAACTAGTCTCTCAGAATACCAATCAAGCAGAAGAGTTGAGTTTCCCGAGAAGTTCCTGGCATATGGAAAAAGAAGAAACCACCTGGCAGGGGAAGGGGACTAGGATCTCTCCGTTTTAGGAATGGAGAGCTGTTACAAGTCACTTCAGCTGTACTGAGCTTCACACCTTAGGGTATCTCTCCACCTCAGCACTGAATCCAAAATAATCTATTCCCCTATCTATATTTTAGCATAATACTATTTCATAGAGTATCCTATGCTCTATCCTAAAAGCTACTCTGTACAAAGTAGTCCGTATTCCATCCAATTGTAAAACATTGGTGCACATTCAAGGTGCAATATACTGAATATGAAGGAATCAAATTAATACATTTTAAACCACTATCTTGAAAACTCTGGAGTTTTTTCTCTCAGTTCTTAAAATTTCATTTTTTTCTTAGCATTTTTAACTACCAATAGGGTAACAAATTATTCCAAATAAAGTTATATAAGCTCACTGTTTGCTTTTTGAAGCCAAAGAAAACCCTGTGTGTCCTTACCTAGGATATAGGTAAGCCCCAAAAAATCTATCAAAATCAAGGTGTAAAACTGCATGTCAAGGAAAGTTACAAACTTTATAAACTAAAAAACCACTCATGAAAGACATTAAAAGTAGCTACTTGTTTCAAACAAATTACCATTTGCTTCCAAGAGGCATACCAGTGCATGAGTGTCAAAATAAAGCCTCCTACTTCCCAGTAAGGAAACATTCTCTTTGCTTTGTAAAGATGATGATACAGAGATGCTTACATCTGAAAAAAAAAAAAAAGATAAGCAAAATCAAAGTTATTTCTTAAGAAAGACTATTTCATCAACATGTTTGCTTTCCAGGAGTTTCCTTACTACCCAGAATGTTTTTCACTTATGACAAAATACTTTTGTGTTGAGATTACCACCGCTCACTTGGAAGTGAAAAGACATTTGACCAGTAAGTTCTATGTGCCAGAGCTGGGAAACAGGACACTACGCTACTGCTGCCCTTACGAGATGCTCTCCAAGAATACAGTGTTCTGGGAAAAATCCCACCAAGTGACAGGGTCCTGCATCTGTTCCTTTACTGGAATCACCTCAGCAGGTGGGACTTGTGAGCCCCTCAAAGCTGTGAGGGCTAAATCCACACACTCTGTCTCTTCTTTGTTAAAGAAGTGAACCTTCATCACTTGCCATTTAGAAAAAAAAGTAATCACTCACAATTTGCCATTTACTGTTTTTGCAGAAAACACTTTCAACATTGAATGCCAATCTAAGACAGTGCGTTGTTCCCACTGGGATATGTAGTGTATAAAGCACCCTAACAGGATGAACGTGAGGTGGGGCATGAGGCGAATCGCCAAGAGGCAGAATCTGGGAATCAATTAACTTGGAAAAGACTAATTTGCGATCATCGAGTCCAACCTATGACCGAATATCACCCTGTCAACCAGACCACGGCACTAAGTGCCACGTCCAGTCTTTCCTTAAACACCTCTGGGGACGGTGACTCCACCACCTCCCTGGGTAGGCCATTCCAAAGTCCAGTCACCTTTTCTGTGCAGAAATTCTTCCTAACGTCCAACCTAAACCTCCCCTGGCGCAGCTTGAGGCTATGTCCTCTTATCCTGTCGCTGGTCGTCTCGAAGAGGCCGACCTGCCCTTTGCAACCCCCTCCTTTCGCGTAGTTGTAGAGAGCGATAAGGTCNCGCGGCCGCCTGGGCCCCGGCCATGGCCGCGCCACCCGGTCCCGACGGCGGAAAAGGGGAAGGGAAGGAGGGAAACCGCTGCCGCTGCTGCCGTCGCCGCTACTGGGATGCCATCGCTGAGCACACGCCGCCCCGGCGTCTCACTTCCGCCACAGGCTCCGTCCCGCTTCCGCCTCCGGGGTCGTAGCTAAACACGGCAGGTGACGCCGCCGGGGACGGCGATTGATTCNTCTTTCCTTAAACACCTCTGGGGACGGTGACTCCACCACCTCCCTGGGTAGGCCATTCCAAAGTCCAGTCACCTTTTCTGTGCAGAAATTCTTCCTAACGTCCAACCTAAACCTCCCCTGGCGCAGCTTGAGGCTATGTCCTCTTATCCTGTCGCTGGTCGTCTCGAAGAGGCCGACCTGCCCTTTGCAACCCCCTCCTTTCGCGTAGTTGTAGAGAGCGATAAGGTCNTACGGCTCACGCGGCGGCCGCGGCGGCGCGGGCGGGCCGGGTTTCTGCGGGGCGGTGCTTGCGAGGGCGGTGCGGGCTCGATCCGGTGGAGACGGACATTCCCACGGTCATGGAATCATAGAATCGTGGGGTCATAGGCTCGTCAAGGCTGCAAGAGACCTTTGAGATCATCTAGTNTGAGACCTGCGCTTCAGACCCTTCCCCACCCCCACTGACCGAAGTCTCTGTGCTCTCAGGACATCCCATTCCCACAGGCTCACCCCGCTCCCCGCGGTGCCGCCGGTTCCCCCCGCTGCTCCCGCCGCCCCTTCCCCACACGGCGCCGCCGCCGCCGGGGCCCGGNTCTTCCTTCAGTGCAGCACTGCTACTGTAACCCCTGAACCACTAAACCAGACTAACAATTTCAGACAAAACTTGTCGCTCTGCAATGGGACTGAGATTTCGGGGCTTGAAGTTATTAACCAAGTAATGCGCGGGATTGGGTAACTGGGTGGGTCTGAGGCCTTAACCACTGAAGAGGTGCCCTAAGCATTAGAGTGGGTCAGCTGTGCTGTGTGTTTCGTTCTGCCAAAAATGCAGGTTTCTGGGAAATACAGGAAAACAAGGTTTTTTCCTTATGTGCTGTTGTTAAGACACAATATTTTTAGGAAATTAATAGGAGAAGAAGTCACTTCATCCCACTGCCATTTTCTCCAGGCAGCATTTATTTCAGAGCAAGTTGATATTTTTTCTGTTAGATACAAATTCACAGGAAAAAAAAGCATGCATCACCTTTTCTTCTTCCTACTAGAATCAATAATTACAGCAGATCAGTATGAAGATGGCATCATTCAGGTGTATCTATATAAACGCAAAGGTAGGTGACCCACCGTGGCACGTGGCAGTGTCACTGCAGCTGAGACTGCATGTACACAAGGCCAGCAGGTCTTTTACAGCACCTCCCTTCAACAGCTGTGGTGATAGAGCAGTAGAAGCCCTTGGTGTTTTTACAAAATAAACTATAAATATTACTTCAGTGTATCAGAGAGATACTATTACACTTGCAGACTGCATGAACAGCCATTTCTCAAACCACTTGCACTGTTGATGGTCAAGGACATCAGCAGGCTGACTTGAACATTGTTTTCATTGTAAGTAAAAGTAGAAATGTGCCTAATGTTCACTGCTTCTGCAGGCAGTTGTTTTTCCTTCTATGGATGATTCAGACACTGGTGCAGTGTATTTTCTTTGATACTTTCTTCAATGATCCCTTTCAAAGCCCTGTGCTTACTATGGCAATTGAAGGGCAAAACTATGACTACTGAAGTATCTTCTTTTATATCATCTACCAGTTTGCATTTTGCAGTTGTTTTTTGTGCCTGGACGTGATGGCAGATAATGTGTGCAAGAAGTGCTGTACAGATGGAGGCTCCAACTGCAACCGGAGCCAGCCCATTCAGGCTCAAATGCACCCACACATGCTGGCTATCACACAGTGCCCCTTTTCATCTTCTCTAGTGAAAGCAAAGTCACTACCACAAGCTACAGAGATCTCCTAGGGCAAATGACTTTCTATCGTTGTGTCAGAGATCAACATCTTCGTTTTTTATTTTTTTCCAGTGTCACGTCGCCAGGTTGGGGGAGGTGATTCTCTCCCTCTATTCAGCTCTTGAGGGACCCCACCTGGAGTAGTATGTCCGGCTCAGGGGTCCCCAACAGATGAAGGATATGGACCTGCCAGAGTGAGCCCAGAGTAGGGTCATGAACATAATCAAAGGGCCGGAGAACCTCTTCTGCAGGGGAATGGGCTGAAAGAATTGGGATTGTTCACCCTGAAGAAGAAAGGGCTCCAGGGAGAGCTTGTAGTAGCTTCCAGTACCTAAAGGGTACTTACAAGAAAGATGGGGAGACTCTAATTACAAGGGCACGTAGTAGCAGGACAGGGGGGGACTGGCTTTAAACTTGAAAGAGAGTTGATTTAGATTAGATATTAGTAAGAAGTGCTTTACTGAGAGGGTGGTGAAGCACTGGGACAGGTTGCCCGGAGAGGCTGTGGATGCCCCATCCCTGGAAGTGCTCAAGGCCATGTTGGGTGAAGCTTTGAGCAACCTGGTCTAATGGAAGATGTTCCTGCCGATGGCAGCGGGGCTGGAACTAGATGCTCTTTAAGGTCCCTTCCAACCTAAGCCATTCCATGATTCTATGATCTTCCTTATCCCATTTTTGACCGTTTTCTCCATGTTGAAGATTGTTGTGTACTAACCAGCAGGTAGATTCACTGAGTTCTGGAGGCACCTTCAGTAGGCTACAGTTTGCTTCAGTAACTGGGCATTGGGGACTAATTTCTGCATGAAAAGGCCTAAACAGTGCAGTTGCAAGCCAGGAGAGGACAAGACAAAAAACTTTCTGCTATTTCATGATTCTAAGTTGCTTAATGCTTGGCTTTAATCTATCTATTACCCCTTGAAAGCCGACAGACCCAGCTTAAAGACTGTAAATGAAGCAAGTGCTTCATGTCCTGAAAACTTCATCCCTGCAGGCACACAGCATTCACTGATCTATGGAGTTACAACCCCCTTGGTTGTAAAAGTGAGATCTGCAGAGAAAGAAGAAGTGGTGAATGACCTTAAAAACTAGGGTAACAGAAATGGCGAAGTAATGCAAAGTGCAAAATAAGGACTAATTACAACATCTTCTGTACTTTTAAGTGAAAACTGAAGGAGGGTAAAGTGAGCTCTGGGACATATTAGTTGACCCACCAATGTGCTATGGCTGCAAAGAAAGCAAATGTAACCCCAAGGTGTATCAGGTAGGATATTTTCAGTGGTTCACCCAGCAAGTTTCATTGGCCCTTGAGTATAATGTAATTTCAAGTATGAAATAGCATTCTGGTCACTTCAGTACAGTTAAGATAAATCCATATTCACACTGAGACCCTTGTGTAAACAGGATAATTAAGGGGAGCAAAGCGTCCTTTCAGTTGCAGGTGATTAAAAAGAAACTGGCTTTTTTAACTAAGCAAAACAAAGCTTGAGAGGGGTTCTGGTTTCCGTCTGTAAGTAAAATGGAAGAGTAAAAATAGAAAAAAAATAAAAACTACTGTTTATGTGAAAGAACATTACTGGTAAAAGAGCATTTGGTGTAAAGTGGCTGTAAATAAATGTAGATTGGAAATTAAAAGGTTTTTGCTCAATGGTACAGCTTGTGAAAAGCTTCTGCACAGGAATCAGGAGGGATCAAAAACTGAAATCTGCTCTTAGATGAGTGTAGTTCGCTTGTGAAAGGGCTTTTACAATGCAGTTCCCTATAATAGTAAGGGACTGGTTCCTGTGCCCTTGCATTAATTCTCTGCTATTGAGGTTCTTCACTTTGCCCCTCAAGCATCTGGGACTAGCCACTGTCACAGAAAGACTAATGAGCTAAAAGTACCACAAGTGCAATCCAAAATAGCATTGACTAGTACTGGTACTTACTTCAAATATTTTAACACACTAATTGTGTAGAGTTCAGGGGGATTAACAGCTGTCAGGGGTGATGAATGCCCCAAACTGTTCTTAATTCTAAATGGGAAAAGCTAAAAACCTCCCAGGATGGAAAAGAATGAGAGACCCGTGCATGAATGCTTTCCCACTTTGAATGGAAGAAAAGGGCTATAAGAGCTTTCGAATAAATATGCAAATGATAAGGTGCATTTCGAGTAATTTCGGTGCTGTTATGTCAGGGATGAGCGTGCCCCAGTGGTTTTAAAGTGAAGGCAGCACCCAAAACACCGAAGGCGGAGAATAAAAAGATATAATTGTTTTCCTTATCTACAGCAGATAATAATTTTAAATGCTCAAAATCTTCTCCGATTCTTTTCAGGGGGATGCATAGGCGAAGTCCTTCCTCTGTTATTTTGTTTTCTTTTTAGGGGACAAATCAGTGATGAGTATGTGATTTCTTCCATTATATTTGTTTACGCACGTGAACAGGTATCTATGGCTTATAAGGAAGAAAGGATCGCTGAGGAACAAAGCCAAAATTATCCTACCCATAGGTGGCAGCAGTAACTGCTGCTGGTGCTGCTTGTCAGTGCCGCTCCAATTCAGCCTTGGGACACAAACAGGGTTTAAACCAATTGACCTGATCCTCTGAGTCGCTAAACAGCCATTCCAGAGATCTTAAAATGGGGTCATGCACCGAACTCCTTGCAGAAACCACCAGCAGAGTGCATCTCCCTGGAAGCTGGTTCAATTGCCAGAAATAACCCTGCTGTGATTTCTTGAAGGAAGGAGGTATAATATTTATTCAAGTGCTATGGTTGACAGCAGTAAGAAATGGCATTTATATTAGAATATTAAATCCTGCTACGTTCTCATGGCATATGTTTTTCCTGTAGAATGAACAGATAAATACCATCTGTGTTTAAAGCTATCAAAACTGAGTGCCTTTACAATGGAGGACAGTTTCGACCAATATCCCTTCCTGCTAACCCAGGAATTACCTTGTATACAAAATATTTATGTATTCACCACCTTTGACTGAATAAAGGCAGGAGGAATTGTTGTCATGACATGGAGAGGCAGCAGCAGCTGCTTCTGACTGCTGTATGCAGGAAGACAGAAGTAAGGCATCCATAGGAATTACTTATTTTTTATCTTTACATGCAGGGAATCATATAAGTTGCAAATAAAAATTTCATGTCCCCACAACCGTGGTCTTATAGGAGTCCTGCAGTGGGATTGCCAGGCAGGACTTTCTGTGCTGCATTTTAATTGCTCCTCAGAAATCTGGTTCATACTGGCAGAAGATTTGGAAAAAAAATTATTTTCCAGGCAAGTGAAAAGGGAAGGAGTAGATTGGAATGTGGTGTTCATCTCTACTGGTGGAAGCTTTCCTTCCTAAGGATTATTGTGCATTGGTTTTTTAACTTTCTGGAAATGCATGCATTATTTACAGTTTTTCCCAGGTATCTCAGGCAGGGCAGTGCAAATATACAGGACAAAGTCAGCAGCCTATGTGTGCTTTTTAAGGAGGACATGAAATGCTGTGAAGAGAATTAGTATCAGGAGCAGTATGATGGTGGGTGCAAGGATGCATGAGCAATCCGGGTGTGTTGCCAGCAGTTTTAAAGTTTTACCACTGTCATATGAGGACAGTAATACTGTAGTGGCCTCTGGTGTAGCAGGCATTGTGTGCAGTGCAGAAAGTGTAGGTTTGAGGGAAGATTTTAAGGAGGAGGCAGAGTAGAGGCTTTGTGGAGTAGTCCAGAGGTGGCTTCCAGGTGTAAATGTGCAAGAGAAAGATTACAAGAGTTAGTAGTAGGTAAAAGTGCCCATAGAGGGGACAGATATGAACTTGAAGTGGTGCAAGGAGGACAGAAGAGATAGAGCATAAAGGTTTCAAAACCAGGCTGAGAATATGTTGTGAATATATGACAGACCCAGAGCTGAAGCTGTGCCAACTCTGCATGATGCAGCTGGGAGAGCAATGGGGAAAGACACTAAAGGGGGCTGGAGGAATCCAAATATGGGCCGGGGGTGGTGGTAGCAATGACATTTTGTACTGGGCTGAGGGGGTAAAATGGACGTCAGGCAAGATTTGGGTTGTCATGTAAAGAAAGGAAGAGGCAGGTGTAGGGAAGGGAAATGGAGGTGAAAAGTGGACGGCGATTACTTGCTGTTCATTATCCTGTGAGACAGTTAAGCAGTGAATCAATTATGATACCAAGAAATTGTGTCGATAATGAGTTAAGCAATGAAGCAGTTACACAGCGAATCATTTCTGATATTAAATAAAAATGGGGAGAATCAACAGCAATACAAATCAATTATGCAGAGAACTATTACCAAAGTCAGTCAGTTAAGTAGAGAAACGGTTATACAGCAAGAGAATGAATAAATTAATTATCAAGTGGGACCATAATGCTGAGAATTAATTGTGCAGAATCTTTCTTTGTGATAAGGGGCATGTCTGAGGCAGCTTCATGCACAGAAAAAAAATCCAAAACAAAACCATAAAAAGAGGTGTAAAACTAATGAAGACACAAGTCCTGCACCAGTTGTCAGACCCTTTGTGACATCCAGTCATCCGTCTCTTTGGGCTAGACTAACCTGTGTTGCAATAGATGCTGAAGCCATTGCAGAAGCAGAGCAGACGAAGCCTATTTCTCCACCATGCCTTCCTTCACTGGGAACATGGACATGAGATAAAGGGAGTCCAGAGATGACTTCGTGGCTCTGACAGGTGGGATGTAGAAGGATCCCATGGTCTCTGGAGTCATCTAAGCAGCACGGAGGCTCAGGGTTCTTCATGGCCCCCAGATTACTCAGGGTCAAACTTCATGTACTTTCTACCGAAGAGACTGAAAGCTGGATTCTCCTCTGCCTTGCATTGGTTTCCACCTCTCAAAAATAGGTGTCAGCCCTCAGCAGAGAATGTTTCCATTTTGTCAGCCGTCTCTGCTGTTACAGCTGGATGAAAAACAACCGACATTTTGGATACTACACTCTCTGATGGTATTGAATGTAAGGATTCTGCTTCAAGAGAAAGATGTCTTACTTTAAACAGACAAAAATGCAAGACAGACCCCAAGGTGGTGGAAAACAAATTTCCAAGTCTTCATTCCTGTGGTATCAATGAAATATACTGATTTATATAGGGGACACAATATGCTGTATCATTTTTTCTTTCAAAGAAAAAAACAACCTAAACCCCAAAAACCCTGCAAAAGAAAGGAATGTGTGACATCTTTGAGAGAACAACATGTTTTACCAGTTAAATGCTCAAACCCCTTACCTAGACAACACTTCCATCTAATCCTGTGATAGATTGGCTTGACTTCTGGATCCAACCGAGAAGAAATGCTGAACTAGATTCTTCTGACTATTATCTGTTCCAAGTCTAGTTGGATTCTTAAGAATGCTGAATTTTTAAGAGTGAGCCTTTGGCTGGTAAAAGGTCACTCTTGCTGCTCCTATTCCCCTGCCCCACCAAGGTTAAGGTTTCTATTTCTCACTACAGCTCAGAAGAGTGAAGAGGTCTGCCTTCACGTAACAAAACCTATAGCCTTCCCTTTTGCCAACACTGCATTGTAGTGCAGAGAATATTCAGGTCTAAAAGCACAGAATATTCAGGTCTAAAACATATTTTTCATACAAACAAGTCAAGATATCGGTTCAAGTGCAGCAGTTATTGTTTTTCTGAACAAGGTTTAATGTCATATTTGTTGGTTGGGGAGATAAAGTTATATGGTATGTTCTGATGATAATACAAACATGGTAATAGCTATTCATATGTTTTTAGCAAAAGCGTTGTGAAACTAGTAACAGAAAATTCTTAATACATTAGCCAATATTGTTAAAACCATAGTATAAAAATATGTGAAATAGAAAAATATGACATCAAAGTAAGTGTAAAGGAAAATGGGATCTGCTGGAGCAGAAGCAGACTGATGTGGTTGGATACAATGCCACCCTGTTTCTGTTCAGCCATGTTAAAAATGCTGTAAACTCCTATTCTCATCTGAAATACAGAATGTTAGCTTCAGCTCTTGGTATTTGCTCCTGTTTGTGGCTTTCTGTCACCATTTTGGTACAGCACATCAGAATCAAATCTGGCACTTGCAATCAGTATTAACTGCACAGGATAATCTCTGAGGCAATGTGACAAGACCTTTATGCTGAGGGTCAGGGCTGCTGAAGTTAGCACTGCTTTTGTAAACACCCAGCCATGCAACTGGGCATTATGCAGGTACAGTATACACATGAATAGAAAATACACATTTCTGTGTGGAAAATATGCAGAAATTATAAAGGCAAGAGATGCAATTTCAGCTGCATTAGTCTGCAGTTTTCTGTTTCTTTATTTTGGAGGATTGTACTGGGACAAAGCTGCCAGTTACAACTAATCATTTCCTCTTTTTTTTTCCTTTGAGGTATGAGAACTGGAATCAATATTAATCAGTTATTCACACAGATGCTTTTTGTTGGTCTTTGCACCTACATATATAATTTTCATCAGACCTCTAGGTTTTTTTAAAGGTTCCTGCAGACTTTTCCACATTTTCATGTCAGATAGAAACTCAGTTTTAGGGAGTAGGGCAAACCTGTGGCATGCTCTGTGCAAAATGGCTCAATCTGGGTGTTTGCTTTCAAAACAGGCTTTCAACACCATTAGTTTGAAACCATTTCAACATAATTTCTTTCACTGCTGCTTTCTTTCCAGACATCTCCCTTCTAGAATTATCTTCTATTAGAACTATGGAGTTTGGCTGAATTTAATCTCATGTTATTAGTTTAATGCTATGCTAGTGTTAAACCTTCTTAGTTTCTTATCTTATGCTTAAAACTAAAAATTATGTATACACTTCAAGACAAGGATGCAAAAGCCCTAAATATCTGCCATCAGACTGAGTTATAGAGATGACTGACACTGTAGGTAACACTGTTGTTCTTTGGCAACAATGATCAGTGCTCAAAGAGCTTTAAAGCTGTGGATAGAGGGAGGAAAATTTGCCAACATGAATCAGAAGAAAAACTCGCAATCTTGTTTACAAAAACATAGACAAAGGGGAATAAACAACCTTGTTTCCTTTCCTGTAACTCCTGAGTGGGTTTTTTTACCCCTTGGCAACAAACAATACCTTTGACTGTAGTTGCAGTTTAGGAAATTGCTTCCCTTGTGTTAACTTTGACCTGCCTCCTAGCAGCCTCCAGTATTTTCAGATGTCTTTAGTACATCTAGACAAGATGCTGGCTCTGGACCCAAGGCTCTGTGGTTGATAATTGTTAATATATTGCAGGATACTGTTAAATGTACCCTCTTGTTGGATCCAAATGATTCTTTTTGCCTCCATGGAAAAATACAAACTCTGTAGTCCAGAGATGAAGAGCTTCTCTTTTGTGTAACATTCCATAAGAACTGTAGGTTCACTGAGCTGGTTATGGAAATATTTTCTGGACAACTGCAATGTTTAAATTCAGAGAACTTTAGCTTCCTGGCAGGTGCCTGTTAACTCACCCTGAAGACCCATAAAGACATGGCCAACCCAATGGCCACGAGGACATGCAATCAAACTCCTTTTGAGCCTGAAAGCATTATTTGTTTAGGAATGACCAATGACTCTACAAAATCTGAGAACACCGATGAGGTCCATGACGTACTTTCTGAAATGTCATTTGCCTGTGTAGAAGTCACACAGACTTAGTGAGGGCTCAGAGAACACAGTCCATCAGAGGAATGGCTCATAGGCAGGACAGATGCAAGCATAAGTTACTTAAAAATCCCTAGATGTTATCTAATGCTTTGTTTCTTCTAATCATCACTTAAATATGAGACCTGGTCATAGACTCCCTGGGGAAGTGACATAAATGCCAGAAACTGACTGTGTGTCTGGGCTGAGACTGGTTGCTCTAGAGCACTGGAGCACTGTAGACTCATCTAAAAATAGGGAATGTTCCCGTCTACAGCTGGCATAAAGAGTGATCTCTGCTGGGGTGCACTTGGAGTGACTCACAAGAGGACTAAGATACAGTTTTCTTTATACCCATAAAAATTACATAAAATAAATGCCTGTATATTTGGAAAAACATGAAAATGTCAACATCGCCTAGAGCTTTCCAAAAAAAAATATTGTGAGGCCAAAAGACCTGGAAGAAAACATCTTTAAATTGTGATCGATAACTGCTTAACTATTTAGAAAGAGAAAGGAAATTACCAACTAAGAGTTAACCCCCATTTCTTTAGGATTCTGCTAGACCGCAATTCCTTTTTAAATAATATGCGAATCTCTCAGAAAACACAACTTCACCCCCTAACTTCAAGGTATTATGAATTAATACCCTGGCTGGAAGAAGTAACGTTTCCTTTTGTTACTGACCAATAGTCTAGGTTAAAACATTTTGTAGCATTTCCAGATGGAAGAAAGCAGTCTAATAAAAGATTTTGCATCAGTAAGGTCATTTGGGGACATAACTGTGTGTGAAACATGTTGCATTTTTGGCAATATGTGAAAAGAGATTACAGTTCTGGGTGCCTAGTTTTTTGAGATAGGTCCCGCTTGTGTAGAAGTTTTTCCCCTGCACTTAAGTGTCAAATTTCATTGCATTAAAAAAGAGTACACGCCATAACAGATGGCAAAAATGCCATTGAATAGTTTTTAATAATAGCAGAAAGTTAATTGCTTGTCAGCAGAAAATACCTTTTCTAGAACTGGCAGAAACCCTACAGAATATCCATGTTGTTGCTGTAAGGTTCAAGCTGGTTGATTTTGTTAAAATCTGACAAAAGTAGTCTTTGCATTCATCGAAATGCATTTAGGTAAGGTACAGCTGCTGATCTGAGTACCTAATTGATGTGAAATGCTGCTGGAGTACCAAAATGAAGAAAACAGATTTTAAAAAGATGAAATTACTTCAGTTATGACTTGGCCATCTGATGAAACAAGGTACTTCGGCTTTTGGAAGAGCTTTGTATGAGTTTATACACACTGAAGACTTCCATTTTACATCTTTTAATTGAGAGTATTATGTAGATATGTATTCTGCCTGCTAAACATTAATGAATACCCTTTTTGGCACCGCTGTGAGAAATGGCAATGTTATTATCATCTGCGTTGCAGATGTGAAGCCCCTAAATTATAGTTGGTGACTTCTTTGCATATATTTCCATCAACAAGGAAAAGCCCCTACAATTCAGTAGGACAAGCAGAAACTCATTATAGGTTTAAGTTATCTCATTTTTGTTAAGGTTACTGTGAATGTCTGAAGAAGTTTGAAATTTTTTGGTTTGTATGCTTTTCTCCTGAAGGAATGGCAAATGAGGTACATGCATTTTTTAAACAAAACAAGGTAAAAAGTTACTTTATATTTAAAACAAAAGAATTTTTATTGAAAATAAAGATATTCTAAATACTCCTCCTAAGGAAAATGACTCGATTGGCAGTGCCTGACAAAACTGGTGGGCCCAAATGACTAAATAATTACCTCTTTCTGGACTACAATGCTGTGTTCACAAAAAACATCACTCAGAAGGTGATTTAAAACTTTCAGCAGAACTAGTTACATGAAGTATTTAGATTTTTTATATAACTCTAATCCAAATAAACATTTTGAAATGCAACAGAAGCTGATAGCCATCATTTCTGTCTTAGGAGAGACCCTAATCTAGTAAGGACCCAGCATTTTTTGTTGTATCTTTACTTTCCTACAGCTGTTGATGGGAAAATTATCTCAATATTTTATATCCACTCTGAGTCTTGTTCTTCTTATTTTGGTATAATATTGAAGACACGAATAGCTGGAAGAATAGTTGTAATTTATTGATTCATAGGAACACAGAAAATCAGGGGAATCTCACACACACTGATACCACCCATCTTTGCTGTGTCAAGAAAGTCTCCTTCAGGCTCGAACGCAACGAGTTCTCAAACTCTGAAAGACTTCCTATCTGTTGACTCTATGGGTTGAGTATAAAGACCCTCATTTTTCCCTGAACAGGACTCCCTGTGATGGAGGAAGAATCTCACTGATACAGAAATGTGATTCCAGCTTTTCATTTGCCAAGTGTATTTTTAACTATTTATTTTTGAGTGGCTGTTCTGCACTTTGCTTTAGTGTTATTTTTATAAAGATAATTTGTAGCTGTGTAAAAGGTGCTGAGGGTGCACTTCCAGAACCCTTTTGTAAATATGCAAAAATAATGAATAAATAAATAAGTGCTACTTTCACATGACCTCATCAAGAGCAAAGCCAAATCCTAGCGAGAGAAAGCCAGCTGAGCAGAATTTTCCAAGTGCCTGTATTACAATGTTATTTCTATTCCCATTGCATCTCAGGGCCCTAGTCACAGACTGGGACATTACAGTGCTAAGTGCCACACAAAAATAAAAAGGATTTCTTTGTTCCAAGGGGCTTTTGTAACAGCAGTGGTCAAAACAGAGCAGTGTCTGTCAGTAAGACCCAGGAACATTTTCTGAGTGTGGAAGTGTGTATCAGCAGTTTCTTTTTACACCAGCTCAAGGACAGATGGGGTAGGTGTGATGATATCTGAAGTTCCATTTCAGATGCTGTGTACAAACTCATAAATGCTTCAGAAGAACCAAGCCGTACACTTGCTGTCCTTTGAAGAGGTGAGTTAAAAAACCAAATGCTAATCAGCCAGCTATGCAGAGATGAAGTGGGGACAGTCAGCTCAGGTTTTCAAGTCAGCTTTGCTTATGTACACACTTGTGATCTTGTTTTCTATGTCTACAACCATCTGAAATTTTGCATAGCTGCAGACTGAACATCTGCATAAATCTGAATGAAAGATTTAAAAAACAAATAAGAAGATTATGTAGCAAAACCACATCTTTGTTGCAGCATTTTGGAGCTCAGACACAAAAAATCAGACACATTATATGAAACCAACAATACAAAATTGTGTTTTCAATACATATAATCCATCTGGACGTTAACTTTTATCACCTGTATCTTCAGGTTTGAACTGAAGGCAACACACTACTAGGAGCAAGGAAATCATTATGAATTATTAGGCTAGTACTGAAGACACTGCATAGTTCCAATAAATGGACAGTGAGGACATATATTTGTGGAGGTAAAGGCAAATGGACTCATCTCTCAGATCTCATAGTTGTGGTGATCCATTGCTGGAGCCCCAAGGTCTCACTAGCCTGAAAGTGACAGCTGTGCTTTCATTGGGAGAAAAGGATTTTAACTCTTGGATCCCTGTGGCAAGTGACAGTCCCCAAATTTGCAGTAGTGCAGGAGACTTCAGGGTCCTACATGCTGAACTTTTCTTCATGCAGTCATGCCCTGGCAATGTCTGCAGCTCACATCTTTTGTGATACCCTTCCAGGCTGTGATTGTGCCCTGCCACGTGCCCTTCCTTGTGTACGCATATGAAGTTGGAGAAATGCATGACCTGAGGCTGCATGGGAGGAAAGCAAGCACATCTCTTCTTTATCAAATGGAAAAATAATCTCTATAAGGTGATTTTACATATTGATTTTCCCTTGGCATGAAGCACGCATTGTTGAATTTACACACACGTGTCCTGCTTTCTTCATCTCCTATGACTTTGGGGGAGTAACATTAACAGAGAGGCAAAGAAATGAATCTGGCATCTGGGAATCTTGAGAGTAGGGAAGAACTAGAAAGGGAATTGCAGCTCTAAATGGCTACCTCTTCTCTTTTCATTACTAGTACCTAGAGTCGTAAGTGGAATTGGGCCCCATTTCCAGAAAGTACAACTAAATGCAAGACAGTTTACACAAAATCTCCATTTTTACCTGTTTGGGTAAAACAAATATTTTTGGATTGACCAGAATGAGAATGTTTTTGTTCAACTGAATCAAAGCATTTCATGCTAGATCAGAGAACATATCTGAGCTGCTAACACTCATGTTCTGCATCAGCCAGTTTATGTCCAGATCAGGATCTTTGCCTAGATTAAACCCTGGTACTATACCATAACGCACCTGTTGACTGCACTAGCCCTGACAAGTTCATTAGCTGGAGCATATTCGGAGGCAAGTGGATGAGGGGAAAGGGGCCCTTGGGCAGTTCAGCTGGGCACTGTTCTGTTTGGGGAGCGTTGAAACTTTTCAGTGAAATTAAAATGCAGCTGGAATTGGCTTTTTGAATGCTAGAAGTGCTGCTGGGAAGTAATTGGTAGGTTAAAACTGTGGATGAAAAGCCGTGGGCACTTGCGGCAATTAAGTAGTCTGGAGTCTTTCAGAGAATGAGCAAAAAACCACACATTTTAAATACACTGAAAATATCAGGCAGATATATCTCTGCAGCTTTTTCCTGGCACTTTATTTCATCAAACAGCTAGTAATACTAGTGCTCATACCCTATATATAATTTTTTCCCGATGATTTTTCTTTAAAGAGAGGTCATGTTTAAAAATTAGGGTTCAAATGAATAACTCACAAGGCAATATGAGCAGGCCCCTTTTTCAGGGTGTCAATTAGATGGCTACTTTTGCACTGCTGGGTGGTTGACAACATGCAGTTAAATTAGAACAATATGCAGTTAAAATTACTACTGGCCTTCTTTGCTTCTTCCTCCATTAGCTTCTATTGTCTTTAACATAAGGCCTGGTAATTCTGCCACTGATTTGAATAAATAATAATTACAGTTCAGTAATCCTTGTTATAGCATTGCCTAATTAGTCTCTGTAGCTGACTTAAGGTTTTAAATCATGAAGATAGAACTGAATTAAATATAGGATAAACAAAACCCTCTCACGAAACAGCTTTCTCTACAACATCATAGAAATGTTTCTCAAGGAACTGTGGAAAAAAAAATTAAAAAGCATTTAAACTTATTTTCCTGGACAATTGCCAGCTCTTAATTTGTTGATATTTTCGTTTTGCTCTCTTGGGTCTCAAGTGGAAGATGGACCATGTCTTGAAATGTAGGTAACATTTTTATCTTTAAGTAGTCTTCTCTTAGGAATGATGCTGTATGCATAAAACATCTAACATCCAGCAGATCAAACTAAACTCTTCTATGAGTGTATTAAAGTCAATGGAGTTGCACACAAATTAATTTGGCCCAATGAAGTGTTCTGGAGAATAGAGCGAAGCCTATCAGAGTACATACAAGAAAATAGAATACAAGAGCTGCACAGTTGGACGATTTAATTCTATTTTAATTTCGGCTCCAAAGCTTCTCGCTTGCTATTTTCTGTTCTGCACAGCTTTTTATACGACAGCCATCAACACAAGATCTGAGTACCTTCCAATAATGCATTAAATAGTGTGACTAACATCTGGTCCAAGTTTGTTTTCTCATCTTCTCTAATGCTCTGGGAAGTTCTGTTTATAATATATAATTATCATGAGGAAAGGCATTTGTCCCTTAAGATACTAAAGAAGAGAAGCAGCATTTTTTACACAGATAATCAAATACTTAGGAGAAAACACACTTCTTTTCTACAATTCAGAAATACAGCCTTATATGTTCAAAAAGTACTTTCCACAGATGTCTCAGGAAGAACACTTTGCAACAGTAATGCATTCCTAATGCCCTCTGTGCACAGAATTATGTTAAGGCAAAATCTTGGGAGAAGAAGCTATGTTGTCAGTTTGGTAGGAATCAAAGTGGTTCACACCCTTGTGAAAGATGCTTGGCCATTTCTGAGACTGGCAAGTTGAGAGCAGAGCAGGAGGAGAGAGTTTAAGGCTTGGATCATGGCTGATCCAGGACCAGCTGGAGTAGACAGCGGGAGTCTCCACATGGCTCCTCTTTGTCCAGAATGGGAAGGAGTTAAGTAAAACATTCACACAATGAAATCAGAAATAAAGAAGAACTTGGG
Source organism: Falcunculus frontatus (assembly GCA_013398115.1). Taxonomy (NCBI): domain Eukaryota; kingdom Metazoa; phylum Chordata; class Aves; order Passeriformes; genus Falcunculus; species Falcunculus frontatus. The sequence continues at coordinate 2,424,741 of VZRV01005432.1, forward strand.
ATTTGAGCAGTCCCCTTCTGAATGAGCAGTGTACTTTGCTCATGACACAACAAGAAATCTTTAAAAAATGAAAAAGAGAGATGAAGAAATGATCAGAGAGAGCAGAAATACCATGTTGCACGAAGTGGCTTAAAGCCATGTGTGCATTCAAACCCCAGGCTCAGTTCTTTTGATACATCTAACAGATAAATCACGCTGTTGTTTGATCATCTACATTTGAATCTTATACTTCAAATTCAGATGAATCTTAGGAGTCGTTACTCCCTAATTTGAATTCAATTGAGTAACATCTGTGCTGAGAAGCTAATTGCACAGATTTTTCAGTGGTCTTTATATGAAGTATTTCCTCTTTTCCATTTAAGAGATGAGGCTTTTGTTAGCTCTGCAGATAACCATGGTTCAAATTCGTGCTTGTCATTAGCATCTTCTTTCAGTTTGTTGTTGTTTTCCATCAGGTGTTTATGTGAGTTTGATTCCATCTTCTTACACAGGAATGCAAGATAACAAACCCGGTTTCTGTTCCAGCTCTTTCATCAAATACGGCCTCTCCCTGCAGTGTAGGTGCTCCTGCAAGTCCCATCTCTGTTTCTGCAGAGGTTTCTGTTGACTTCGGGTTCTCTGTGATATGATTTTTTTCAGTAAGATTTTTAAAAGACAGTAATTTAAACAAAAAATAAAGGTAGAGCTGGGAATCTGAAATACAAGATGAAGTTACCTCCAGACTATCTTGGAAGAGTGTCTGAGTACGGTTCAAACCACTTTGATGAACTGCCTTCTTAGAGGGTGAATTGATACAAGTTTTTTCATGAGGCAGTTCACACTGAATAGTTGAGGGTTCCGAAGGCACATGTGTGTGTTCTGCTAGCAGGCAGGATGGGTCCAGCTTCTGAGAAATTGGTCAGGGGGTCAGGAATATTGGTGACACAAAAAAATGGAAGCTGATGGAATAACATGAACTTAGCAACAGCAATGGCTTTCTGCCTGGCGCTGATAGAACCTGTAAGCTCACCTCAGTTACACTACTGGGAATCCAAAGATGCCACAGAGCACAGAAACTTGCCAGTGACTGGAATCTTGCAGTCAGTAATTTAAAATGATGTGTGAAATGTAGTTCAAAGGAGCTGTGATTTATTTCAGTAGATACCGTATCTCTGAATCCTGCATTTTATCACTGAACCCATACACAATACCAGTCCTTGTAGACATTTGTGTTAACTGCTATAAATAGCAATTTGTGTTAAAATGGGACCAGAATCTGCTGTTTGGTAACATGAATCTCCTCCTCTTCACTCCTGAGGGAGCTGCAAACACAAAATAACACCCAGCCCAAACTTATTCACTTTTATCTTGGTGTGTTTTTCCGGTTTAGAATTCTCTCATCTTTGTTAGAAAAACACATTCTTTTCCTTTCTCTAAGAATTGTATTGATTATATGTTGTAGATATAAAGAGCTACAGTTGTATCCTGCATCGTTTTTATCTGGGAGTTTGCTGGTAAACGAACCAGACCAAATTCTTAAAATAAACTGAATTCAGAGGTATATTGAAATGCTAAAGGCAGGAGCATTTCAAGAAACAATTAGAAGCCATTTTGAAAGTGCAAAGACATAAAAATAAACAAAGCAGCCAGCCTAAATTGGCTTTGATCCCCTATGCTCCAGCATTGCTTTTTGACCTGTGGCTTTTCAGTGAGGTAGAAGAAAGCTTTAATCAAAAATATTCCTATCATTTAGGCACTGTAATAACCTGCAATCTAGAGGCTTTCAGGATTCAGAGAGGTTAGGTAACCACCTTCTTTCAGCTCCTAATTCTCTATCATTTTCATTCTAAGCACCTAAGACAGAATGTCATAGAAATCTATGGGTTGATTTCTATTTGAGCTGATTTAGACAATGATAAGTGCTGCAAATGTATCTATTACTATCTTTAAAGATCTCCATAATGAGCAGGAGTATATCAGTGATTTACACCTCTTCTCTTACCATCAGCCACACTAATAAAGAACTCCAAGATCATCTCCATCTCTTGTCAAAAGCATTTTGTTTTCACATGTTCTATATAAAATTTGTTGATGATTTGTAAAATGCAAATGAACAGTGGCCAGGTAGATAGATTTATCTTATCATAATATTATGACAGTTTACTTAACCATTTTATTGTGTGAACTGTGAAGATTGCTGCTGCTGTGGAAACACAGCAGAAGGCTGCAAGAATGCACGAAGGCAGTCAGCACCTGAGGAAGGTAAAGATGCTTTGTACTGCTCTAGTCTTAAGGGGGGGAAAAAGGGATGATCTAAAAAATCCCCCAAAGACTCATTAAGAAGGATTCTATTTGCACATTAGTGTATTGTGCTAAATTTACTTTCTTATTTTGATGTCAACAGCGACCAGTACTAATGAAAAGCTTATGCAACAGCAGCGAATTTAGTAAAATAAAAATACAAATAAAAAAATCATTTTAAAGATTTAGATTACACCAAACTGTAATTACTAATTCAAGATTACACAAGACTGTAATTAACAGTTCAGTGTTACAAACACTATTAAAAGGCAACTGATGACAGATTTACAGTATACACAAACACCATTGCTAACAAAGTTTCGATACCATATGTTTTTTTCCTTCTGCTAATGGTTCAAATGGCTTAGGTAAACTGAATGCCAGTAGGGAAATCTAGCCAGGTTAAGGCTGTTTACCGTGTCCCAGTTCAAGACAGGTTTTAACATATTGTTTAAATTCACCTCTGTCTAAAAATAAATCTCCTAAACATACGCTTGACAGCAGCATGTGCTAAGACCCCATTTCTTACAGCAGCACACACATGAATATTTTCTTTACTTATAGCCATAGGGATACAATCCTCATTTTAAACCCCTTCCGAGCAAGGCAAATAAGAATTCAGAGTCACTTCACTAACAGGAATCTTATAATGTAAACCATATTTCTCTCCAAGACAGGTCTAATAAAAGGAGAACAATTTTATTCACATGTAGTGAGGCCCTGTGGAGAGACTACTGTGAAGATTCAGGGCTGATCTGGTTCTATAGAATTGTGAATTCCCTGCCTTTTATGGACCTTCTAATTGTATTTTAGAAAGATGGCAATGGGTACCAGTCTTAACAGGAAGTTACTGATTATATAAGCTGAACAACAAATTAGAAGCATAAGAGGAGCTCATCAAAGTAAAAACAGCTGGAGGCCAGTGGCAGGATTACCTAATGTGGTAGACTGTGTAAGCCCCAAATTCAAACAAATACGCCACAGGGAAATGCTAACCCTGATACCTTTCTAGATTCTGCTGTGGACCTTCAATACCGCTGACCAATGCATGGCACCATTTGCCTTACAGAAGTGGTAGGGCATGTGGACCTATTTAGCAAAGTAACTTAGAAAGATAAAAAACCTCAGTGCTTTACGGGCATCATCCTTGCTGCAGGAGGACTCACCCGTGAAGACTCACAGGACTCAAATCTGTCTCCATGAAGACCCAAATCTGTCTCCACCTCCTTTCCATTTCTCTTTGCAGTTTCAAGGTGAGCTGATTGGACAGCATAGGCCCAAGGATCACCATTATCAGTAAGATCCAGTTCTTATGTGGGATTGGGTCAGGAAAGAGGAATACCTGTGTCAGATGGATCTCATGAGACTGCAGTGGGAAGCTTTCAGAGAGGATCATTCTGTTGCAGTGCTGCCCTCACTGATTTACCGCCTCAGCTTGTGCAGTACAAGTGTCTGATCCTAAATTGCATCACTTTGCATTGCAGCATTTGTACATGTGTGTTGCTGCATCATGCTGCAGCCTTGGTGCTTGCTGTTTTCCACCACTCCTGGCTGAGAGGTTGCCCCATTGTGGTGGGCAGTGACGTGGCTGCAGCCCATCATACCTGTGTCCATTGAGTTGTAGCAGCAGTTGATACAGGTGGGGCGGCAGACATCAGAGATTTCCAGGGCTTGGGAAACCTCCTTAGATCACCATGCTACAACAGCAGGTCCCCTCAGCAAATCTAAAATTACCTCTCTGCTGTCTTCTCTAAGGTGTTGGATTTCTAGGTTTACCATTCATGCACCTTATGGCTTATGGTAACTGGAAGTTTACCCAAGACCTGTTTGTTGAGGTTCCTTTTCCAATACCATGGAAGTTTCAGGTAGGAGCAGGACTCACCTGTGTGGCAGGCAGAGCTTCCCTTGCACCTCCTTCTAGGATCTAACAAGCTGCTCTGGGAACCCACTTCCCCATCCACCATCTTCATTCTTCGCTCCTTGCTGCTGCAGCTGCAAGGTGCATTTCTTTGACTGCGTCACGTTTAACGTGATGATAATTTTATATGTTTATGTTTTTAAAGCATGCTGGTAGGTTTTCATTGTCATCCACTAGATGTAGGAGGCATCCTATACACTCATTCCCCCACCCACAGAAAAAGAGAAAACCCCATCAGTGACTTCTGTAACATCAGGCACTTCGCGTACTAGTGGAAGGCACATCTTGGTGTGGTGCTGTGCCTAAAGACAGATGGAGTGTACAGCTCTTTACACCTGAGGAAGCTGCACACCCCTCCCTTGGTTTGGGGAGCACTCTTGATACACCATTTTTAATTTTTGTTCTTTCTATGTTAGCCTTCAGCATTCCCGGAAGGACTTCACACTGTAACAGAGCTCAGATAGATCACTGGTCCTACCTCTGTCTGTGCTCTTTGAACATGAGCTATCGTCTCTGGTTTGCAATTAAGATGCTGTAGTGGGACTAATAGCAGGAGCTTCTGGTACACGGAGCTACCTAAGCTTTTGTCAGCTTGAAGAATTCAAAGGTGAAGTTCTACAGCAAAGCAACTGGAAGAAAAACACTCATGAAAATCTCTTTTGACAGTCATATGTTAAGAAAACTATGTAATGCTGAAAGAAGAAATCACATATCTGAAGTATTTTTAACTCACTGTTTGCTATAAGCAGTAGATAAATTGTTAACTGAAAAGGATTTTAAATATATTAATGACACTGCTTTGATCTGCTGTTTTTCCTTTTCTCTAACACTTCTGGTATTTGATGGTAGAAATACAGGAGTTACTTGTGACTTGCCTGCAGCTAAATTGCCTATCAAAATTTTTTGCACAAACACATCTGTTGGGATATCTGGGTGCAGGGAGAAACACTCATTGGTATTGTAAAGTCTGAGTAGTATTCTCTGTGCAAAAAGAATAGATCCATGGATCAAGAAGAGTTTCACTCACATCAGGAACTTAAAAGAGGCAAATATATCGCCATTCTTATGAATATACCAACACACCTACCCTCACTGCGTCCTTTAATGTTTGGGACTCTGCATGGTGGCTTTAGATTACTTTTGAAATGCAATTTTCACATTCTTGTTTGTTTTGACCGATATCTTAATACAATATGAAGTACTTGCCAGAAACAATCCTTCTCTGTCAGACAAAGGCACCAAAGTAAACACTCCTTGATTTGTGCTTGGCAGCTGTTGAAGAAACCCCATGTCAATAGGAAATTTCTTTTACTACAGTTTTACTGAAACAATTGGTTATTAAATGAATTCTAGGTGATTCGGAGGCATGCAACTCCTACAGTGTATTTTTTATAGTAGATTTTTTCCATTTATGCTTTTACCTTCACCTTGGATTTTCCCTTTACCATAACAAATATGGAATTTTTCAACCATTCAGAGACACAATTGTGGTGGAAGCACTGGGTAGCCCCGCATCTACCTTTGAGAGTGGCTTGATCAGAGGAACCACAGAGAACTGCAGAGAGCTGACCAGTCACTAATTCCCTGCTCCTACCCACTCATCTTTGAAAAACATAAGCATACATACTTGTCTTTTCCCTTCATCCTAATATTTGTTCTATCCTTCCTGAATTTTTGAAGAGGACCACTGATAGGTCTGATACAGCTTTAGTAGGATCTTTAGCCTAGAAAAAACTCATCTGACATGCCTGACTGGAAAGCCTCCAAGCTAACCACTGACAGTCTCATTTTTTCCTGCCCCATTTTACCTGTCACTGGTATTAATTTTACAAGCCATTTGCTAACAGACAAATTTTTCTTAGGAAAGGCTGATGCATAAAGAGTCTTTCCAGAATACTTTCCAGTTCAGAATGGGGCTTGAGTTTTCATTAGCCTCCACCGCCCAGTTGTGCCTCCCCACCACACAGCCTTCCCAACTCATTACACAACACTGTCCCCTCTGGGGGCCCCCACTCCTGCTCCCCCACTTTCCTGTGCTTCCCCATGGATGCTGCCTTACGCTAAGTAGTGAAGTGCTGGAGCAACAGTATCCAGGTTACCCTGGTTATTCTGTCTGGGTTTGGAAAGCACCACTGACCAGCATGCAAGGAGGTTTGCGGGAGTTTTTCTTGTAGTCTGAGGGTGTGCTCACAAGGAAGAGCAGCATGTGTGGCACAGGCTGCTGGGACAGCCACCTGCAGAGATGACATGGGACATGTACCTTACTCTTCTCACTTTATGATGTCCAGAAACCTGAAGCCTCCATATGTGTCAAAACTGCAAAGATTTTTTTTTTCTCTAAGAATAATCATTCTCGTTTCAGATAAATTTGCTCCAATCCTACACAACCTTAAAGACACCCACCAGCAAGGCAAGCAGGGGTGGCAGAGGGAGCTGGGAGAGGACAGGCAAGGAGAGTTATGGTGCTGGTGTCTGGAAGAGGAGGAGCTGTGTGTGCTCGGTGCCAGGTGTGTGCAGGCCATGGGGACAGGATGGGAGGAGGTGCTGGCTTTGCCAATGCCCGAGTGCAGCTGCCCTACAGCTTTGATGGTTGTGCTGTGTGGCAGAGGATAAAGCTGTGCAGGCAATGTGAGTCAGTGCTACAGCACCAGTGCAGAGCGCTGCAGAGGGGCAGAATGCTTCATGCAACATGAGCCACGTGTACCAGGTAATCACTCGCAGTGCTGGGAATGAAATGCACCACTTCTCTTCCTGTTAACAGGAAGGCAGGGCTGCTTCCCTCGCTGCTGTGTAAAAAGTGCTGTGATACCCACAAGGCTCTTCCTCCCAATTCTCCCTTTGAAGCCAACTCAGGTTACTCTGTAGGATTTCCTAGAGGTATCTGACACCACATGTTCAGCTGTATCTCCTTGGTAAAGGAGACAGCCGTGATTCCCGTTTCAGACAAGCAGGCACAGCTGGCAGGTAACATCCTTCAAGAAGCATCTCTAAACGTTGTCATCATTCAAGGTATGGGAGTCACAGTCTTCCCAATCCTCCCCACCCCTTGTTGCCATAAGGATGTACAACCAGGTGATGTTGAGGTGCATTCCCCTGCTCCTGCCAGAGGCTTAGTCCCAGGTCAAAACACCAATGCCTCCAGCAAAACTAACCACCAAATAATTCACCTTTTGAACAATGTGTCAATGGCAAGAGAAGCAGGTTTGCATCTCTTTGCGATGCCTAAGTAGCTACTGATATTTTCTGTGTTTGAGGAGGGAGAAACTGACTTTTAGCCTTAACATATCAAGAATATTGGTCTAAGCTTCATTTATTTTCCTCTTTGGAGGTTCCAGCAATGCTGGCTAAGTGTTAAAAGTTCAGCAGTTTGGTTATCTAATGATGCTGCCTACTTTCCCAATTTTATTTTTTATGGTACTTTTATGAGTACTGTTCAATAAAGAAACAAAGAACTTGCAAGTGAAGATCACATTGTCTCTCATTTGTTTATGTACTGCACTTGATTTCCTAAAGCTATGCATCAAGTTTTGTCAGGAAAAAACAGGGGAAATATATGAAATTCTGAGGTGGTAAAAATGAAGTTGAAAAGAAACGTCATGTTTTCATTTACCACAGAACAGAACAAATGCCTACATTTTAATTTGAGCTTTTATTTCTACACTATAAAGAGAGATAGCACACCTCCCCCTTTTTCCAAGGATGGGTTACTTTCAGCTAAGAGTAGGTTTAGCCCACAATCCAGGGTTGAAATTCTAGAGGCTCATGAGATCGGAATATAAGAAAGCTTATCAGTTCTGGGCCATCCCTCAGCTTAACAGAGAAAAAGGAAGAAAAGTGTGGCAGGGGAGGTTTTGCAATTTAAAAAATAAAGAAGCACTGCATGAGTTATATATCTAGCCATCACTAAACCAAAGTCTCAACCATTCAAAATGCAAATTACACCAGCAGCCACATACTGCTAGTGTGAATAAATCTTCCTATTCTATCCACTTCTACAAGATCACATACTGCACCCCTGTGAGTTGCACTCCTTTATGGTCCGGCTGCACCTGAAGCCAGCAGAGTTACAAAACACACCTACTCCTTGCTAAAAGAAGGAATAATTTATGCCAGGGGAGTGTGTGTTTGCTGAGCAGCTCCATTTCCCTGGGCACATGTGTGCAAATCACATCCATGTCCCCTGTGACCGGGCTCCACTGACACCTCTCTGACAACGCGAGGGACAACCTGCAGCTCACAGCCTCCAAAAACAGCAAACAAGGGCAGACTCAGGCTTTAGAGATGCCTGGACTAAGGGTTTCCAGGCAAGAACATCCTTCTCTAAACCAGGAATCAGCCCTGTGTTTTTAATAACAGTCAGTTGGCAAGGCCAGAAAATGTAGGACTCCAATGCAAAATACATGCTGCAAACTACTTTCTGGCTGCTACCTGGAATGGTCCCTCATACATGCTGTCATTTTATTTTAAAAATGTATGGTTGAGTGATCATCTAGAAATTTGTCTAGCTTTCATTTAGTTTTTTTGCAATCTTCCCTTGCACAGAATACTTTTGTGCAGTAAACAGAAATATTTTGTCTTCTTTGTTTAAAACACTGTGAAATACTGTCACACACTCACCTTCAGTCCATTTTTAAAACTGTTCCATTGAATAACAGGAATGAAATCTGAAAGACCTTCAAACCCAGGTGTTAAGAAATATGCTTATCATGACAAATCTTTACTGAAAAATTAAATTTTTATTGAGTGAAACAATTGCTTTTACATTAGTACTTCATTATTTCAGATAGGAATGGTTATATTTTTGCCATTTGCTCCCATGTCATGGTTTTCTTGTCTGCAAGATTATGGTAGATTTCACTGTTCTACTCACACAATAAACACAAACAAGAAGAAGTTACCACACTATGACTTTTCCTCATAAATCTAAACAAGACAGTTAGAGAAGGCAAAGTTACAGCAGCCAAACTCCTCTCATAAAACTCATGTTACATTTGGTAAGCCTCAACTTGATCTGGAATTTAAAACTCATGGATTTTTGGTGACAAAGTAAAAAGTAAAGCAATATATGATTAAAACTTCCATGTATTTTGAGTTCGTTGGATTGAGACTTTCACTCTACAATGTGTCGATCATTCACTGGAGCGTACACACACATTCTTCACATTCTACCTGTCTTTGTGCATTATTTCTACAATCTCTTGTAGAAGATCTACAGCTGTTTGCCCTCTCCACCCAAACCCTATTGTGTGATCAAATCTCCATTTTCTTAAACACACCCGCTACCCCACATTTTCAGCACCTACTTGTGAAATTTCATTAACTACCTGCATGATTCATGCAGCCTCACTGACCTGGTTTTATTATTGTGTTTAATTACTAAAACAAACAAAAAAGTCATTAGAGATTTGCAGCTGACCCTGGAAGCACCACAAAAAGTTTCAGCCTCAGAATTTCATTCTTTGCTGAGAGAAAGTAAGCCCTATCTAGTTTTAATGCAATAATAATGTTTCCTTCGAGTCACTCAGTTTTCCTAACTAAAAGATGGGACACTGATGTAAAGAGCATCACCATGAAGACCTGCAGGGGCTACAAGGAGCCTTCTGTGAGGCCCAGGAGAGCAAGATGCTCAGGTCCCTGCTTATATCTGGCAGCACATCTGAAGGCAGAGACCACAAACTTTTGCCCTACTTGGCAATATGAAGGACCCAATGTAATGGTCCTTACTGTCTAAACAGCATGATTATTATTAATTTTATCTGAGACCACACCCTCTTCTTGGAATGAAGGAAGAAGGACATGGTAAAGGCCACAGGTCTTGAGGAAATAAAAGATTCAGTAAAAGGCATTTTAAAAAAGAATGTATTCTTGCAATAAAAAGATCTAGGTTGTAGTTTGGGATGGCTGCAGCAATGGGTGAGGTAGGTGCACCACTGTGGCAGAGAGACATGATGAGTGGCTGCTCAGTCCAGCAATGCCAGGCCATGTGCTTAATAGAGCTAAAATGCATACAGTCTATGCCCAGAATAAATTAAATATTCTCCGGAATCTACTGTTTCCTGCACCCATGTGAACCAGACAACTTAAACAGGGATATTAGAACACACAGGATAAATACATATTAGCAAGTTTATCAATGCACATCTGTATAATGCATGGTATATAAACTAACAATAATCAAGTGCAACACCTCCGATGTGCTGTCAGGACCATTATCAATGACAAAGTGATTTCCACAGCCATAGGAATACAGGTGTCTTATGTAGTCACATGGCTTATTAACAAATGGCACTAATTAGAACCTCTTTCTGAGTGCTTCATCCCACCTCAAAGTAAAAAAGAAGAAGCAGTAGAAAAGGTTCAGGCAAGTGCAGTGGCTGGTGGTGAGCATGGAAAGCCTGCTGTCTAAGGAGAGATCAAATAGACTGGGATGTTCAGCTCGGACAAGAGGCAGCCGAGTGGAAGTACAAGGGATAAAATCATGACGTTAACATATCTACAGATAGATGAAGTTCTGAGGGATGCAGAGGAAACAATGTGCCATCATACCTCAGAACTGCTTTCCTTATTGGAACAAGTAGGGCAGATGTAACAAGTATCTGAGGAGTTTTTTAAGACAAAGCAGACCTTTTCCACAAAGTATAGAATTAAACTGTGGGACTCTATGTTGTGGGAATTTATAGATGCCAAGACTATAAGTGGGTTAAACACAACATTTAAAGGAATCCACAGAAATCCATAGGCAGGGATCAAACCCAGAGATACAGACACAACCTCCATCTCAAGAGGTCTCCAAACTACAGATTGCCATAAATTAGGAGGTATATGAGGAGCTCACCATCCATGTGGGCTGCTCATATACCTTTTTTATATGCACCCACTACTGCTCTGAGGTCAGAGAGACACAGCAGACCTCCCACCTGGCCCAGGGACAGCAGAAAACATAGCACCACATTTTTAAAGTAAGTATCTTTTGAATGCAAAACCACATCAAATCTAGCTGTCCACCTAGGATTTCCTTAGTCACACTGCTCCTTCTCGTCCATTGAGTGAGGCAGAGGATTATCTAATAAGTTGTAATTAAATCAGAAATGCAGTTACTGTTGTCAAGACATGAGTCATTTTTTCATGCGCAGATCTGATTCCAGTGACACAGTTGCAAAGGCATCTTTTCAAACTCTATAACGCTGGATTAATTTTTTCTTCTGAGCTAAGCTGTCAGCAAAAACTGCTTAGCAGTGAGTGGCAATCAATCCAGCCTTGTCTCTCAACAAGTTAAAGAGTTTTGACATAGTGTGGTTCTCATCTAGAGGTTTGCTTATGAAAAGAAAAATTCAAATGCTTTTTGAAAGCGTACTTTTAATAAAATCATCCACTTTTAGAAAGAAAAGCTCTATCCAAAGAAGTAGGCTGTTTGCCTTAGCACCTCTTGAAATTTCAGTAGTATTGCCATGCATGCACTTGGGAAGATGCATTTCTTCAGTTTCACTTGACATTTTTAACTCCATAGTGCAGAAAGCAGTGTCAGGCAGGACTTGCCAGGAAATGCATCTTCTGGTACATGGTACACCATCTCACTGAAGTATTAGCTGTTCAGCTACCCGTTGCTTATTCCTTTTGTTACTTGAACGACAAGGATTATGAATTATTCAGCTACAGTATGAAATGGATAAATATACATTTCCCAGATTTCATAAAACTTAAAATTGTGGGCACAGAAGAAAGGGATTACATTATGCAGAAGAAAAAAATGGGATCAGTATGAGGCAAGTATTTCCTAACAAAGAAGCCTATTAAATGGTTGAAAAGTCCCTTGTGGGAAGAGGTGGAGGCCTCATCACTTTAGGTATTTAAAACCGGACTAGACAAAGCATTCATCTCTACAGAGGCAGAGGAAATGGATAAAATTACTTATTAGGCTTCTTTCTACCCATCTCTGATTTCTCTGATTTAATACATTTTTTAAAATGCAAACCACAGTTGTATAGCACAAGCAAAAGGCAGAAAAACAAAAAAAACCCCGTTTTCTAGTTGTAGTGTTGCCCAGCACAATGAAACTTGATTTAAAATTAAATTTATGCTAGCAATTCAGACTGCAAGATGACTTCTCTTTGTTTAAGGTCTAGCACTGAAAGCTTTGCTACTGTCACACGTGTCTCTAAAAAGATGATTTACTGTCCCCAGACTGGGGATTTATTCTTTGTGCCAGAACTCTTTGTGAACTATGATGGTTCAACTTTTGACAAAGGTGTCTGATGCAAAAGGAAGAATGGTACTTTACAGAAAAGCAGTGGAGTATGAGGTTTGTGCCTAAGATCTGGCAGACTTATCTACTGCCTTGGGTATTTCCAGCACTAAATATTTACTGATGTCACTCAAACGATAACATCTAGTCTGCTAGTATGAAGGTAAGAATAGACTATCAGAACAGTCTCTATCACTTTGAATATCTTAAAATTATTTCCAAATTCTCAGTTCTTCCTCTTCCCCACGTTTTAATTTTTTTTTTTAAATCCTTGAAGGCACTGCTCTCTTTAAAATAAAGTGCACTGTCTTTCTTTGTAGAAATATGAAGAAATCGAAAAAAACCCCAACCCTGAGAAACCTTAGGATAGTCAAAATGTTTATGAGTGTAACACTGTGGACCTTTCACTCTACCCATCATCCATGCAGGAAGATGAAATCATGACGTAGAACTCCTGTACAAGAAATCAGGATGCTCAGCTGAAGTGAACTGTCCCAGAGGTAATGCAGGGGTGGGTGTTGAGCCATGGTGGCCCTCAGGCTTCGGACAGCCTCTTGGTAATTTTGAACCAGCCAAGACAAGGCAGGATATAGCCATGTTTTCCTTGCTTTGACATCAAAACTGTTTTAACAACATGCTGCCACTTCCCCTCTGCACCCTGTTCACTCTCGCATCCCAGCTGCAATTTGCCATATTTCCAGTCTTTAGTCTTGCTGTGCTGGACTGGGCTGCAAACTCGGTGTAGTAGAAAAAGTTGCTTCACTGTTTATCTCCAGTTCCATGTAGACTTGTCTCAAGAGAGGTGGCAGAAAAGTAAGGGAATAGTGAGTTGAATCTACCACTAGATCTGGCTAAAATTAAGAAAAACAATGGTCCTGTACCTCAGTAACAAGGAACTCGCTGAGAAACATCATCCACCTTCCTGTGAACCTTCTCAGTCCCTCTTCCTCAAGTTGAAGTGTAGCCACTTAGGTGGAAAGCTGTGTTTTCCTGTTCTGTGCCTGTCTATCTGGCTGTGGGCTGCTGGGCTCCATAGAATCAGAGAATTGTCTGAGTTGGAAGGGACCCACAAGGATCATCGAGTCCAACTTTTAAGTGAGTGGTCCATACAGGGATCAAACCCGTGACCTTGGCGTTACCAGCATCATGCCCATACCAACTTATCTGTATCTTCTGGTAATCAAGTTTGTTTGGAAAAGTCTATTCTTGGATACATTGTAAAATGCTGGCAACCCTGAAGTTTGCCAATAATATTATCAGGACAAAAGTTTGCCTACTTTAAGCGTTTTATACTAGCATATACAGTTTTGTGGGCCGATAATCGATAATAGCAGGACCTACCAAAGCTCACAATGCAGCTAAATCAAAGGCATCAGCCCTTACTTTGGCCAGTCCTGTAGCTTTGAATAGTTAACATAACAGTGGGAGTATGCCCAAATCTAAGGATCTGTTTAAATCAGAATGAAGTTCAATACTTTGCCATTTGGAAAGTAAATGTACTCAACTGTAATAACAGTAGCGAATTAATTTAATTACCAAATTAATTGTAAACCCCAGAAGGGTCAGTATGAAGAACATTAAACTGTTTGCAGCAGCTCTACCCCAAAATATTTATTCAAAGCACAGCCCCTTTGTCCCAGGCATAGACAAAAACCCCTCTCTGCTTTGCTCAGCCTCTCAGCCAGCCCAAGGCTCTATGTAAGAACCCACACACTCTGTTAACCCACTCTTTGTTAATTGCCCTCTGGGCTCTGGGCTCACGCCACACCTGCAGAGCTTCATCCCTCACTGAGTCCTGCTCACAGCATGGTCCAGCTCAGCACATCCTTCCTATGCTGTGCCCAGCAGCTGCTTTTGCATCATCCTGCCCCAGCCCTCGGGGGATACCATGATATCATACTGTAAATGAGCAGCTGGTGAGGATACAATCTGCATCCATACGATAAGCAGGAATTAAAAACAAAACAAAAAAATCTCATTTGGACTAAATTAATCCTGTACAAATGAATTTCTAGTACTTTGTACTTGGTTGAAGCATGTCTGGGCATAGCAGGAATAAATCCCACTGAAAGGGAATTGCCTTGGTGTGCAGGCAATATTTTACAACCCCAGGAGCCATTACTTTCCAAGGAGAGAAAAACAGTCAGAGAAAAGGAAGGAAAAGCAGGCAGAGAAGTATGCAAGTCTTGATTTTAGCCCCACTTACATTGATTTCAGCAGAGTTATTCCACTGCAGAGGACACAAGAGTTTTCAGTTCAAAGTCTAAAGGATGGCAGAGAATAAAAATAAGGAAAGACTAATATCTGAAGTTCTTCTAGTCTTAGTCACACAGCAAAAATTCTTCTCCACAAATAATTGAGATTTATCTCCCAGCAATTCTCAATGGCCATATTGTAAGTCATATAGTTATTTTATGACATCAAAGCTGCAATAGCATTCTCTGTCTGAGTGGCAGGATAGCTGTACAATCAATATGGCTTTGCATGCTTTCATCTTTGAGTGGGTTTGTGTTGCAGCACAGTCTGAAATAACAGCATAAATTTAATGGGCTGGCAGTCTGAAAAGTAGAGAAGTGTAACAACAGGTGTATTAATTTGTGCTGTGATTTGTAACCAATATCACTGTAATTTTGCTACAATTAGGCTCTGTTTTAAAACAGTACAAAATACCTGGTGCTGGAGCTAAGATAATCAGCTGAAAATCAAAAGGAAAAGACACCAGGTAGCACTGTAGATCATGTTGTGCTGAGGTAATTAATATATATCACACATTTGCAAAACCTATTTCCTCTGTTAGTCAGCCCTTTATTAGAGACACTATATTCAGACAGATTGAACAAATCCTAAAACATATAAACCCCTAACACTACAAATACATCTTTTTCCAAAGTTATGAAGTTCTACAAAACCACATAGGTTTCTATTTTTCTTTCTTTTTGACATGATTGTTGTTGGATAGTTAAAATTTATGAGTTCATAGACGAGTCAAACCTTGACTGGAGATGATTCCTCTTCTAACTATATGTGCTTTACCACAAACATTAAAAACAATTACTTAGGAATAGTAATTTCTAGGAATTCTGAAAATATTTTAGATATAATTATTGTCATTACAGAAAACTCTGAAACATTTCCTTTAATCATTCAATACATAGCTCCGTAACTCCATACACTTGAAAACTATAATTTCGCTGTAAGTTTTCTTCTTACATATGTGCCTATATGTACATACACACACATATATATGCACTATTATAAAATGAGGGTCAAGAAAAGCAGGACCTTTACATTTCCACATTTCCTCTGTTTGCAATAAAACTGCAGATACCATCCGTGCCATCTACAAAAATGGAACCAGCTTAACTTCAAATCCTCTTGACAGGCTCTGCTTTTCCCACTGTCATTTTTCATTCTTACCAAAGTCTGTTTGCTCTAAGAGTATATTGTTAGGCCATACATTCAATTTTCATGCAACAAACCCCTCTCCCTTTTACACTGTCCTGAAATGACTAAATCTTATGCCAGACCCAAAAACCAGGCTTGCACTGCTCAAGTCCACCCTGCAGTGCACAAGAAAACCAGTTTTCAGCTGCAGTGTTGCTGGACTTAATTATACACATAAACATTAAATATTACTTATTTTTGTGCTCTTCCAGTAGTTCAAAAAGCAGCCTAAACCATGCAACAAACAAGCAAGCCTTACAGGGCCTGGTTCTATTTGTGGAATGGTAAAGTATCAGTAATTCCTCTGAGCTCCGCTAATTGAGACACGCTAATTGCCACATCTAGACTGCCATCAACTCACAGTGGTGACAGGGGGAGTTCAGAGTATTAAACATTTTGAAGGACTATGCCTTAAACAGAAACCTTCCCAAAGTCATAGTATCTCCTTACAATGCTCACTCTGTGAACTCATAACACAAACAAACAAACAAACAAAACCCCAAATCCAAAAAACCAAACAAACAAAACCCCGGTTAACCATTTCAGATTTTTTTCTCAAATTTGTATTAGCGATTGAAGATCTGTTTCCTAATGGTTGGGAATAAAAGTCTATCTTAAGAGCTAAAGTCACATAAGCCAAATTCTCCAGCACAGCTACCACAGAGTACATGTGCACGATGTTGGTCATCTGTTAGGAGGACTCGTGGCGTGGGAATGTCACTAGTGGTGCTGGAAATGCTGGGAGGGAGGGTAAGCATAACAGAACATAGCTAGAGAAATCTGCAGAGCTCTGAACCCTCAAAGGGATGCCTAAGGTGTGTACACTGAAATAAGTGCATCTGGAGAACAGCAAACATGTGGCTAGGTCCCCAGAAGTACTCATTAGCAGGAATATTTCACAGCGAGCTGCAAGTGTATGGCAAGAAAAAATGGGCTTCTCATTGGGGAAAGTGTTCTGGAGACAATATTTTAACTTTCAAAAAAAAGTTGGCCTCCCCCAAGTATTTTGCTATAACAAGAACTAAAAAAATTGGTAATTTGTTTTATTCTTCTTATAATATCAAGGAATAGAGTGATTTAATTTGCTATAAATGATGATGGATGATAAATAACAGATATTCCAGAGCATGAGATGCTTTGGGTGAAGAGATGCAGTACTTGGACCTGGAAGGTGTCTGCTACAGTAATTTTTTCTTGGATGAATCCTACAGCCTGAACTGACTTGATCAAGTCAATACAAAGCAAAGTGCTACTCATTTGAACAGTGGCAGCAGAAGCAGCAGCAGGCACCAAGTTTGGAGATTTTGCTTTATCCCTTTCTAAAACTCAGCCCTTCAAAATCAACAGGTAATTTTTATTTCCAGTTCTTAGATCAAAGAAAGCTCAGGGTGACGGGGGTCAAATTCAATTGGAATGAAAGGGACCATGTAACTAGGGCCACTGCTTCCATTTAGAGGGACAGACAATAAGAATAAATAAGAATACAAAGAATACAAAACCAGGATAAATCAACTATGCTACACATCTGGTAATACAACTTATTTTACTGTATTTGTTATCAAGATGACATGCAGTCTAGAATTTCATGGCAAACACACTGGCAAAAGCCATAAATCATGAGAATAACAAGGCTCGAAGGAACAAGGCTTACAAAGACAACCCCGAGGGTGACTTTCTTGGATACCAGTAAATAAATCCCTAAAGGTAAAGAGCTAAAGTACAGCAGCCCTAGCAACCACACTAGCACCCGAATTGAGGTCTGGAAGAGCAAAGATGTGCAGTTCCACACTGTCCAGTTGTGGGACACAGTTGCAACAGAGTCAAAACTTGTAGGCCTGTAAAATTCCACCACAGGGGTTGAGTTCAGAGTCTGGGGACTTTCTCTTTGTACTTCCATGATTGTTATAACCAAGCAATTAGAAGAGGTGTGAGAAGGGCTAACCAGAGATGCCAGCCTTTTGGGAGTCAGCAACAGTTCTGTTGGGTTGTCTGGTAGGCACTTCTTTCCCTTTCCCCCACAAGCTAAATTCAGAAGGATGTTGTTGTCATCAGGAAGACTACTAACCTCGTCATCTGGCAGGCACGTTTCAAACCTGCAAAATGGGCACACTATGACTCCTTGCGGGGAATCACCGAAGTCTATGATCTTGCAAAGGCATTTGGCACACACTCTGTGACAACACTCCAGCACTTTTGGTTTTCTCTGTCGCAGGTTATAGCGGTTGTAACAGATCTTGCACTCAAGCTCATCTGAGCTCTGGGTCTCCACGGACTCCTCTGGCAGTTGAGTGGTCATTTCTTCAGATGGTTTTTAGACTTGTGGAAAGAGAAGTCAAGGGATGAAGAGGTCACTCAGGCTTATTTTAGAACATTTTCCTATCACCCATCTCAAACAGGAAAAGAGGAGATGACATCATCGAAAAGCATCAGTAGACATCCATTTTCAGCTTCTGCTAGGGATCGTGCACTGCATGTCCTTTACTCTGAGCCAGGCAGCCATCTGAAAAGGCAAAAGTGGAATTTTTGTTGAAGGCAAAGGCAAAAACAGGAAAGGAAAGGGGAAAAGAAAAGGGAGAGAGAAAAATGGAGAGGGAAAGCTTTAGCAAATTAAATACACAAGTTCTACTTTCTATAAGCTCAGCTTCCTTTGCTAAAACTACCTCTAAGGTAGCTTTTTCCTGTGGCATATGAGGCCTATATAGCAGTCATGCTGACAAAACTTAGCATCATGCTGCACAGATTTATTTTAGAGTTGAAGCTCTGACTGGCTCAGCCCATGAAGTTCTCAGCAGAAGCTGCAATCTAATCATTGATCTGTGGCCATTTGTTTAAACTCTGGTTTCCCAAGGAAATGCGACCTGACACCTGGAGCTTTCGGTCTTTCCTGGTAACTTGTGAACCTGCTCTCCAATTTCAAACAAATCAGCAGAAGGGCCGCAGTGCTGAAGATAATTAAGTTTCTAAAAACACTGGCAATTGGGTAGAGGAGAGATATTTGTAATAAGTATAATTTATTCTGAAGGGCAATGGCTGGTCAGCACACCCCAACCTCTGCTCTGAACGGGCAGCATGCTGCCTGTAGCTCAGCCAGAGAGAAGGGCAACCCGGGCAACCTGGGGCTAGTGATACTCAGGGGAAATAAAGAGTTTGGGGGAGTGGAGTGGGTATGAAAGAGATCCAGGGTTATTGCAAAGAGTTATGTGGGGACCTAGGTCAAATCTGAATTAGGCTTTGTTAATTTTTCTGTTTGTGAAGCAGCTCATTTCTGTTTCTCCACCCAGCTGCTGGACATACCATTACAAAAATGAGTGTTCTTTAGCTTGCAACAAATGTCTCCGTCGATACGCGTCTGCTAGGCTGAAGGTTAATGTATCTTCTAAGGGCATTCACCAGATGCTCTGGTTTTCAAGGGTGTCATGGCTTTGACAGCTGCTTCACACATGAGCTAAGGAGAGGTCCATGGCACACTTGCACTGCTGCACTTCCACTCTGCACAGTGGTTTTGCCACCAGATCCATCTGCCTCACTTAAAGAACTGTCTCGTCATATTTTGTAACATGACTTCAGGAAGCAGTCCATGTATTATAAACAAAACATTAACCAGGAAGATGTGCTCTGGGGATCAATAATCACCAGCATTTACAAAACCAGCTCTTATCTGCCAGAAGATAAAAACTTCTTCCAGATTCAGGCACATGCCTGCTCACAGCAATGAGGGCAGCACTGCATTTTGCAGGCTTTCAAACTCATCCCTTCACTGCTAGAGTAGCAAGGAATTTGCCACAGTCAAATGATGGGCAAAGTCAGCACTTGTGTCCAGCTGCCTCTTGCATTATCAATAAGTATCAGGCACACTGAATATGAAAAGTGGCCTATTTCAAGAAACTTATTTCTTGACTATTTGTTTTAGTAAATATTTGATTTCTTTCCCTTTCCATTGGGAAGTTTTTACTCACTCCTAGCATTCAGATTTTTGTTCTCTTTTTTGAGGCCAAGGCAGGAAGCAACTCTTTTAATCAATATGCTCCTTCTGTCAATACATTTTATCTGCCAACCATCAGGTACAGTAAAGTCACTTTCATGGGCCTCTTGTTCTTACTGTGCTTTAAGTATTTTCCATTTCTGCAGATCCATCAGAAGGTGGAGAGATATGAGAGAGATGGATATATAATTTCTATAAGTAACATAATTTGTAAAACTCACCTCCTAGATTTTAAAACAAAGATGTAACCATCAGACAATGCAGGAATGAAAATAACATGACAACATAGTGAAAAAACCCAACATATTTCTCTAAGAATTGTTACAGACATGGCCCCTTCCAATTCAATTCTCCTTCAATAACTCCTTTCCTGCCTCTTCCAATTTATGTCTTTAGTGCTCTAAAAGTTCTCCTTTCTGCCTTACTGTTGTTTTTATTATTTGTACTGTGGATATATTTGTGGCATGTTGCATCAGGCAAGACAAACATAAGACCATCCACAATTTTCGAAGTGTACAAGCTAGACATCTTGTAAGACACAAAAAGGACATATTTTACAGAACTTATAATTTATCCTTTATCCTTTGTTACACTGTGTGCTTCCTTATTAATTTCTACTACGCTTTTTATTTTATTCCAAATATCATCTTCTAGATGACTTTTAGGTAGATATAAATGTCATGAGATGCTAACTTTCTGAAGGATGAATAAATCACAAAATGGACCAAAAAAAGTGAAATGCCAGCCTACAGGAAGGCAAGGAACTGCTGAAAAATTAAGATGCCAAACAAAAAAGTGATGGTTTTGGACTTTTACATCTTGAGTATCCTTTATCTTCTGTACCTGGGGTGAATTAGGATTACTGATAAGGTAGTGCTGGTAAACATTGTTCTACAACATAAAGCTAGATTCCTGATTAACCGAAAATCTCCCAAAATATGTGTCTGCTTCTCATAGAAAATTATGACCTCTCTCTGAAAATTTCCAACTAGAAAAATCTTGATATTTTAGTGTTTATCTTTCTAATTAATATTTCCAGGTTTTCACAAAACCCAACCCACTTTCCAACCAATTTTATTCAGACATGGATCACCTCTCCCTGAATCAGTTTTCAAACTGCATATGTTTTCCTGATTTTACCGCCTTTAAGTGCCAAAATTTGACATTAATACAAGCAATAACAAGTCTCTGGGACTAGCAATGTTCCAGTTGCTAAACTGGGATCATCAGCTCCATTTCCAGAGCACAGTGATCCTCCTATTGCAGTCTGTGTCACAAGCTATTCTACAAATTTTTTTCAAACTTTTTTTTAAAATATAATATACTGTAAAAGAAAGAGCGACTTTCATCATCTTTCTCACTTCACAGAGTCTCTAAAAAAAATATCCATCTGTAATAAAACATAATTGATTGCTTTTTCTTTGGCTAACTTTAGATGTTGGATTTCTCCTTACATGTTTTAGTGTGAATACTGCTTAATACTATGCGTTATTTATACATCTTTTCCTTTGAAAATTAAAATTTAATCACTAGTTCCTATTAAGGCTTTTCATGCATTTTTTACCCTCTCAGCTCTGTGGTGGTTTTAGATGCTTCCTCTGTCTTTTATGCTTTCCTGATTTCTTATGGAAATTTTTCCTTCTCAATATCCACTTTCTTGCTCTTTTTTTTCTCTTCTGGGAACTGCCACCTTTCTGGGTTTAATTAATGCTGCCCTGCTGTTATATACATCACACACACTAAAAAGTTCTCCGATCAGAAACTTATCAAAAATATATGGAAACTGAGGCTTTTAAAGAAATTTGCTTTCAAATTATTCCAATTTCTTGAGAAAATGAAGCATTTCTTGAGAAATATGGCCAGCTACTCCTTCAAGCAAATTCTGCTATATATCAAAGACTTTCTAGCTGGTCTTTTGCATGCTTCCCAGGTGAGTATTTACTAGAAGCAGGCAGGATAAGGAATTAAAGAAAGGAAGAGGTTAACTACTGCCCCTCTGAATCCTGCTCCCTCACCAAAAAGGTGACAATTCACATACTTCTTGTTGTGTGTTAAAAACAATACTATGCAGGAAAAAAAAAAGATTGTGTCTATATGTTCATGTTGTATTCTCCTCTTCGAGACCCTATTTTTAAGATGCCACAAGAAGGTATGTCCCTATTATGTGCTCCAATACTCCATTAATATTTGGGCTACTTTAAATACTGAGCTGCAACCTGCATGTTCTTTCTGACCTTGAAATCCAGGGGCAATCATGATGAGTCTAACCTCTTACACTTCAAGTACAAAACTGTAGTGACTGGAGATCAAAGTGAAGTCCCATGTCTATTTTTAAAGCACTGTGTGTATTTTTATTAATTCTGATATTTGTCATGACTTTAAGCTGCTTATTATGTCCAGTTTTTCACCTGAAGTTAGACTTGTCTCACCTGCTTGTTTGATACCAAGAGATACAAGCTGTAACTAGGGAAATTTCAATTGCAGTTTAGAAAAAAAAAATAGTACACAAGGTATTCAAACACTGAATACATGGCAAGACAGATGTAAATGAAATCTGCAACCCTACAGATATCTTTGACTAGATACAACCCTGATCAGGCCACTCTGCCTTGGACTTGAGTGCTGTTTTGAGCAAATGGAACTGGATTTTCCTGGAGATTCTTTCTAAAACACACTATTCTATGATTCAAGGTTTCGGTATCCAAACTCACTCTATGTGATCTGTTTGAAAAGCTTTATCTCTAACTGAATAAAGAATCAGGCTGACAATTGTTCGCATAGCTAAACAACTTTCCTAGATAATAATTCTTTCATTTAACATTTTAATTAATTTTTACAAAACCCAGAGTCCTTCTGCTATCCTGTCTTCCATAGAATCTATATGATGTGATCAACACAATGCAATTGCAGAAAGTTTTGTTCCTGTGACTATTATGTAGCACACAGCAGCTTTCTGAACAAAATATAAACTACTAGACACGTCCAATGATGACAGCATCCATTGCAGTTTGTTCAAGAACAAGCACATCTGTTATCCTACGACAAGCACTTGGCTTTTGTAAGAGTCCCGACTAAGCGCTGCAGGAATGAATCCATCATTCCTGCTGCTGCTTCAGCTCTGACTCCCTCTGACTCCCTCTCTTTCTGTCCTGGTGCCACCTATCCTGTACCTTACAAACTCCTCTACTCTAAACTTTTACTGAAAAGGGAGAAAAGCTGAAGACAGAGAGGCATCTTTGGGATGGCAGAAGACCACAAGCAGTCACTACATGCTCCATGTGACTGCTGGAGTACAGTCCCAGAATCAGGGGGAATATCCTCCCTTGAGGGCAAGAGGAGGTGACCCACAGGACCAGACTGAATAAATAATAGCAAGCTTTTATGTATGACCCCACATATGGCCAGACAGAGTGCAGTAGATCATCAGCCCAAAAAAAGGCCACTGGCCATTGATCAGTTTTGTACTAATCACTGCTCTGCAACTGCAGGCTTTTTCCCAGGCATGGAAAGAGGTGAATGGGCTGTGCAACATGCTATGGCCCTCCTTTGAGCTCATCTATCAAACACTGTGTAGACGAAGTGTTCTTATGAGAGGCCAGAAGCAATTACTTGTAGATGAAACTCTCAATATCGGAGCTCCGTCATGCTGACAGGGCAAAGTAGATGGGAAATTTGTGCCTCTCTTCCCTAATGGAAGATAATCTTTTCCCAGTTCATCAAACCAACCTTTTATCATTCATCTCTCACACATTTTTTTTCTGTGAAAGGAATTTGCCAATATTTCACATAAAACCTAAAACGAATACATGAGCTCAGCAACTTCCATAAGATATCATCCATGGACCTACCCAACATGTGATATTTTCAAAGGTTTTAAAAGTTTCCTTTAAATACAAGCTAAGCATATTTAGGAAATAAGAGAAGGAGAAAAAATATAGATAGACAAATAAATACAGAGAAACTTACTTTCCACAAAAGACAACTTCTTGCAAAGGTTCAGTTGCAGGGAACACAAGAAATGCCTATTCTTCTCCACATGGGGAAAAACTGGTGGAAAGGAGGGAAACAAAATTAGTAGAGCAGGAATACAGCTGGGAGACTTTTCAGTCTATTTTCTCTGAAAGAGAGGAAGGAGTCCAACTCCTCTAGTTTGGATAGAAATAGCCATATGTCGAGATTTCTGTTTAGAGAAACATATTGGGTAAATCTCATTTACTAAAATTATTTCCGTAACATAATCCAGTTATCTTTACAGATCTGTTGTTGATTTTAAGCCTCTTTCAATATTATGTGCTAAACACTCTTAAGTGCTATATCTTCTAGCAACCACATATTCACAAATGTGAGCAATTCACTAAAAAAACCCAATCTAAAGGCAGAGCATCTGAAGAGATAAACTGTGCTCTTAAAGAAGAGTTGTAAAACCATATTGAAATACTTTCCTTCACAAATGTCATAGAAGCTCTTTGATCAGTTCTACTTTTCCAAAAACACTCCAGTCTCTTCTCCAGCACAGACCAGAAAGCAACCATCTCCTGTGGGCCACTGCATTCATGTTGGAGCAGCTTTGCTGCATTCTGACTCAGCAGGAAATGACCATCGCACTAGATTTTTCCAGCTTGTGCTAAGCACAATGTAAAAAAACCCCACCCCAAACTGCTTTACTAATCTGACATTTGAATAGACTATGTTCAAGGTGCCAGCAGCTATCACATGTTCAACCTGTTTCATGCCACATTTCTGCTAACAGTGGATGGGTTTTAACAATGGGCATTTCCCTGTCAACTCAAATCAATGAGAGACTTTGCACAGGAGTTACAGAATGTGATGTACTGATCCATGCTTGGTTTATGGTCAGCTGTGTAAACTGCTACAAAAAACGCCTCCATTCTTTTCACAAAAACTTAGTTTTCAATGGCATAGGTAAAGAGGTTATTCCTCCAATAACTGCAGCGTGAAAGAGAAACCCCACAACATATACAGCAAACAGTTGTGTATTATTGACTGCTGAGACTAATATAAAAGAGCATTTTATCAGAAGTTATTGTTACAATATTTAGTCTTTGCTTGCTCTCTCTCAATCCTCTACAGTAATGTCACAAAAATGCAAAATACAGAAAATTACAGTTTTTCATATTTGAAGTAGAATTCATGGGTCTCTAATTATTTAGTATGAGAAGGCATGTAATATTAATGTGCCATCTCATACCAAAAAAAATCAAGGGTTTGGTTGTTTTTTTTTTTTTTAATTATTCCTCTTCCCCATCCTGTTAAGTAAGCAGGGAGATTTTCATCTAACACAGGGTCCACTTAATTCAGTGTTGTGGCACTGGCTCTTAGGGTACTTTCTACATCCTTTGCATGTGCATATTCAATATCATCAGACTCCATTTCCTATTAACAGTATCATTTGGAATACTTTTTTGTTATTCTAATAGCTCACATTATGTGTCAGGTAGTAGTGGAAAATGGTATGAATAAACAGTGAATCCACTATTGAAACCCTACTATTCTCAATTACTTACTTTCTGGCTAAAGGCTACGACTGTATTGATATGAATCCTGCAACTATGGTGTAGAAAAAAATGTTTTATTATTTAGGCTTGTCGGCAAAACCAAAACCTCTTCCAATATTTCTTAAGAAGAATTTTTCCCTCATATAGAATTCATGAGCTATTTATATAGTAATATGCCAAGTGACTACTCAATGTGACATATGGTTGTGGGTTGCTTTGTAGCTGTTTAAGAATGAAACTATTAAAGGACAAAGGATCTGAGCTTTTATTAGCTGTCTTTATTTAAACTGGCTTAATTAGATTAAATAGATAAGTAAAAAGAGATGGCTTGAAATTTGTATCTAAAATGGTAACATTTAATTTTGGATATATGCTAGTTAAACAGAATTAATTTCTTTAAAATTATTTTTAATTTTTTCACAACCTGTTTACTTGGGCTGTTCAGGCATTTTCTCTTGCACAGTTTTCTCACTGCAAATGGCTTTTCCTTTATGATTCTGAAACCAGTAAGTGATCTACTTCAGTTAATATATATTTCCCAAAAGAACTCATGACCTTACTACTATTTCAGGGAAAGGTTAGACATTCTCCTCTTTGGTAGTAGGGGTGGTTTTTGGCCACTTTATCAAATAAGATAGAGTTCTGCTTCTCTTTAGTGCTTGTGCCCTTTGGGAGCTCTTCTGAGAGTTGAACAGACTGTAGGACATTGATTCTAGAATATGACTTAAAAAGATACAAAATTATAAATAAATAAAAAGCTTCCCAGTATTTCTTAATATAGGCATAAATATTTAATCATATGGCCTACAGATATGTCTAGCATTTATCTTTATATTAGACACTATTAAAAGTCAATACGATTTTGTATTAGGTTTCAACACATCATGAGAGCACCACAGAATTTAACATCCTTGCTCTGCTTGCTACTGTATGCTTGAATGTAAGTAATTAAAATAAGTCCAGAAATATGAGAAAATAACTTCTGCTTTTAAAATACAAATTACTGCTAATAGAAGACATTAAGTGACATACTCAAAATGTAGCATCCCGCAAATATAACAGAATTCTCTCTCTTTGGACATATTTTCTATATTATATAATTTGGGAGGGACCAGGTGAGACAAAATTACAGAAAATTTATCTTGATTACATCATTCAGAGAGAAATTCCTCTTCACACATGGGAAACGTTTTAATGCATTATAATAAGTTCCATTTAACCTTCAAAATAAGATTTAATAGAAAGTAAGTGTGGCATTAGCTTTGTCCTAATGGAGCTGAAAACAATCCCAGATTTGACTAGAAATGAAGCTGTACTTCTCACTTTTTCTATTGTCATTAAGAAAAATCCACCTAATACAAGTATGTTTAACTTAGTACATTATGTTTCAGACATTTTTGAGGATATGACTATAAAGATTTTACTATATCACCTATTTTATGTTGATAGTGCAAAGAGGAAATAAAAAGGATGGGCATTATATAGGGCAGTACTGATAATGGATTTTATGTATTCTTTACATAAATTTGGTAACAAGGTTTTCTGCTTTAACTACTGCTCAGAATTTGCATCTTATCCTGCACAGAACGGAAATGGTAAAAAACAACTGCAGTTACTTCAATCACAGAACATTTGAAAACTCTACATCAAAATAATCCAAATCCAATACAAATTTCCACTTACAAACAACTTTTCCAGATCCGGTCTTCCATCATCATGTCCCTTTAGAAACACTGGCAACTAAAGTATGATCTAGCTGATGATGCAAATAGTCCCAATAGCTTGAAAAGTGATGGGTCTGAGGAAACAACACTCTAACCTGGATTCAATAAAGTGTAATTTTAATATTTCATTTAGTTCCCTTAAAACACGCATCTAGAAATAGTTATTTCTAGGATAAAGATTATTTTTATTTTAACAATATAGCAAAGTTGGCATATAATCCCTCCTCAATCAACATTATTATATCTATTATTATTATTATAACATCATTATCACCATTAGAATTTCAACGTAACTAAGAAATATTTTTTGTAAAGGTCTTATTGATGTATTTTAAAAAGAGCAAACACAAACCCCTCAGATGCTATAAAAAATACAATATTAGTAGATCTGGTTGACATGCAGTAAAGATGTATGTCTTCAACTGCATTCATGGGAAATGGACAATCCTAACAGACCAGTGTCAATGAGGAGACATTGACAGCAACATGTACTGCCCTCTTACAAAAAGATTTGTAGAAAAATTCCATTTGACCAGATTTATACACAATATGCAAAGACTGCACGCACACCCATCATTCTAGATGCAGGTACACAAAATAAAATTGCAGGCATTGAAAAAGTGGGTGGAAGGAGTGAAATTAATTCATGTCAAATGATACGCAGAGATTTTATTCCATTCCTTTAAGAAGTAGAGGAATCATGCGAAACAAGAGCAGCTTTAAGTATTAGTCTGGAAGTACCTTTGTAGCTACTGGAGATGATCTGGGACTGTCGGGGCTCCATAAATTGCTACACCACCAATGACAGAATCACTGGAGTGTTCTGCTGGTGACACTTGCTTAACTCAGATTAATGCTTATAAAGCACTTGAACTTCGGGGGGACTGATGTGAATTGATCAGCTTTAATGTGTTATTTAGCAGTGAAATGTGGTATTTTTTTACCCACTCTGAACTGTCAGTGAGAGTTGAAGTGCTACTAGATGGAATATTTCAAGCAAAGGGCAGAATCCTTATGGGCTGAGACTCTATATACAGTGCCCTTTGGACCGGATAAGAGGAGCAGAAAGAAGCTGCAATTTATTCATAGGATGTATCAGAATCCAGTTAAGAATGCAGTGTATCTCCCTCCCATGTGTTTCTGATAGAAATATACTGCCACAGCAGCAGATAATCCAATCAGATCTAAATCGGATCAATATGAACCTGCAAAAAATCAGAAAATCTGCACTTAGGAAATGTGTTTCAGCAAGAGCTGAATAATTCTATTCTGGGACAAGGACAACCTGGACTTCACAAATTTTCCATCATTTGAAAGAGTGACACTGTTTAAGTCTCACAAACTCAATGAAGGGTATGAAACTGTCTTTTCTTTGAGCAGAGCTACAGCGTTTTGATGTCATTTGCAACTACAACGGTTGAAAGGTTAAACGAAATGAACTTGTTTGAAGTCTGCCAGTCAAGCATATTCAAAATACAAAATGCATGGGAGGAAAGCATTGCTTCAGAAATTTTGGAAGTAATCAAGGCATATTCAGAAACACAGCTTGTATATTAAACTAATTAGAAAGAAAAAAACCCCACCCAACACACAAAACAGAGAGAAAGTACATAAAATGGAATTCTAAAGGTTTAGAAAGCAACACAGTCCATAGAGAGCCATTACACTTCCCTATTAACTTGTAAATTTAGTTTAGTATAAATTAATAATTGAGACCAGATATTGGTATTTTCTTAACTGGTAATAATCCATGGAGATTTTAGTTCTAAGTGTTCTGCAACATGTCCTACAAGACTAAAAAAACTAGAAAATAGAACACTAACAGGTTATGAATTTCACTTAGTGTAATAATTCCAACATCAGCACAGAAGCTCTTCAGTGAGTATTCCCAAGGATATCAGGTTTTCTATACAATATTACAAATGAGCAGCTTGGCTAAGGCTTACGGACTAAAGTAGGAAATTAAAAACATTTCTTGCCTTCCACTAAGTACGAAAATATTTTTTTGATAGAACAGACACATAACCAGGAACCTTTTAAAATACCAGATGTTTTAAATGACAGCTTTGTTTAAACTATTTTGAATAATGAGTCTCCTCTGCTCTGCTTTCACTTAAGCAAGCAAATATAAGGCTTCTGAACATTCCACTGTGTAAGACTCTTTTTCAAAAAGTGCTACTAAAAAGATGTGCTAGGAAGTGAACTAATTAACTAGACATTAGGGGATAACACATATTTCACTGTTCTTCATTTCCAGTGGGCTGAATGCATATGATCTGCAAAGACTGAAGATCTAGGAAAAAAATCCTATATAGATGTACTCTCTATTCAGAAGCTAAGAAGCATTAGCCTTTATTTATGCTATTACTTTTTTATTGAAAGCTCCATGTTTGAAGCACCAGGATAGCACACTGCTGTTTGTTAGGCTACTAAACCAAAGTTTATGAATGTTAACAACTACTGCACTAATAATGGGTGCCAAAGGCAGCATGCACTGTGAAACGGACTTTTTCACATCTCTGCAAACTCCAACCACATAATTTGCAGCAAGTTAAAATATACCTTTTTCCTTGGGCTTGGTTTCTTGACAGAAAGAACTCTCCATGAAATTGATTAAAATCCAATTCTGCTCCAGAGTCAAATGATTGCAATATTACTTGAGAGCTTCTGAGCTCATATTTGTCCTTCTCTGCTTCTGCAGGACTCTTTCAGAAAGTGCACCCAAAGAAAGTGCACCCTGAGGGGCATTTCTCAGTAATTGTGGTGGATATATTTTGCAAGAGTGAGTACATCTACACTTTAAACTGCAGTGCAGTGTTGATACAACTGAGCCAGATTCGTACTGGAACCGACCCAGCTATAATAACATGTAGTTCTGGATGAGCTAAGTTAATCTGGCTTGTAGGAGAATCAGCCAACCTCATGTACCATTTCCCACTCTATCATCCTGTGCTAATATGCTGAGCTTTGTCTACAACCTGTGCCAACATATCTTGCCTATCTGTAAGCCATCACTATTGAATGTTAAGCTACGGAAGACGGCATTCCAAAGTGTGATAGGAGATACCCTAAAAGACAGCAAAAGTTGTACCTTTCATTCTCAGATGTGTCTGTTTGAACTGGATATCTGAGGATCAGTAACCGTGGAAAATGGAGACTTTCAACTCTACTTAATAAAAACTTTATGCAAATGTTGCTATTCACACAATGTCTGTCAGTGTTCCTCCATACAGATGCCTTCCAAAGATTTTTCATGCCCATAAACACCTTGTGTGTTTGAAGTGACAAGACTTGTAGTAGAAGGCTTG
Source organism: Falcunculus frontatus (assembly GCA_013398115.1). Classification (NCBI taxonomy): domain Eukaryota; kingdom Metazoa; phylum Chordata; class Aves; order Passeriformes; genus Falcunculus; species Falcunculus frontatus. Next base: position 2,455,155 of record VZRV01005432.1, read on the forward strand.
AGAAACTTGAATGTTCATGATTTTTCTCCCAAGATACTCCTGTTTCTGAGTGGGCTTCACAGAACACTGCTATATGGACAGATCACAAGACAGAGGTGGATTGAGGGAAAAGCAGCTGCTTCAATAGTAAATTTTATGTTAAGTAGATTCACTAGACAGCCCTAGGGCCCATTTTGCCTTATTAATGAAGCATTCCTTGTCCACAGCAAAAGGTGATAGTATATCATGCTGTCTGTGCCCAAATCTCTAGCTTTCAACAATCCCACTGAATTGCATAAAATCAAAAGCTCTGCACTGCATTTTCAGAGATGCATTTTTGGTATAGTACAGCAATAAAAGCATTCTCTCCTTTTTGGTCAGAGTGGTCACAAGTCTTTTGATATGAAAAATGGCAACATGGCATATTGATAATTCATTAGACAAAGATCCTCTTGTGTAAATCAAGAGTGATTCAACCAAACAAGACGCAATGCTTACAAATACATCAACAAATCACATTGGCTTGTCTTAAAAATCTCTTTGTTTGAGGAAAAAAAGTCGTCTTCCTGTTGACTTCCTTATGGTACCCTGTAGCTCTAAAGATGTGTTAAGAAAAACTTTACTTGAGGGATTTGTTTGTCAAAACTTGTCACTGTGTTTAACTTGTAAAATGACAGTAGGAATTAAATCTTGGATGCAAACATTTTCTTAGGATGCACATGCAGGCCTTTCTTAGGCAAAATTCTTATTTATTTGGGTAACAGGAAGAAAGCTGGTAGAATTAAGCTACTACTGTATGCTTTTCTTGATTGCTGTTTCATAGAATAGATACCTTTTTGACATTTCTAACATTTGTTACTCCCTCATTTATTCAGTTCCTAAATCTGTAATCCCTGCTAAGGCAAAAGTCATACTGAATTGACTAGAAAACTGACACAAACAACCACTAATTTCTCCTTGGCTCTGCTACCGAAAAAGAAAATAAATTTAATTGTCACATTATTAAATCTTGGAAACAACTGTACTTCATAATATATAACTCCAACCAGGGAACATCATCTGTAAACAACTATGATGGCATCTAGTCATTCATAAAAACCACAGGATACTGTTCCCTTCCCCAAAAAGATAAAGTTCTTTTAATACCCTGGGTTGTGCAGAAGGGAGCAGACAAGATCTCAAGGACACTGTTTATGAATACATGAATTGTGGCAGCCCCATTGGCAGGATATCAAGTCTGAAGGACTTACTGATCGAACATTATGTGAATGAAGTATTTGATACACTCACACAGACTCAGTATCACATCCAAATGAGACACTGCAGCCTCAGATGTGTCTCATATTCTGTGAACATACCAGGTGGAACCACTGGCTTATTATATCAGCTGTTATGAAAGAACTTGAGATCCCACTCACCATCCATAGCAATCCTTAACCATTTCACATGGTAAGATTTTAACTTAGCTACTCAAGAGAAACAAACTAAAGCACTACACATTATAATTGTCTTTAAAGACTATAAGGCATCCTACAGCAACACCTTAACGACCACATCATTAAGCACAAGATCTAAATGGAGCAAAAAAGGACCTTCAAAGTAAATGCTCAGTATCTTTTCTAAGCACTCCAAAGTAAGTCTTACTCTTGCTGATACTTGTGCAAAGCCACTGGGCTCAATTCCATTATGTTACTGATATTGCCTGAGTGCAACAGATCACAGAACACAATTTATAAGATTGTTACCTGAGAGTCTTGGGATTCTTACAGAGGAGAGTGAATCAGAGAAAAGAGAGCCGCAGTATGATGAATCCGGAAGACTTTCATGTAGGGAGTGGACAGAGAGGGCTAAGTGCAAGTGAACAAAATTTAGGGAAAAGCTTTCTAAAACGGCACGCTAAGGAAACATGGCAGAAAGCATGTACGGGGGAGAAGGACTGAGTGGAATAAAACGAAGTTTGATACACAAGGTGAATTTGTGGGGGATTTCAAAGATGCAGAATTATACACTTCAGGAAGATGGCCAAAAAAGGTACAAGGGGGTTAGGTAAGGGGAAGAGAAGCAATGGAAGTGTCAAGTCAGCCAGGAAAGTGTAGGTTACAAGGCATATGTTACAAGTGACAGGAATCAAATTAAGAAAGTATTAAGAGGTGGGAGGTGAGGAAAATGTTTTGTGTTATACAAGAATAGATGATATGAAAATTTGGTAGTAATCTGAATATGAAAAGAAACGGAGAAATGAAATACACTTTCTGTTGCCCACCACAGTGATGAGAATGAATGGGATAAATAGTAATAGAATGATAGAACACAAAAGTATTTGGGATCAAAATGTAGCACTCATTTTGATACTGAAAATACTGGTAAAATAGCTACAGTGAAATAGCAAAGTTCAGGAGAAAGCTGTTTTATTTAGCTGTACATTTACTCCTTGAGTTGTCAGACCACCAACATGACAAATAGCTTGGTTCATTTAACAAAGAATTCTACTAAGGGTAAAGGCTGGTGGGGTTCACAGCAGATCCTCCAGTGTTTTTAACAAAACTGTATTTTGCCAGACAAGTAGCAAACCAAAAGCACAACTCTTGGCCTGCGCTAGAGCTGACAGATGTGCATGGTTTTGAGTAACATGCCTTCATTCTGTATGACCAGCAACATTGCAGCAGAGCTGAATGAGAGAGATTACTTGTGGCTCCAGCCTCACACAATCAGCTTAGCACCATAAAGAATGTGACAAGATGAGGTCTGCAAATTGGACAGTTCAGTCTGGGCACTGTATTTTTTTTTAAGTGGATACATAATCCTCATTGTTTGTGACTGATCCTGTCTCAGCCAACAACTGAGATGACATTTCAATCCCAGGTCCCTGAAGTTCAGAGGTTTACAGCCTTTGGTCAGAAAGATACACTGAATGGAATTTTTTCAAGTGCAAGATTATTTAAAACTAACTTTTATGCTCAGAATTCCTTTTCTTCCTTTTTTTAACTTTTTTTTTGTACCTAGGTGGCTCAAGCCCATTTTTAAAAAGAAAACATGGGTAGATGGAACAAATGAAGTTAAGTGTAAAATTTAAGAAATTACCATACACCTATACCATACTAATCTTATCACCCGCGCAGTGAAGTTCATGGAACATACTCCTGCATTCAAGTGACAGAATTACAGAACAATTTACATTGGAAGGAACCTCTGGAAATCATCTGGTTCAAACCTGACGTCCTGAAAAGCCTAGAAGACAATATTGCAACACTGTGTACTAAGAATTTAGAAGAGCTCAATGTGAGATCTTATAGAATGGGAGGGTGTTGATCTCACTCCAATCCCTGCACTCACAAGCACCAAGACATAGGTAACCAAAAGTCTGTTCAGCATTCCTAATGGAGATACAATCCTTGCAATGACATGGTGAACAGGAAATGCCTCATCTTAAATTCTCATTTCTTTTCAGGTTGGCAAAAGTGCTGCTGCTGGATGTGTGTTTCTGTTGTCCTTTAGGCAACAACAAACAATCTATTCTTCCCACTCACTTCTGTGAGTCACCAGGATTTACTCACTGACCTGTCTCCTGAAGTGGGTGTCCTTGGAAGGTCACACAGGTGTGTGCTGTTGTCTTGATGACCTCATTTGGGTGCCACTCTCAGGGTCCTTCTCACATGGTTACTTTGGTGCTTCTATACCCATTCAATCCCCTTCTCACCAGTCAAGGTGCCCACTACAATTCTCAACAAAAGTAGAGACAGGTCTGAAGGGCTTTGTGCATTTGAGTATTATGAACCCTCCTTGATGCTGGAGGGCTCCCAAACCCCCCGGGCAGTGACTCACAGTGAGGAATGCACCCTTGTGCCCCTTGGCTCTTTCACCAATTCTGGGTGCAGACCCAGGACAACCTCTCATACCAAACACGTTGCTACCCATGTACAAAGCAAACACATGGCCAGCAGAAAGGTTTTCAAAGCTACGCAAGGGACAGTAAATTGAGTAGAATATTTGAGAGGTTTGGCAGGCATTGACATCTGCCTCCTCTATGATCAGTACATATCACAGGGCTGCTCTGGCGAAACAAAGCCAGCTGAACACCCCTAACTAAAAAAAAACCTACTTGGAAATGTTGGCTACTGCTATAAGATTTGTTAAATTCTTCCAGAGTCTGTTTGGCAGATGACATTTTACTCCCTACCTACATGGAACTGCCATAGCTTGGGGTCTAGTTATCCCTGAGGGTGGCAGCCTCCTCTCCACCTCTGACAAGAGGCTGGCCTTTAAGAGAGAGTCCTCAGTTTTAGCAGGGGCACTTAATAAAATTTCCATATGCCTGTCTTCATCTGTGGACTTCTAGTCATTACACATTCTCAGCATTGTAAATTAACAATAAAAGAAACAGACAAAATTGACAGTTGATTACTTTTATTTCAACCACCCATGAACTGCACTATCAAATAAAGATAAAATTTATATGTATATATTTTAACAGGAACATTCACATTTTCAGGTATTTTTCTTTATAATGTATTACTTCTTTGATTATTCTGATTTTCAAAAGCAGGGCTAACACACAGTGCATTTTCCAGCAAGTGTTACAAAGGAGGGAAGTGTGTTGTCTCACACACTATGCTTCCATACTCATAAATCCATTATTATGTATTTGGGAAAATGCATAGATAAAAGCTTAAATGGCAATTTTCATGTTGAAAATGAGCACTAGTATCTCTTCATAAAAGAAACCACATCAGATAGAATATTGTTGCTAGTGACTGTTGTTCAACTGGAATAAAATACTGCATTTCTAAAAATGCAGAAAAAAAGAAGTGGAAATTTAAAGCCAGGTTGGATGGGGCTTTGAACAACCTGGTCTAGTGGACAATGTCCCTGACCTTGGCAGGAGGGTTGGAACTAGGTGATCTCAGAAGTCCCCTCCAACCCCAACCATTCTACGATTCCATGAAAAGTAGCTCAATATATTACTTTAAAAATTACGTTAATAGTTTAATGCTTTAATCTACACGTAGCATATATACAATATGTATGTGTACCATAATGTTTAGCTGGATAACTTTATCTGACATTTGAAGAAAATTATTCAGTCATAGCTGTGCTCTACAATGAGTACTTGAAAGGGAGTCACACACACATACAAACACAGACATTCCCCGCCTGTAAGCCCACTTCACCAGAGGATACAAGATGTCTCTATTGAAAAGCTGATTCAAGACTGAAGAAAAGAAAGATTTAACAGAATTATCGGGGAGTTACTTAAATAAAAGAGAAGCTGTGTTTAAACAATTTAAAGCTGGGACACAATGGCATTATCACAATGCTGAGTATTAATTATTATGCTTGCTCTTTCCGGCCCGTCACAATGATGAACAATAATGATTGCACAATGTGAGATATTCACCATCTAGCTAATTCACTCAGTCTAGGCAGGGGATCAAAGATGTTTCTATACTGTCTATTCCTTAACAACAGCCCTTTTTGGTTCCCAGTGTAACTGAAAGAAACCCTAAAATCGGTGTGACGTGTGCATATCTTGCCTGTCATATCCCAGAGCCTAAAAGCCAACTGCAGGAACACACAGCCACAACTCTTAACTTCGGTCTTTCCAGGGCAGCTGGCACTCTGGAGAGGCAGAGCAGAGATCTAGGACTTCAGTTCCCTTTCCTCAGACCTCCAGCAGACAGAAAAATCAGGGAAAAAAACCCCCAAGTTTCATGGACATCTGGAGCTGTATGCAAGATGTGAGCTTTGTCAAGTGTCCTCACTGGAACCAGTGGGTTGAGCTGAACAGACCCCCAATATTTACCCATTTCCCATCAACACAATTCCCTGTGGTTTCCCCATTATCACTTTGCTCATCAGTGAATGTATGATGCTTGCTGTTTGCTGCCTAGCACACTGCATTTCTTTTTGCAGATGGGTGAATAACCATTCATATCTCTGACTAGAGTCTTTCTTTTGTTAGAGATACGCAACTGGATTTGTGTGAGGCAGCTGCTCAGTATTTGTGTGCCAGTCTGAGTGGTCCAGTATGTCATGGTGGACAGATGACATCAGTTCTGGAGCAGGCAGCACAGGAACTGGGCCACTGCTTAGTGCTATGAATGCTGATGAAATTGCTTTCCCAAGATTTGTTTCTTCTCTCACAACAATATGATCTTGCAATATATGGGTTCAGCTTGATTTTTTTTTTCCTACAAGTCTTTCAGGCTTTGCCCATTGTCTGAGCACTCCACACTCCTTCAGTGCATTCTCTAGAAAATTTGATATAAGCACGGCAGTGTGTCTGGTAGTGCAAAATCAGGTATTTTAGCAGGCATACTGCCAGGGCAGAAATTTGTTCTCATCCACATGCCAGTGCAGAAATGCCACTCGTAATTAATATTTCTTCCTGAAAGACCCTTATCATCCATCTTCCCCACCATAAAAAAGCACAAGCCAAAACAAACAAAAACCCATGCAAAATACAGCAAACCACTCCAACCCATCGCGACTCAAAGCTGATGCCAAATAATATTATCTCCTCCTTTGGAATTTTCTGACATACCCTACTTGTTGCACTTTTGTCTGTTTACACTATATTTTGCATAGCAAAATCTGTGTTATTGTGTCTTGTCCATGAAAGCTATTGCTAATGTTTTAACAGCAAATAATGAATCTAAGCTATGTGCATTACTATAACACACACATACACATTTGAATTTTAAATTTTATGAATATACAAACATAAAAGCAAGTGTTGATTGAAGTCGACCCTTATCAACCCTCTAAACATTCCCAGACAAATGCAACTCACGTGATCAAAGGAGTGCTGGGCCAGCAGTAACAATGATTTGGATCTTACTTTTCAATACAGACAACCATGTGCTGATCACGGTATATTTTTTATTTCCCAGGGTTTACTATTTCTCATAGCATTATTTCATGCCTCTTTTTGCTCTTTATCCGTGCTTCGGTTGGCATTGGTAATGTGTGAGCAGCAAAATAAAACATGTAGGGCAACTCTTTGAAACAACTTAAAAAAAAAAAAATCTCTGTTCAAATGTGGTTGGCTTTCTTGCAAGCAGACAGACAAGACTGTAAGTGAATAAAGCCAGGTTGGCTTTAGAGGGAGGGGGCTTTAGAGGGAAAAAACGAAGCATAAAGATGTAACACTGCTAATGAAAGAAGTGCAGAGTGATACAGTAAAAAGGAGGAGGCATCAAATATGCAGCAGCATTGTTTATTTCAAGTTACTATTTTACAGTCAATGGATAGATATTTCTGTTTTGGACACCTGCATAGAATTATGTCCACAGCTGCACTTTACTGATCATACTGTGTGAAATTGTTTCTCTTCCTTGAGCAAAAGGCAAACAAAAGGTTACAGGGATGAACCTGTTTGCAAAGTAATCTGCATCACTGAATGCAGAAAATTTCCACACATGTATCTGTGATGTCAATTTATACCCTTGGTCTGTCTGGCAAATATAAATATACATATCCATATATTTGCATAATTTAAAATATTCTAGCTCTCTTGAGAGGGTAGCATGTATAAATGTGTGTGTGCGCAGGTGTGTGTGTTCTAGAACTAGAGAAAAGCTGTTACCCTCTCAAGATACCTACAGAATTTCAAATACACACAGGGACTACATGAGCTATCTGTATAAATGACAAACATTTGAAGCATCCTGTGAGTGAAGCATCCTGTTAATGTTATTAAAACTGAAAATTAGCTGTAAGACTGGCCCAACGGGCATTTCTCTTCATGAATAATTTTACTTTACTGAAACAGAAAATAGGCAGGCCACTTAACTTTTAACGGGGCATAAAGTTCAGAAGGCTGTTCAATCTATTCATAGCCATCAAAATTGAATATCAAAACTGCATTTAAAAGAGTCACCCCAGAAAGTTTCTATGTATTTTTGTGCCATTCCTTCCTCCTCCCTGTCCCAAAGCCAATGAGAATTCATATTTTAATAAATCTGTGTCAATATGCATTACTGAAGCCTTACATTTACACTGACAAACACACAGAGAACTATCCTTAGACCCTAAAAACCACACTTCAGCATGAAGCAGATGTTTTGGTCGTGTTACAATAAATTCATAAAAAGAATCTTCTTAATGCAAATGCTGCCATTAGCACAGCACACTACTTTGGAACAAGCTGTCTTCGGAGGTATACCAGGGAAAGGAAGGGAGATACCACTGCACTCAGTGCTTCTCCATTCCAAGGTTATAAAATGCTTTGAACTTGCCTGTCAGATGACAACTGGGCAAAGCCATCATGTAAGAAACTTTCATTAATCCTTAATAAACAAAAGACATGAAATTTACTGGAAACTTAGTTCACTTGGTATTTTTGTGGCATTTATCAATATGCAATATTATTACTTCACTTTTACATCACCTGCACACCATTCATTTTCAGTTCTGACTTGCTCTTTCTGAGTCCTTTAAGCACTGTTTCTCTAGTTCCCCATCCAAGAAAGCATCCTTCTTCAGATCCATACTGGAGCACACATACAACACATCTCTATATGTTTAAGTTCCACTGAAAGTAGATGTATGCTTAAGTGTGATCCTACGGTCCTTAAGAGGATGCTTTATATTCTAGGATATGATTTGGCTAAATACAACATGCAAAACAGAAGTGTGATGCTTGAGAAAGCATTTTGGTGAGCTTCCAAGGATTTACCTGCCAGCTGCCAAGCTGGCTTACAGCTCTAGGCTCCATCTATTCACCCATCCATCACCAAAGGGTCTGAATGACTGATAACAAAAACAGATGATTCATCGTTGGTATGCTTTTTGTTCTCTCTTTGTCCTATGGAAGACATGGCATTTTAAGATTAAGGTTGATACTTCAGGCTAAGAAAAACTTACAGTATAAAGAGGCAGTTTTTATATTACTGGATAGATACTTGTTCCTAATTTTTAGAAGACAGAGAGGGCCAGAAATGAAATTTTTCATTACTTGGTCTTTAAATGAGCAGGTACCCATGCCTATCATCTTGAGTGTAAATACAGTCAGAAGCTATATGCTCTCCCTTTTGGTCTTTCTAGATAGATCTGACAAGTAAGATCATATTTCATTTCCATTTACTTAACAAGTGGTATTCAAGGTGTTGACCTTGAATTTAATAGCACAAACATCAAGGACTATCTCAGAGGCCTATTAGAAGGAAAAGACAACTTTAGGTCTGCCATGGTGATGGCAGGGCAGAAAGGAGAAATACACTAGAATCTTGAAAGGCACAGAGAGCATTTCCACCTAACAACTTTGCTCAAGTGATACAAATAAAATGAGGAATTAACACACACACAAAAAGCTCTTCTGTTCACATTAAAGTACTTGCTAGCTTCATTATTAGTGTATCAGATTACTGTAGAAAAAGCTATGACTATTCAGGTGAGCTGGATACCTAATTATGAACATAGAATCATAGATTGGAAAAGTTTTGGTAGGAATGTACCTTGAAAGGTCATAGAGTCCAACCCCCCCTGTAATGAGCGGAGACACAGAGAAGTCACAGAGACAAATGATCTGAGTGTGAGATCTTTGCAACACGAATTTAGCAACGTGGGATAGGTGAGGAGGGAAACACAGATGAGATACCATTACCTTTTAGGCTATGGTGGGAGTCAAACTAAGATATTTTGCATAGTCACAATGACCACAATCTATATAGGATTTTGAACAACTGGACAGTTTCTTACAGGAACAGTGAGATAGTCACAAAAAAAAATATTCAGGAGCCAAATAAATCTCCTTCAAAGGAAGGCTTTAAAGAGCTCAATCTGTTTGGTTTGCCAGAGAATGAGAGGCAACTTGATTACAGGAATAAGCATCAGGTACAAAAGTGTTCTTTGATTCAGTGGACACAATAAAATGCCTGTAAGATACTGAAAGCAAATCCAAATACTACAGCATTACAAAACATCAGCATTCCACTGAATATATGTATTACAATACAGTTTTAGTCATACAATAACTCATCATTTTCTTCCACAGGAAGCTTCACTGAGTTCGCAGTATAGTCAGCAGTTATTTAGTGAATTCTTTGTTTTATTCTCATTGTTTAATTTGTGGCCCTGCAATTCATTCATTGTACAATTTGAACCTAGCATCAAACACAGCACTGTTTATTTTTTTGACTTTCATTTAGCTGTCACTTTAACAGCATAGAAGTGTAAGTCAGTGAACTGAAAAAGATACAGGAAGATAAAAGCCCTCATTACACACACATTATACAACACTCCACCTGGTGATTCAAACACTACTCAAAATTTCTGCTTAAGGTGTTTATAAAATTCTAGCTAAATAAACTAAATATTTTCAATAGTGGTAGAAGCACTGGTAAGCCTTTTCAAGCTTTTTTGAGAGTTACTTGTAAGAATTGTTTAGAGTGGAAAGCCAGTATCAGCTTGAGATTGGAGCATGTTTTGTTTTCAACAGAGAATACTTCTGTGGAAATGCTCCAGGTCCCCCATCATGTATTGGGAGACAAATGGCATCTGCAGGTTCTTGGTAAACACCTGCAGTGTAGCTCCTCAGCGGTCAAGCCATACTTTTCACATAAAGCTATTCCACAGCAGAAGCTTCAAGGTCAGATGCTTTTTCAAGCAGACTCTGATCAGGTCACTGCTTGTGAGTCACCAAGGGGGGGAATATGTTCTTTCTGTTCACAGGAGAACATCTCCTGCCTGAGTACAGACTGGCTATCCATCTGAAATGGGAGTTTTCTTTCTTTGCCGTGCACTGCCTGCCAAGATGAGTTCCCCTGCCTGGAACAACACCTGCCCTGAAACTATTATGGAAAGGTTTGGGTTTCCTGACCAACACCTTCTGCCATGGATATTGCCAAGGAAGCCTTGAAGGCTTACAAAAGGGAGTCTAAAAGAAGCCTTCAGCCCTCATCTGGGCCATCCGCTGGGAGGAACTGATGCACACAGTCTAATATCAGATTTTTCTGGCTGAGTATCCACCAGCCTGTCCCAGTCCAAGTCCCATCTCAACCTGACTCCTCACACCAGTCCCAGGTAACTCTCCCACCGTGCCCCTTGACTCCAGGGCTATGTCTGTATCATGGGCTGCACATCAGCCCCCACTTTCTTCCTCATCACTGTCCCATACATCTTCAGGTTTCCTTACAGTTAGTCTCAAATCCAAATTGTCACACCCCTCTTTCTATGAGGCTGCCTTTCCACAGATAACTTGGGCAATTGCTAATTGAAGTAGGAGAGCTGAGAGATAAGACAGTCTGTCCCTATTCTTTTCTCTAATTTTTGAACTACCACCAGTGCTATTAATCTTTATAGATGCTACTCTCAAAATGCAATATATATCTACAAAACACTTGTGAATCTGAGTCTTTCAGAGAACCACAGCTTTGTAACACTTTGGCTAAGTTTCTCGGAAATGGCAAGAGATATCACACAGAACCTAAATGGATTTGAAGTCTCTGTTCAATGCTTTAGAGACTCTGGGACACCTCAGGTTTTCATGCTATCTGGACTAAACTTAAATTGCTGCTGTGTTATTTCAACTTCTACTGAATGTTTGTGTCCACTCACTGATGGTGAAAAAGATAACATGGGAAAAGGAAAGGTATGTTGAATTACGGCATTTATTATGGCTAAAATGCTGTGCTGCATCATCTCTGCAGGAAAAATAATCTGAATGAAATATGCAGGATTTGGTTTTAAAAATTGTAGAGCTCTAGTAGGTTAAAAGCTGCACATCTTGTACTTCTTTATTTGTCTTTGCAAATGAATTTCAAACTTAAGGTACATTTTGAAGAGTCCTGAGCTCTTTGCAGCATATCACAGCACTTTCACGCTTGCAGATGTTTTGTTTTTACTAGAAAGTCACAATTATCTTATGTTACAGTGTGATACATAAGGTACACATTTGGCCATACTATATTACTGTCAGAACAGTAGTTTATATTGGACAGGCAGTGCTTCAGCACACAGTGTGTGCAAAGGCCACAGGAGAATTTCCTGAGCCTTGCTCTCCAAGGATCCCTAGTACTCCTTAGCAACCTTGCTGGAAGGACTGAACCACAACCTCCAGGCAGCAGGTGATAAGTGTCCCTGTGTACTTGAAAGAGTTGCTGGCTACAGCAAGCACATGTACATCTCCAGAAAAAACATTTAACAGCAAGTCATCAAACTAGGATATATACAAAAAATGTTAAGACTGAACACAGCAAGAGGAATAGTGGCAAGCAGACTCCTGCAGTAGCCTTATATTAAAGCACAGCTTTAGATGATGCTTTCAAGAAAATTTGACAACAGGCTTCCTATAAACCTAGTCTGGACTGAGGAGCACCAGAAAGGTGTGAAATGACAGTCTGAGAGACTGTGATCTAATTGCTAGAACTGTTGACCACTAGAAGCCCTTATACATGGCAGGCTGTGTTATGGGGTGTATAATCTGTGCTGAACTATTGCGTTCTTTCCTGGTACTGCCTCAACTACTACATTTTTCCTCCGATAAACTTAGTCTAGTGGAGTTAGCAATTGTTCCACAAGGAACAATTTCAGGACTGAGATGTCACAAGGCAGTGTAACTACAAATATTTTCCTTATCCCTTTCACTTTTAAGGTAAGATAGTGAGTTCTGATGCTTCTCATTCTCTGCCATGCAGTTAAGGGGGGTAGAAGTGTCCAGGCCTTCATTAGGCACAGCTGACCTTCTATTTCCTGCTAGTGCATTCAATTTCAGATAGCCTGACCACCGTGTGGTCTTGAAATGCTATTTTCCATCATGCTAAACTAATCTGAGGTCTACATTTTTACACATTTTATGAACTCAAGAGTTTGCTTTCCAGTGTTGCATGAAAACCAGAGGTCATTCAGAAGGTTATAACTCATTCAACAAAACAACTGTTGTGACACTTTTGAAAGAAGAGAAGGACAAGCACCTATAAACACTGGGCAAACCACTGCAATCAACATATCTAAGCAATTAAACACTCTTTTTTCTTTTTTTGTGGCTGCTGTTTTTAAAAAAACTAGATCTGAATTCCACTCCACATATTGTTATGATATTACTAATTTAAATGTTATATTGAGGAAAGTTTAAACTTGAGCCACACTCATTTAAAACTTCATTTTGTTTATACATTTCTTGCAAGAGAAGCCTGTCTCCTTTTTCTTTTATACTTGTATTCATTGCTTAAGAGCTGTATCTTCTCTTTCCACTGTTTTCACATCATTTGCTTAATGGTATTGGCAGCTCCACTTTTCACTTAACATTTCATTTATATACTTCTCAAACTTCTTCCAGTCAATGCTTAGCCTTTGAGTTCTGATACCCTGATATTAACTTATGTATAGTGTTTTAAATCTCAAATAATCTGATATTTAGATTACATATTACTTAAAATGTCAGTTCTTGTCCACCTACTCAATAACTATGTCCTCAATCACAGTATCCTCTTCTCACATACTATTTCCCTTTTTCCCCTTGTTCATGGCCGGGAAGATTCCCATCTTGAACGTGCTCCTGGCTGCATATATGTCACAGCACAATTTTGCTTTGGCCCAGGATCTCATTTATTTCCTATATCACTCAGCAACGAACCACAATGACTGCTCCCTAGGACCTCATCATGCGGGGTCAGCCTTCTGTTATCATGAGGAAGTTCCTTTTAATTTTAAACTTTTGCAGAAATTCATGTCTATTCACACAGCCACCACCATTCGGATGTTATTGATTACAGTCACCACAAAACATTGCTCAGGCTAATGACCTGCTAATGACCTTCCCATCCACTCTCTGACATTAGTATCTCAGGAGGTGAAGACGGCTTGTTCTTGCCTAACCTTGGCTATCCGAGATAAGCAAACGTTTATCACCTCTACCATCTTAGCCTTCTGACTCTGAAAGCCACAGACTCATTTTAACTAAAACCTTTCGGTACACTTACTCCTAAAAACAAGCAGTAATTTTCTTGTTTACTCTACAACACCAATCCTTTAGTTTGTTTTTTTTTAACTAAGTAGCGCATTTTAAGGCTATTGCCCTATTCATCAGTACGCTATAAAGCTGAAAAAACGAAACTTTGTAACCCCAAAATTCCCAGGGGGGTCATATTTTTTATAACAACAACAACAACGAAATTATTGTTATCAAGGGGTAACCCTAAGGGACGAGGAGCAGCGCTGTCCCCGGCAGAGAGGGGCGAGCCAAGCCCACCGGTTGCCACCCGGGGCGCGGAGCCCGCCCGTGCCGTCCCCTCCCGCCGCCGCCACCTCGGCAGGCGGGGGGTACGCGGGGGCAGCCGCCCCGTCCCGGTGCCCGCGGCCGCGCCGGGGCGAAGTCGGGAAGGGGCCGCCCGGGGCGCACCTGCGGCACCCCTCCCGCGCCCCTCCCCGCTGCCCATCGGCTGCCACAGGCGCGAGCGCGCGGAAGGACGGACGGACGGACGGACGCCTCCCCCTTTCCCCGCGGCCGCCGCCCGGCCCGCGGGGAGCCCCTGTCCCTCCCACAGCCGTCCCCCGGCGGCAGCACTCCCCGGCCGGGGGCGGGCGGCGGCCGCTGCGCATCCCCTCACTCCGTACCTGTCGCGGTGTCCTCGGGAGAGGCAGCCGCGTCCCCCCGCAGCCCCGGCGCGGCAGCGGGCGGCCGGCTTTGTTACTACTCGGAAGAGCCGCGGCTCAGCGCCGTCGCTATAGAAACTGGCTGCGCCTCGAAGAGACACCGGCGAGTGGCGGGAGGGAGGCGGGAGCCGGGAGCCGGGCGGAGGTGTGGGGTGAGGAGCGAGCCGTTCATTCAGGAATATCCTGGCCTTTTCCTCCTCCTCCGCCTGCAGCCAGCCCCCGGCACCGCCCAGCCCGGCCGGAGGTTGGGAGGGCGCCTCGCCGCCCTCACCTCGACTGCATCCTTGGGCCAGGATGTGGTCCCTCGGCTCGGAGCATCCCTGTCCCAGCCCTGCCGCCTCCTCAGGGAGACTTGTCCCCAAAACACAAAGAGAGGTACACTCACTCTCCGAGAACGGATCCCAGGGCAGCAGGCTCCCAGGGAGCACCCATGACATGAAATAACCATGGGAGTTGACCTGCACTCTCGCTCCTGCCCTCCTGCCTTTGCAGCCCGTTTGGTCCCAGAGCATCAACACAAAAACCCCACAAAGCCAGGACCAAACTTTTTTAGCAACAGTCTTTCATTTTGCAAAAATGAAATGACATCCTCTGGTGATGAACTGCTTTTGTGTGGGAACTTGCTGCTGGGATTCCTCTGGATGGCATCTCATGGTCCAAAGGTGCCAGGGGGTTTTTGACTTCTGCAGAACATTTAGTATGATGCAGCAGACCCTAAGGGTTGAAGAGGTGTAGGGCTCGTCCTGTGTGCTGTAAACGGGAAGGGAAGCATGGGTGATTGGAAGGAAGAGGAGGGAAAGGCTGAGAATGGATTAGGGTAAAGCAGCCAGATGGGTGGGAGATATTGTGTCCCACACGTTTGAGATTTAGGGTTATCCTGAGTCTGTGGAGTGGTATGTTTTCCTACAGCAACAGCCTATGGAGTGTCAGGGACATCCATCTTCACATCCTTCTCCCTGCTTGATGTGACTGACAAAGGCTGAGGCAGTTCTTCTGTTCTTCCTTTCCTCCTCCTGCACTGAAGGCTCAGTGGTATCGGCTTGTTGGATCTATCCTCTTCTAATTTCTCTGCCTGAAACATTCTTATTCTCTCAATAGTAGTAAAGTTGATAAAACATCCTTCAAAGCGCAAGATGGATCTCCCCTTTTCTCTTTCCCTGGTTTATATTGATTAAATTGGACTTTCCAAGTGTGCCACACAGAAGAAACCTAACGTGCAAGGAGCAACTTGGAGGCTGCATTATCCATCTCAGCTACTGCCAAGCTACAGGGGATGACTATTAAGTATCCGCACTGAAAGTCACTGTGAGCTGATGAATCTGTGCCAAGAGCTGCTGGAACACTGCAGAAAATACTCTTTAGGAAGAGTTTGCCAAAGACAAGAAAGATCCCCACAGGAGGTCTTCACAAAGCAGCCCAGCTTACAGCAGAGCTGCTGGCAGAGCATCACACAGCCAAATGACAATGGTGGCACAAATGAGGGAGACAGAAGGTTGGGTATGAAAGACAGGGGGTCACACATATTTATCTACCTAATTTGCATGCTAAATACCAGTTCGCGAGTTAAAAAAAGAAAAACAGTAATACAAATCCAGTCAGAGCACAGCAGAGCTTGTTTTTTTGTTTGTTTGTTCTACCTTGTAGTGAATTTGCTTTCTCTGAGGAGGAAAGAGTAACATTAGAGAAGTGAAAGACCTGCAGCATCCTGGATCTCATAGCATAGGAGAGATTCTGCCTATTTTTCCCAATATAAAAGAATGTTCACATCCTTTTAATCAAATGGAGTATTAATATTTATAACAGATACAATGTAAAAAAACCACCCCAAAACCCAAAAAAACCCCAAGAACTGGAAAGCAACTCATATTCTAAAATCTTTTGGAAGAGTAAGAATGCTTTTTAACTAATGATTCATTGAGAAAAGAAAGCTGAGCAACGAAAACATTGCTCAAAGAAATGGTCATTGTTTTGACAGCAAGAAAGCAATGTTGTTGCTATAACGCCTATTCATTTTTCTTACAAAATAAATTCATAGCACTTTCTCCCAGGTAGAAACACAGGAAGGGACAGAAAGATGATAGGAAAGGCATACTTACTATCTGGTCTTCACTGATACAAAGCACCTGAGCGCTGATATAATTTCGTGTGTTCCTGGGGCTTTTAATCTTCTATGCAGTTTTGCACACAGGCTTCTAAACATTTCCCTCTCCAGGCTGAAGGTAAAGAATAGCATTTCCGGGAGGGGCAGTTGAGACAATTGGGTGATATCTTAAAGGACTTGCAGGAAAACTCAATTGGACATATCTTAGCATTGTGCAGACATCTAGATTACTTTCCCTATCATGGTTACAATGATATTTTACTCACAGAGATGAGCCATTTTTGTAGATGCATATCCCCTGTATCTTTAGGACAGAACTTTAGCCAGTTCACTGCTCTAGTGCTTGTAAAGTGTTTTACTGTGTGGTTTTTGTTGTTTGTTGTGTTTTTTTTTTTTAATTCTGCTTGAAATTTTAACTGGTTTAATGTCATTTGGAACCTAACTTTTTGCAATTACAGAGCATTTGCAGAGTAGGGCACTTACTGCAAACATGCCAAGTTGTTGCTTGGACTGTTGGCAGTCACAATAATTCTATACTTACGGAGAGGGGAATGAAACATATGAATACTAAACCCTTGCATTGCAGTAATAAATCAGTATTAAATGAACAACTGCATTTTGTAGCATTTTAACGCTAAGCTATCCTGCCTTAGTGTTTTGACATTTTATCCCTATATGCCCCAGTTTGGCTTAATGACAATATGTTTAAAATCTACATCTGGAATGCCTTCTGGCAACAACTTTTAAGGAGTGTCTACTTCTTTGGGGTAGGGTGACAAACCTCCCAAAAAAGAACACTAAAATAAGATGTGTGCTGATACGACCATGGCCGTCTTCTGACTCAGCAGTGACATGTGGGTCTTTCTCTGTGCCGCGGATTTTTCCCAGTAACTCGCTGTACTGAAGGAATTCATCGTGGGACATTGAACAAGTGTTAACATTCTTGTGGAGCGGAACAGCTTCTGATGGTGTCCTCTCTCTTTTGCCATTTGTCTTCACTCCGAACACCATTCATCCCACGAAACACTTACTCTATTGGCCTATTTGTTCCCTGGCAGCAGAGCAAAGTATCCTTAAACAGCATCAAAACCTTGAATACAGAATTCTTCAGCTGAAGGAATGAAACACATTCTTATCACATCATATGAAAACAAAAGATAGGTGTAAGCCATGATAAAACTGAAGTAACAATATTTAATACTAATATTAATTATCATTACTACTATTATTATTAGGATTGTGGTGCAGCCTCCAGGCTGTATCAACACCAGGCACTGTTTTCCCACAGAACAAAAATGTGGGTAATTTCTGCCCTGAGGCATTTACCTTAGAATTAAATGTTTTTCCTGAGGGCCTGAAATGCCAGTAGTTACACATCTGGGTAGTGGCGAGTGCAGTGGGACCTAATTTAATAGCAGCTTTTTAGATATGTGTAATATAAATTTTAAATAATGTAATAATTGTAATAATAATTCTGACAGGAGACAGTGCAGAACCATTTTTCTGTGTCTATAGGCTAGCAGTCCTTCTGGAAATTAGAGACTTTGGAACATGGAAAATGAGCTGTAGTGATAATTGAAGGAAGCAATAAAACATGAATATGCTAAAATAGGGGATGAACTCGTAGGCTCTGTCTTTTGTAAAAGGAAAATATGCTTTCTCCAGAGCATCTTTTTCCCTTTACCTTGGGAAGAAATGCATGTTTTAAACTATTGCTTGAGATTTCTGGATGTCCTGAGGAGACAAAGCTACAGCAGTACAAAAGGACTGGAGTGCCAAAAGGACACAGGCCTTTCCCAGCTCTGCTGGCTGCTTCTCACAGGCAGTTCCAGGTGGGCTGAGCCACTGTGGCAGTGGCAGTGGCTCGAAGTGGCTTTCAGGGATGAGGGACACAAAGAGTTTTTTGAGGGTAGGAGGGCTTAAGTGGGAACATTGTATTTACCAGGTCCGTGGTATCTGGGCATGCTCGGATTCACAACCTTCCTATCTCTATATCTTTTTTTTTTCTACCACATTGGGAAGGTGCTGGTGTAAGGAAATCAAGTAAGCATACTTGACATACGTCCAGACTTGCAGCTGACCATTTAACAAAATAATTATCAGAGGTTTATAAAGGCTTCTACCCGAATTTGTGGCAGGAGAGAAAGTACTGTTGAGCATTCAAAACTGTCAGAAAGCAAATATGACTATGGTGTGGTTAACTTTCAACATGGCCAGGCTCATGCCCACCCTTCACCATGTACTGCCGTGCTGAGATACCACAGCCACTGAAAACAAAGCAGTGAAGGAGCCCGCTGAGAAACAGACCAGGTGTGCGTTGAGCCATTACAGACACGCCTGACTGTGTATTCACCGCGTGAGGCAGTGTAGATACATCCCAAATACAAACTCCTAGTGGTCTCCATTGGCACGGCATCTCAAGGAAACACCTGAGTTAAAAGGGCATGTTAAGAACATTATTGATCAGGAAAGGGGTAAAATGATGTGGCAACATACAGATGGCACACCATTATCTAATTTTGCTTGTGTTGAAGAGCCTCAGATACAGTGAAGGGAAGAATAACCAAAGGAGCTGAATAAACACCACAGCAGACAAAGGGATTAATGCTGGGTTAGCATAACACTGGATGGCATATTTTGGGTTACTCACACAACCTATTGGGTGGCACCTTAATTGAGTACAATTGCTTAGAAAAAAAAAATCCTGGCATTACTGTAGAAAGCTCAGTGGACATCACAGTTAAACAAAATGCTAGTGGGAAATTAAAAATCAGTCTGGAAATATAATTCCCAAAGGCTGGTTATTTGACATGTCATGATACTTTGTTCAGTTCTGGGAACTCAGCTGCAAAATAGATACAAAAGGCAGAGAGATCATCTGGACACAGGCAATGCAAATGATTAGAAGCCGAGAGAGAAAATTTTGTGGCATGAAGAAACGACATGATAGAGCTTTATAGGAAATAATGAATGGCACAAAGAAGATAAATCCTGCATTTCTAGTCACCATTTTTTCATAATTTAAGAACAAGAGTTCGTCCAGTGGAATTAAAAAGATATAAATTTGAAAGTGATGAAAGGAAATACTAGCTATTAAAGTGAAAGCATTCACTATTACATGAGATTAAATTTGGAGAAAGGACTAGATTGTATAAAACATGTGTAAAGTGATAAAAACTTTAATATTTCAATGGATAAGCCTGTCATAAAGCCAGAGGGACAGGGAAAGAATCATTAACAGAAACTCATCTTTTGGCAAATTATTGAATTTCTTGAAGCTTCTTCTGCTGATGGTTAGGGAGAGAAGATATGACAACAGATGACACTGGTTCTCATTTGAGATGCAGATTAATTTTTTTATCCAGGAAGGACTAATGTCCCACCACCACAGTCACCCATTTGTGCCTGAGTGAACATCCTCTCCAACTGCACATTTGGGTGCTTCTTTTTCCACAGTTTGCCAAGGACAACACTGCTGGGAAACTGCAAAATGTTCTTTTAAAACTAATTTACAAGCCCGGCCTTTAGGGACTCGGGATCTAAAGACACATCCATGTAACAATCTGTATTTGTATGATCCATGATCTAAGTAATCCTGCAAAGCACCCTCTCATTCCAGTTTGAAAACCTCTCGATTACTGGTGCTGGTAGCTCGCTGTGTGGTTCATACTCAACCCAGCTCAGAGGTAGATTGAATATGTGACCCATTACTGTTTCTTCAAATAGATGCAAACTTACTAGGTGAAAACCAACAGAAGCTAGGTTCTTCAGAGGCAGAATGTTTCCAATTTTTTAATATGTTATAATCCGCAGTCAACAAAATTTTCACTTCAAGCCTTGGCCTTGCAGTCATTAGTAATACAAAACTCTCAACTGGAGACATTAACAGAATTTTTCCCCCCATAATAATATAGATTCACCCATTTTAGATATATATTTTTCATATTCAGTACAACAACATGCTAAATGTGCCTGGCAAAAAGAGTAGGGACTTCACATATCTTGGGAAAGATGACAATGTGACAAGAACACTCATATCCCAAGATGTTCAGCCAACTGAAAACTACTTACACCTCACAGAGATTGACTTATATATAAACCTGAATTATACTTAAATTTGGTAGTGAATTATGATGCAGTACAGAGCTCTACTACACCTGTGACATTCTGTCCTAGTTTCGGCCAGGGCAGGGTTAATTTGTTTCAGTAGCCTGGAGGGGGGCATGGCCAGACCCTAACACTATTTGATACCACCTCACATCATTGCCAGGGACTGTGGAAAGGGACTCTTTTGCTTCCAAGGAGAAGGGCGTCCTTTTCTGGTTAAGTGAGAAACATGGTCGGGAAGACCCGGTCAGTATTTGTTGTGGTTTTCCATGTAAATACTTTCTTTGTCTTGTAACTTTTGTTATTAATATTGTTGCTGCTACTGCTTGTTTTCTTATCTCATTGCTGTTTCCAGTAAATTGTTCTTACCTCAACCCATGATCTTTGCCTTTCGCGCTTTCAGTCGGAAGCAGGCAAAGGGGGAGGGAGAGGCAGCATGGTTTTAAATTGAAGAATACATTCCTAAACCACAACACCTTCTCACTCATTCATAAGCTACATCCTCCAAATAACTCCTCAGACTCAAGCTCTCTGTTTGGTACGTGGGAATCACAGTTTTTTCAACACTTATTTGAGTGTTAGACCAGTCTGAATTGTTCAAGTAAATTCACCAAACTATACTACACTTCAATAAATTCAAAATGCGCCCATCTTTTCTTGCCTTACATAAAAAACCCAAATTACTGGTTCACAGACGGAGTCTGTGCAGCAATTTGGTACCAGCAATGGCTGTTCCCCTTCACATTTCCCATCCACTTCACAAAATGTGATGGCACAGCTAAAGGAACTGCAGAAAACTGTATCAATTACATTTCAATAGTCTTTTGCCATCAACACTATCTCTATAATAGTTCTGTTTGGTTTTGTTGTTGTTTTTTAGAGTCAGGATGAATTTTCATAAAAATGTTGATGAACCATTACATACCCCACCCCTGCCCCAAACAACAGTAAGGAAGAAAACGGCAATCTAATTGTAGCTCAGCTTTCTCTGGGATGTGATTCTATGTCTGTCAGTGGCATGACATTGATAGCATTCACATTACATTAGGTCACAGGTTGGACTCGATGATCTCAAAGCTCTTTTCCAATCTTGTTGATTCTGTGAGCCTGTAAAGTCTGAAAAAATAAAACCAAGAAAACCAAACCAAGAAAACAAAACACTGCAGCTTCTAGGTTTAAAACCCCCAAAACTGAGAAGCCAAAGAAAGACACTATAGCTTTTCCTTTCAACTTGCTCTTTACTTTTAATATATTATTTTCTTGTTCGTTGGTTAACTGCACATAATGGAATTAATGATGCTTATAGTAAGAAAGCCACTGCAGGCAGAATAGGTTGAATAAATGTTCCTGCATCACTAAGATCTGTAAGCCTCAATAGTATATTCAATGTCTGAATCAATGATTTCCCATTAATTAATGATTATTGTCCTAAAACCAATTTTGCGTATAATAAATATAACTCTTATGTGAAATGTTGATTGTCTTGTAGAAAAAACCCAAAACCCAAACCTTAAATTATCTTATGGTAAAAGTCAATTGGACAACTGAAGTGAAAAATGAACACAGAATAACATTTTTTGAAGAGAAAGTAACTCCAGGATTGGAAGGGAACTTGAGTACAAGGGAAGCAATTCAGAAAGACAGGATTTCGTTAGGGAAAAAAAGTTTTGAAATATTATTTATCACTGAAAGAAGTCAACTGGTACAATCTACATTTAATTTGGAGTTTTGTTTCTCTCCAATTTACCTGATAAGCACAAAACATATAATCCTTTTTTTATTTGTATAATCAATAAAAGTCTAAGGCTGGTTTAGGTCTTCTCTATTCTACAGTTTGTGGTGAGAGTTCAGTATAGATTAGCCATAGAGAGGTTTTACTTTCCAACTCATCTGCAGTAACTAGGGTTGCATTTAGGATTGCAAATCAAAGTGGAGACTTGTAATGTGGAAGGAAGAAGAGAGTAGCTGTTTGAAATAGAATCACATGCAAATATCTCCTAGAACTTGTGCCATTGCCACCGACAATGGAATAGCTGTTCTATTCTGTGATGGTGGTGCTCTACTAAATAAAATTTGGGTAAACCTGGTAGAAGGCAAACTCGTGAAAATGTGATAACTCTTTTGCCAAACAAAACTTATTTTGAAATGGATACAGCTGTTGAGAATAAGCAGGGAGTGGAGTGACTTCCTTTAGGTGGGTCAAAAATAAGGAATCTACACTTATCGGACACCTGGGCATTTGGTTTTGTTTTGAATCTTGTATTTTTTCCCCTGTGGATTCTCTGGAACTGCTGGTAGAGCATGACATTCCATATTGCACCCAAACTCTTGCATTGTAAAACTGAAACCGTTTCATTTAGAAAATAGGATGCTTTAATCTACACAAAGTAATGTCTGACCCTATTTGAGAAAAAAACCCAACAAACTACAACAAATAACAGAAAGTTCTGAGAACTGTTTATTATAGGATGCCTCATCTTAAAACATAATTTGGCATCTGACATGTCACATATGATTTTGATGTTTCACTGGCTGGTTGGAGAGACAAGGCTATTTTTTACAATTTCATGCACGGCACTTTTAGCTTAGGTGGATGATAAACTTTGATTACTGTACTGATTTGGAAGTTTCAGGGAACATTTCAGTCATCGGTGGGAAAGCTTCACCAGTGTGGATGACAGCCAAGGTGGAGGGATGCCCATAGGGTAAATGAATGGTGAAACAGACCCCTGCACAATTTTACGAAGAGTTAATTAAACGAAGTTTACATGATTTAATACCTATAGAAACCTACTCTTGAATTCCCACTGCCTGTAGTCACATTGATTTTGCCTGTGTCAGTACTGGGCAAGACTGTGGCATATGTCCTACCCGGCTGCAGCTGGAAACCCACTGGGCTCTCAGCAAGCCACACGTTCCTCCACTTTTGCCGTAGGACAATTGGCATTGACAATACACTTCCTAAGCTTCCAAAGAGCCTAGCTGGTGGCAGAAAAATGTGCTAGTCCCAATACACTATGCCTTTTATTTGGCCCTATATGCCAGGTGTGTTCAAAATGCTGATGTCTTGAAAGAGAAAGAAAGGAGAAAGGAGTAAGAAACAGGAGGAGGGACAATATGTCATAGACATAACCAATTTTTCTAACTGCATTTCCACTACTTTTGCCATCATGTCCCCACTTCTTGAAAAATGCGTAATAAAACTACTCCTTTTTTGAAAGGAAGAAAAACTAATAAAAACAGGCATTACGCAAAGTATTTCGACGCAAAGTACCTAAAAGGGTTAGTGAATTCTATTTTTCCCTTTTAGGGCACCCTCATCCTAGATAGTTTATATATTCCTAGTAAGAATAAATCCTCATTCATTTATAAATATGTATTTTAAAAATCAGCCTACAGGGTTATGGAGTATTATAAGATATTGATTTAAATACTGTGAATCTGGAAATTTGATTCAGTATAATTTAGAGGGAAATTCCACACTTTGGTAAGAAAGGAAGAAATTGCTTTCAAGAAATGCATTTTAACGTTTTAAAGGACAGTTCCTATCCTTGAAAGCAGCTTAGAGGATTGAAATACTAGAGGCAGCTCCAGAGATTAATTGACAACATGCAGGTGAATGGGTCAATTACACAAACAATCTGATTTAATCACAGGGGTTTACAGCTTCGTCACTTTGAAAGCGTAATAAAGAAGTTTATCATATACTGTAGGCGCCATCAGACACTTTGGCCTGCTACAAGCATGTTGTTATCACACTTGAAAGATTTCCTATGGTCATTATTAGTACATAGTGTGGTTACAGGGACAGTTCTTTTCTGCAAGGCGTAATCAAAGCTAATATCTTTTTCTTTGCTTTCTCCCTTTGCCTGTGAACACATCAATAATAGATTTAAATATTTCAAGGTCAGTGGAGTTAAGCTGACTTTGGAGAAAAATGTGATAATGCTGCAGGCCATCATACTTGTAAGAATTTTTATATTGTTCAAGTGTTTCCTAAGCCCAGGAGGCTGAATACGTAGTGAAGATGGAATGACATAGGGCATTACAAACCTCTTGGCAGATAATACAGCGTTTTACGCAGAATATGTGTCAAGCATTTCATAGGTATCTGTGTGGCTGTTTTCTTGACGAGGTGGTGAAGTGGCATTTCAAGAACACCCTTAGTGAATGCTACAGAGCTGCAGTTGTACATATCCATCTGCGCACTTCTTACAGGCATCATTACAAATCACACGCTTCCTGAGATTGCCCATCCAAGCAAGATAACCGAAAGAGAATAATTTGCTGATTTTCTTCTGCACACCTGCACTATTATGGCTACAAAATGAAACATGCAGCATCTTATTCAAAATATGTGTTGAAAACCAAGTCCTCTATCACAATGAAAACTAGCAGAATCTGGAAATGTTTCTAGCAATGAGCAGCTGGTGTGATCAGCTGTAAAATTTTCTAGAAGCAGTACTGAAAATGCTATAATTTTTTACCTCTGTAAGCAGCATTAGTCTTTGCCTGACTAGCCTCTAGTAAGGCTACACAGGGTGTTGTTGCCACCTAGAGTCAGTTCATCAAAACAGAAGTTCTGCATGTCTTTTTTTCCTCTCCGCTTAAAGCAGAAGGAATCCTCCAACACACCCAGATATCTCCCATCAACCTGTCACTTAGCCCTGTTTTTTTTTCCAGTACAAAAAACCTCCACCCAAAAACCCCCCCAAACCCAAAACCTAAAAACCACAGAGGTGCATTTCCAACAAGTTGCCTACCTCTATGTGGATTTATGGAGAATGCAAGGCAGTCTGTAGCCTTACTTTCATCAGGGTCTGCAGAGAGACCACTTGCACTTGTAAGTGATCTCGACGTGTGAAGATGGAAGCACAGCTCTGGCCTCTACAACTAAACCAACTAACTCAGGAGTGACAAGTGCATTGGATGCTGTGTCAAGGCTAAATGTAGGGCTGCTGGGCTGCTTTGCTGGTGGATAGTCTGGATCTAGGACCACCATCCCATCCATCTCCCCCTTCTTTTTCTTCAAACCAAACAGCTCACATACCATTGCTTTTGGTTACACAGAGATACACAGGGCCAGGAAGGAAATGAAATGTGGAGATGAAAATTGGTGAAAAATAAAGTCCCAGTGAAGGTTCAACAACAGGTGCACATTCACAACTCTTCCTTTACGCAGGTAGAGTATCCACTTCTACACTGGACAATAAAACTCTTTCTTCTGAAACAAAATCAGTTTATTCACTTTTATATTTTATTCCATTTTATTCTCAGACTAATTGGAAAACAGAAACTGAACAGAATTTTGACAAAGACCCCCATATTATTCTCACTGCTCTCTCTTGCATCCGTTTTTAACAATCTTTACTAGAAAAAGAGCTCCAAACATGAGCTTTTGTGATCCGTAAGTGCTTGACCAGACATTTCACAAAGATAACTCCTTGACTCAAAACTTTAGAAAAGTGAAATATCAGGACAGATAAATAATGAGGGTGAAGTGGTGGTGGGAGAAATTAGGAAGTCATCTCAGGAGAAATTCACATTTTCCAAATGCGTGGGAAAAATTACAGATCTGTATTGAGAAACCGTAGATAAAAGGAGAAAACCAAGGGCTTATGAAAAATATTAGTTCCATCAATTTCTTCAGGCTGAATATGCTTTTCAGAGCAGATTCAGAATTCTGCCAGCTGGGATCATTTGTTATTGGCATTTATCACTCAGAAGCATCAAGAATAATTTACAACATAAATATTCTGCTTCCACCATCAGTAAGAAATGTCTCAGTCATGGCATATGTAGCTATGTACTGAAATATTTGTGATATTTTTTAATTCATGTAATTCTGCTTTTTTGCTGAGGGAAGTTGACATTTTCACCAACCACTGTAGACAAACACTCTGTTCTCTCCTGGAAATACGGCCAGGCTTCCTATGACTTGTGATTCCCCGCATTCATTTAAGAAAACCACTCACACTGACTAGTTAACTGTTGCTCAATCTTTGCATGAATAGCAATAAAAGCTCTTCCTGGAAAAAAAAAAAAAGTATTTCTTTCTCCCTTCATCCCCCCTCAAACTGCCCATTCCCTTTCTGAAAATAAACAAACTAGAATTTTTAGTTTAAGATACAGTTTACAGAATAATCTGTAGGGAGAGATCGTCACAGACAAATAACACATCCACTGCTTTTTGGGGTGGCTTTGTCATTTTGAACACTTGTGAGTCACTGATTTCTCTTCTGCTTTTGAAACACATGGAGTAAACTGTAACACCCAGACCAATTCAGGGGATGAGGGAGCACAAGGAACTTTTCAGTAATTCCTCATTGCCATACACAGTGACAGATCACAGCTTTTATTTCACCAACCTGTTTTTACTACTCTGCTCAGGGCCAGCACAGAGCATTATGAAAGGAGGATTTTTTTACCGACATAATTGGCACAACTCCCTGAGGTAACCAAGCCTCCCAAGGAAGAAAGAGAGTTCTTGTCCCGGGCATGAACACCACAATTTTAAAGCCAATGGCAATGAGATTAGTTAAATGAGGTGTTTCACAATAAGAGTACAGTGACCCACAGATATGACAAAGCCATTTCAGACTTTAATTGGAAAGAATCGTAAGTCTTGTGAGAAATGTACTTCTTAGAAGGGCAGAACTATAAACATGGCTGGTAGTGA
The DNA here is from genome assembly GCA_013398115.1 of Falcunculus frontatus. NCBI lineage: Eukaryota > Metazoa > Chordata > Aves > Passeriformes > Falcunculus > Falcunculus frontatus. The sequence continues at coordinate 2,482,613 of VZRV01005432.1, forward strand.
AAGCCACTCAACTTGTAATTCTGCAGTGAATGCTGCAGGACCAATTTATTGGAAGACTTGGAATTTTCCAAATCATACAGTACTGTATGTAGAAAACCAGCTGCTATCCTCCGGAGGCCACCAAAGCAAAATTTTTCAAAACTTGTATTTCAGTAGTTTGTAAAATTTAAATAAAATTAAATATAATTACTTTACAGTTCATTTTATAAGCCTTCATAACCAAAATGGAGAACTCATGGAGCAGTTTGTTGCTGGCTGGTTTGCTGAGGAAGATTGACCTTTGGCTCAGATGTGTTCTCTAGAGTGTGTTTAATCTGCCTCATAGGAAACATTCAAGCAGCATCTGTTCTTTCTCAAAAATGTATGAACTAGTAAATCAAAACTCAATATATAATGTAGATCTCATTACATTTTAAATAGTCCTAAGGAGAAATTACTCACAAATGTTTATATCTAAACCTTGAACTTCTCTAAGAAAAAAATAGCTTCATCAAACAATAAGGCTTTTTTGCTACTGAGAAGCTCAACATGAATAAAAGTAGCAACCTCTGCATGTTTAAGTCTCAAAGTAAAAGAAGGGAAAGACTAACACGGGAAGTGGACAGAGGGAGAGGGGATTTAATTTATAAAATGTTGGAGAAGAGAAAGATGATAACTGCAGCTTTGAAAGATCTAGAATTGGATGTGCAAATCAAAACACTTAGTCTCTAAAGAATATTTATGTAAGTCCTCCTGCCATTTCCTTACCCTTCCATCACTCCTTCCCAGAGAAGAGCATCAAGGCATGAAGTCTAAACAACGGCCACCTCTTTCTGAGCTCCTTTACCTTCTCAGGTTGTTAGTGAGGCATACTTGTGCAGAAATGAAGCATAATCCTCATAATAGCACCTATTTGCTGGATTTTAACGTGATTTACAAATCTGTGTTGTTATAAACTTGAGTGTTTTCTTAATATGATAATGCTTTGTGTCCGTCTCTGTCAACATTTGTACAACCATCTAGCTATTCCTAATAACTTCTGAATCCACTGGGCAATTTCAGTTAAGATTAATAGAGGAAGAGTGGTTGCAAAAACATTGAGTTCCTACCAGTTTTGTGGAAATAAGTGGCTAAGGAGGGGAAAAAAATGCGTTAATGCTCCCCATGGAAGTGCAGAGGTAGAAGCTCACCCTTTATTAAATGGGTGATTATCTCACTGAGCAGCAGCCATTAGTGGTGATTCTCATGGGACTATTTGCCATTTATTAGCTGTTCCTCCTAGCACATGCAGGGATTGCTGTAGTCATAGCTAAAGCAAATTTCCAGAAGCAGTCCAAAGCTGGCACCAGGTGTAAGGCTGGCATCTTTTTATGCTCTGCAGTGGTCATTTGCTCTATGGATAGTCAGAGCGCATGACCAAGGTAACAACGAGGAATTTGATTACAGGGAATTAAGCTTAGTTTTGCAACTCATTTGCTGTAGTAGCTTTTTCTCCAGTTCCTTAATATGAGCAGAGATGATCAAAAGTATTGGACTTGGCCAATGACATTGTCGAGATCCCAAGGGCACCACCAGCCCTGCTTGTCCCTGCTCCAACTGTCCTGGGGCTCCCCCAAACTGGACCAGGGGCCAGGACCCCATTTCAACTCCTCCAGGGCCCTACCCCACCTTGACCAGAGTCCACGACCCTGAACTGTGAATCTCTGCCCCAGAAATGCACAGCAGGACCAGTCTCCAACTCCCCACAGCTGTGCTCTGCCTGGCCACAGGCCCATTTCCATCCTTATGGAGGTGCTGGATGCCTGGGGCCAGGGCTGGGGCTGCCTGGGGCTGGGGCTGCCCCTCCCCAGGCTACCTGGCTGTGGCCACCCTGGGATTTCTCCCCACCCCTTGTTGCACCCTGACAGCCACTCTATAAAAGCACCAGAGCTCTTCTCTGAACCATGCCATGGGATCACTTCCACTGTACTACTCAGTCTGGCATTCAGCTCTGTATAAGAAAGGAGACACCACAAGAACAAGCTTACAGGGTTTCTGAAAACCTCATCCAATGCCTTCTGCAATCTAGGGGGCAACAAAGGAATTAGTGAAAAGCAGAGAAAAGGAGGTCTAAAGGCAAGAAAAATGGCTAAATTGGTATCAAGGCTCTCCTGGTGATCTCTTGGCCATTTTTGGTGCTTGTCGGGTTAGGCCATGGTGTCTCAGGAGGTTTCTGACCTCAGCTGGTCATCTACTCAACTAAACCTGATAGGGATCAAGAAGAAGATGCCTTGGCCACCACAGTCCACCTCCTAGTAAACTGAATTAGCCACCTCAAATATGTCAATATGTCTGGTGCCTATGGTGTGGGCACACCACTACTTCTGACAAGTCAGTGACAGGGCAATAACCTGTGGTAATGGATGAGCAGCTTGGACCAGGAGCTTCTTAAAATCACCTCAGCATGAACCCCTGGAGCCTGAGAGTCAGGGCCCTCAGGACACAGGCCACTTTGGTATCTTCACATATTTGTCACTCCTTCCTCTTCTAAAAGGCCGTCAAGTTGTCTCTGCCCACTCTGCTCTCTAGTTCTATTAGAGGAGTCGTATTTGTCACAACTCTAGTGAAAACTTTCCATTTTTCATTTCTCCATTTCTCACTGCTCATCCTCCCACTACGCGTCACCCGTTTCCTCAGCCTCCCCCTCAAGAAACAGTGGTTCCCCTTTCCATCCCTTATGTGCATCAGCAGGGTTGCAATAGTTTTGCTGATGACAGCTTGTGAGCAGAGCCCTAGGCTGAAGGAATGAGGGAGTCTGTAGGAGCTGGGGTCTCGGAGAGCCTGGTGTCCTACTATTTTGAAGGAAGTGGTTCCCAGAGACTTTATGGGAACTCACATGAGTGTGGTCCCTTGTCTAGATGTCCTTGTCCCTCACCTCCAGGCAAGCTAAGCTCCATTCTAGGCTACCTCTCATGAACCTGCTGTTCCAGTGGCAACTACACACATGGTGCTTCACAGTCTTTGTTGGATGTTGCTGCTCTCCATTTTCCTCGGTCTTGTTTTCTTCCACAAGTGTGGAGCTCTCAGGCTGTAGATTTTTTTCTTCTAAAGCTGAAACAGAATGAAGGAGCAACTGTCAGTATATAGAAGAAATGTAACCAAAGAGAATGAACATACTTCAATCCCACCAGTGCTTATAGTATAAGGTCCCTTGTCTCCAAGTCAGCATTTCTGACTCCTGTGAAATGCCTCTGCTCAGGGCAGTTGAATGAAAGTGTTTGTAAAAATGACCTTCCAACCTAAAAAAATGAAAATCCAAAATGTACCAGAGGGCAAAGCAACGTAGCAGTATGCAGTTACCAATGGCTGTTTATTCCAGCATCCTTTGCACTGTGCTTTTCGCTCTCATTTTCCCCTCTCTGGATGTCAGTGACAAGGAATAAGAGAGAAACTGAAGATTCACCATGGGATCACAGCAGGTCCAGACCAGTGGTGCTGGGTGACATAAAAGGAGATCTGCCAAAGGAGGAGTTTTGCCTGTCTCATTGGTTTAGGCATTTGAATGGCTCCTCCCTCAGGGACCTGTGCCGGGAGCTGGGTACAGAGCCCATCAGACTCCTTCTAATCTAAATCAGCAGTGACTATTTACATAATGAGTGGGCAAGGAGTTCCCAGTTTGCTCCACTGATCACTGTAAATCATTTCCGTGCACAGGTAATGGCAATGTGCATCCAGTGCAATCAGCCCAACATCCCGGTCCTTTAGGCCATGACACCTGAACTAAAAGATTTCAGGGTAACACACAGATGCACTGATAATCTCTTTAGTATCATCACTCAACAGACCTACCTCCAGGCTGATCCCAAGCTGCTGAGGTGGGGGAAGGCTCTGTGAGTGGCAATCTTATTTGGGGGAGAGACAGAAACAATCTCATATCTTGAGGCAACATTCACTTTTGCAGTGAGTTTTCAGGAATATATAGTAGAAGTCCACTGATGCTCTATCAGTCCATGTGGTTTTGTGATACCAAAAAGAACTGCATGGTGATTAGACTGCTGGATGCAATACCTGCATGCTGGTTGATGTGGAAAATCTGGACAGGCTCTTGGAGAAGGCTTGAGAGAGTCTCTGGACACAGAATATGGAGCAAAGACCTTGGGAAGCGAGGAGACAGTTTCAGGGGGCAAAATGGGTGCAGTCAAATGGTTAGTTGAAGGCCAGGAGTGCCACAGTAGCTTCATCTGAAATGCCTCCAATACCACGAGCAGAGCTGAACTGGGAAAAGCAGAGACAAGCTGTCAATGACTGGCTAGGAAGCAGCTGAAGACAAAGGATTTGAACTTGTTAGAAAAAGGGAAAACTTTCATTATGCGTGAGTTAGATTCAGGTAAACAAATGAAACCAGTGGTGGCACCCAAAAAGATGTTATGAGATTTTTTTAGATTGAAGGAAGAGAGAAGCTGACAAGTGCTAAAACATGATTCAGGATGGCACATATTCAGAACAGGAAGTCAGGAAAACTTTATCCTCCTCTGAATAACAATAATTTGGTGAAACTTTAAAAGGGAGAATGAAGAATAATCAAACAAGAAGAATCTCATAGTATAGCAAGAGAAAAAGGAAAGATGCATTTTTTAATGAAAGCTAGAGGTCTAAAAAACAAGATGGCTTTAAACAGAAACTTGATGGGAAGAAGGCAATTGATCAGATACTTTAGAAATGGGTACAAAGCATAAAAAAAGAGACAGAGAAGGCAGAAGCAGTAGAGAAGTGATAACGTACATTAGAGAAACCTTTGTGCCAAATCAAAGTAACATGCTAATTTTGTTTACAGGGAGCTCAAAACTTACATAGCCTGACATTCCTGGCCTAAGTCAGAAATATACCATATCATATCAGTATTAAATCAAGTGTCTGAACCTATTACAGGCTGAGGGAGATCAGAGTTGCTGACAGAGCAAGAAATGCAACAATAGCAGCAGGTATCAATTTCCCACTTGTATATTGGATAAATGTCACATAGGGGATTGATTGATGCTGCATAAAATGAAAATATTGTTTCTGCATGAAAGAGCATACAAAAGAAGAAGGAACTTTTATATTAGCCTAGAGCAACATGCAGAACCTGGTTCAAAATGCCCCCCTGCTCAACACACTTACTTGGGGAACAAAACCAAAAACAAAAAGAAAGAAAAAGAAAAAGCAGCTCAAACTGCAATAGAATTACATAAGGAACTCTGTTAAAAATAAGCTAAAATGGATGCCTGAAGGCTAAAAAGTTTGCATGGTGGCTATTTAAACATAGAATATAGGAGTACATTTTCTCTCTCCTCTATGTATGGACAAAGTCTTTGGAAAAGAAAAGCTGACTCAGTTAACAGCAGGATAAAAGAATTTATTAGAAGCAGAAGACTTTCTTCATGAAATAGAAGTTGTGTCCAAGAATGGAAAATAGAAAGGATCATAAACTCCGGCAAGTTAAATGAAAACCACAGCAAGGTCAGTCATATAGAAAGCCAGCAACAATTTCTGAAGACATAAAGGTCCATCAGTAAGGAGTCTGAAGGAAATTAAGGCACTATGGGACAACAGAAAAAGCCTTCACATGAATAACCTATTGAAAAAGGAGGGTAAATGGCCATCGTCCACATCTGAGGGAGGTCTCTAGTGATGATTGAGGGGGTTTTGTTCTTGGGCTCCTGCTGTTTAACCTATTTATAAATGAACTGGAAAAGAGGGCATATGGTGAGAAGACAATTCGGTGAAGGCACAAAGTTATTACACATAGCAGGGGCGAGTTGTTTTAACTCTTTTCAGGCTAGATGAGTATTCTGCTGAGGTGTCAGTGCATGCCTGCACAGATCTTATCCTCTTCAAAAGGCCCGGGGAAAGCCAAATGATCACGAGAGACAGCAAAGGGGAGAAGAAAGGAAGATCAGTGTCAAAAGGTCAGGAATGGACAGATAGGGAACCAGAGGAGGTTGCACTCCACCCTGAAGGCATCTGAGGAGCCAGCAGACAGTTGTCACCCATGCTGTGCTGGGAGACTTCAGAGGAAAAGGGAATGGATGTAGGCACCGTGGTCACCAGGACTCTTCACCAGGCTTCCCCTTTCTTCTGCTGGGGGTGGTGGGGGAAGTTGATCAGGAAATCCCATGACTCAGGGGGACCACAGATGGGGAAGGTATTAAAAACGAAAAACAAGAGGTCTGGAAGGCGCCAGGAGAGGGGCCACAGCTTGGCACAGTTGATGTGTGTACATGGCTGGATCCCTGGATGGCACACAACGGTCAGGGCATCCTGTAAGACTTGCTGTCAGCACAGGCTGCTCCCAGGAGGAGCTCCTGACTTACATTCTTGGTGGGCCATGGAATCAGCTAGGAGTACAAGGTGACCTACTGGGATCCCTGATTTCTTCCAGTGTAAGAGGTCCCATAGCATGTGTCTAGGGAAGTTGTACAGGCAAGAGAAAAGAGAGAGGAGTACCAGGAGGAGTAAACATTTCCACAGCATGATTTGGGGGCAGACATGCTGAACTTTGGACCTCTAGTAAAACAATGCCTGGCTGGGTACAGAAAGGAGATGCAGGATCCAAGAAGGACCTCTGCAAAGCTGGGACTATATGGGGACTACTGCTGCAGAATTGAGCAGAGATGTCAGGAGCAATAATCTGCTCTTTACCTTCTGGAGAAGGCAGTATGGATGACCCCACACGTAGGGCAAGCAATGTAGAGTATACTGAAATCTGCAAAGATTTCTGTCCAAGGTGTCCCCAGGCCTGGTGACACGAGCACCATCTACCAAACTGATAAAAAAAGAGGATCCAGGGCCGTGTTAAAAATGTGATTTCATTGTGTATTTCCAGTGGATACCGCAGTTTGAATACAGCACCTTGGGCTACCTGATAGCTCTGCTGCTGCAGACAAGATGCTGGACTAGGTGCAGCTTCAGTACAGCCCTATCCTAATTCTTACAGTCGCGTGTATAGACTTCAGATAATCTCTTACTCCCTTCTTGCTTAAAGGCAATTCCTAAACTCCCAGGCCAACAGTATCTAAATAGGCTTCTGATTTTGGTTGCCTCCATTTTGGGTCTGTGCTTTGGGTCACACTTCAATTTCTACATGAGTATGCTTAATTCCTACATTGACAAACAGGGCTGGCACACCTGAAACGGCTCACTCCAAAGTCCAGGCATTTCAGAGGACTGGCTGTTTGTGTATAATTAATTGGGTGTTATTTATTGAGCTGGCACCAGCAGATATTCTGTACTACAAAGCTCTGTGCTGCCCACCAGATCACAGTTCCAGTGTTTTGGTTTCCCAGTGTTGCTGGATCATCACTGTTTAAACAGCAAAGGCAGTCTCTGACTCAACCTCTGCCATAAAGCGGCAGAGAAGAGAACTTGTCCTCAAACTTTCCTCACTCCAGTTTGTGAGTAATCTACATACCTCTCATTAGCTGGAGCCTGGAAAGTCTCAGTTGCTTTTACTTGCTGGTGTGAGCAGCATCAAGATCAAAGCATGACTGGAAAATAAAAGCTGTGGCTGCAGCTCTGCTGGGCCCCTAAAAATACACGTCTGCTCTGCTTTTGTGGCTGAGGATTCTTCTGCCACTCCTCCTTCAGCTGACATTGCCACGTTACAGTTAAAAAACAGTTGTCTGCTAAAACATAAAAAAAAAAGCTTCCAGTTTTGTCAGCTGAACTGAAGCAGACAATTTTTATTGCTGCACAGGAGATTAGTAATAATAAATAAACAACCCCCTTCACCAGAGGCTTCGCAACAGACCTCAAGCACATGGATGGACCTTATTCACAGCAGGAACTTAAATGCAGTGGAACAAATGATATTTGATAATCATATCCCAAACATAGAAAAGTCTGTGCCTCGACAAAAATGCTAAATGCAGTTTTGGCACCCTTGTCTTAACCTTTGATCCTTCATTGTGGAGAGCTAAGTATTCCTTGAGGAGACCTAAGGTTTTGTTTTTTCTTAAATGCCGTGCTCCCAATGAACGCTCACATCCGGGGGGAAATATGAAATCAGAAACATTCTTACATATATTTTGCAGCCACACACTGGAGTGCGAAAGCAGAAAAGTCCACTACACAAGTGTCTGAGGGATGTAGTACCTACCCGGTTCAAGGAAATAGGATACGATTCCATGAACAGCATTCTCAAGGCTCTATCAACACTGAAAAAAATATACAGTCTTGACTTTTTAACCTCATCCTATGAATCCATCCTACATCCTTGTGCTTTTAGCCTCACTTCCCACAGAGAACGAAATTTCTGTGATCATGCCATATGGCTGTCTATCAGCCAGTATGTTCTGAACCTGCTTTCTATCAAACTGACAGAGGGATCGAGGCTCAAAGAGAATTAAGTGCCTATGAAATTCATGAAAATCAGCAGCTGGGTCAAAGATGAAGATCCAAATGAGTGTCCTTGCTAAGGGAAAGGTAGGCAGAATGCACCAGTTTTACACACTGCTTGCTAATGCCAGTCATCACGTGTGCGGCTCTGGACTCACCAGAGCAGATGCTGCTTCTTCCTCAGTGAGATCAAGGACTCACAGTTGCTGTAGTGAGTGGTACAGGCAAGGGAAGGAGAGCAAAAGGCAGTAGGACACACCTGTACAAAAGCAGGTCTCGTTAGGTCCACAGAACAATGCATTTAATGATAAACTTCCACTTATTCACATAACTGTGCAGCTCCCGCAGTTCCTGAGGGCCCTCAAAGGTGTGGATCTGTTTCTCATGGAGAAGGCTGACAGGCAATCACTACCTCTTCACTCCCACACCCCGACCTGTGCCCCAGAGCTCCCATTGCTTCCACTGCTCAGTGAAACTCAAAGCAGGTTCCAAGGCTCTGGAGACAATAGACTTGATCTTTGAAACCATAGAAAGGATATCAAAAGTTAGGATGGAAAGTACAGCCCAGTTCAAAGTTTCCCTAAAGAAAAAAACCCTATCAGGCAAAATTTAGAAACCAGATTATTTCTCCTTCCCTAGCAAAGGGAGTTTCAGCTCTTGTTTTTTTTTATCTTGCTCTCCTGCTTCACATAGTGTGCTGTGGAACAGCAGCTGAGCTTGCAAATACTTCTGGAGGAAAAGGGCTGTTTTGCTTGAAGTCATGCCTGTCCTGGATGGAAAACCCGTGTGTTTTTAAGAGCCCTGTATTTTAACTAACTGAGGAAGAATGTTGTTTAACATCACCTTGGCAAGTGTGTGTGGCATGTACATTTCCCAGTGCTGAAGCCTGACCCTTTATGCTTACCTTCAGTGCACTTCTGTGTGGGCAAACTTGTGACCCCAGCCTCAGGTTTGCCACAGACTCCCAGGCTGCTGCTGGCCAGGCCACCAGGGGAAGGATTAGAGTGGGCTGACCCACAGTGGGGGCAGGAGCTTGCTGTGGTTTCCTCATGGGGGCTTTCCTCATGATGAAAAGGGAGATAGAGAAGGGTTTTGCCTTTTGATGGGTTTATAAAGGGTAAACACGTAGCTCTGCAGGACCCACAGAAAGAGGCCCATGGTTGAAAGCTGAGTGCCCTTCTTGGAGATGGGCTTGATGTGTGACTGACTCATGGGGGCAGAAAAGTCATCATTTTAGTGAAGAACAGATGTGAGATATATCAACCAGAGCCCTCTTCTCTCTAAGATTTCCTTCAGCAGCCCCCTTTCTCAGTTCTGTCTTCTCAAGCACTCTGTTATTTCACACATGAGAAAGAAGTGATTTTCTCTCATTCTCAAGAGATCCACTGGGTTTTATATTTTACTTGTACCTTCCAAGTAATAGATTGAGGTCCTGGTCCTTGAAATGAGAGAACAGAAAGAGAAAAATAAAGCTTAGAGCCTGTTACATTTACCATTACGGTCAATGAAGACAGAAGCAAAAAGCTTTAAAAATAAGTGGGCTATTTCAACAGTGAGGCCCCCAGTGAAACTGCTCTCCGACTTCCTTCACACAACAGACTGGAGTTTCCAAAAGTGTTACCCACCCACAGTGTTTACCCAACTGAGTCGGGCTTTTGCATGGTGAAGACTTGTTGAACTGACTTCTTCTCACAAAGTTTTCTAGAGGTGATTTGGATTTAGGGTGCACAGATTGGAGTGACTTCTAGAACCCTGGTTTTCAAAAGGGACTGACCATGCATTCTCCACTCACCAAATTTCAAAACCCCCTCCTAGATAGTTTCTCTCCATCATGATCTCAGTAGCCTAAAGACAGCAGCCACGAGGGTTTTCCAAAAATAACATCAGCAACTTTCAGTTTCAGGATTTGTAAATGCTTCTGTGATCGACCTCGGACTTCCTCAAAAATTCTCCAGGGGGAAACAGCTCTCACAGATCACAGGGAAAGTATTTCCCCTCCCCCCTTCAGATATCTAGAGGGGATGTCCAAACGGTTCCTCTTCTGGGAGCTGCCTTGACTTTTTTCTATGATGAAATTTTCTGGCATATAATTTGTAAAGTTATGTCACTCCCAATGCCTTTGTTTGTCTCGAAAATAACAAAATATGCTAAGAAGAGATGATGTTCTACATCATGTGTGCCTACCTGCAGAGTTAAATGTGTAACTCTACTGAAATGCAGTTTGTTTTGCTCAGCCATGCTGATAATTCCTGTTTAGCCCTTAGCCCCAAGTCACAGCGATTCTGTGGTGCTGTGACCTGAGGTCTTAAATGTGGTTTCATAAATGTCACGTCATAAGGCCAACCTCTGCACAGGCACTGTGCTGTTAGAGCTGCAGAGAGAAGGTTGAGAGGGGATTTTGAGCTGACAAGCCCTTTCCCCTGACATTTTGTCACTCAAGAGAGATTTGTTCAGTGCTGATTTTGATGGCCTTCACACCAACCCACAGTGCCTCTTGGCCAACCTTAACTCTGTTCAGATCAACACAGAGGGGGAGAAAAAAAGAGAAAAGGGAGGTGAGTTGCTACCAGTGCAAGCGCTTACAGAAATGGGAGTGACCTCACAGATTTAAGGGGAGGAGCCTTGGTTCATACATGTAGGGATTTTCCCTATGACGGAGAACTTCAAGATAAGTCTGGGGGATTCCCCAGCCTGCCTTCAGAAATATCACTTTAGAAGCAGTTGCAGCTTCACTCTGCTCTCACAGTCCATCCTGCAAAGGGGCACGCTGTTGCTGCTCTGAGATCCGAAGCAGTAAAAGCCATGTCTTTGGGAGTCTACGCTCTGCTCATCATCCTGTGCAATGGTAAGTGGGCAGCCCTGCATTTTTCCTTCTGGTCTTTCATGTTTGTTTTGTGGGGATATGTTTTGGGAAGACAGGAAGGATTGTGTAAGCAAATCCCTTTTAAAGGTGATGTGTACCTGTGCTTTGCAGTTCAGTGCTTGATCCATGGGACTTCTGTGATGATCCCAGGCGTTGCTGTGAGGTGTGCTGAGGAAGCGGTTCTGCCCTGTAAAGCTCTTCAGGACTCCTCAATCTCCTACCAGACAGCATCTTGGTATAAAGTAAGAAAAAAGCCTAAGTTACTTGAGTAGTCTGCTTTGCTTTCCCACCTGATACTGGCTTGTCTTGTACAAAATGGGTTGCTCTCTGCAGAGGCATCCTCCTGTCGTTGCAGCAGAGAGAAGGCAGCAGTGCAAACCTTTGAGTTGACCATGGGGAACAGGCATTTTCTGTGTCACTGGAGATAGGCTATTTGAATGTGATTCCCTGAATTGCTTTTGGCCTGCTTTTTTATCTAATTATTGCTGGCTTCTGTGGATCACAATTCAGGCGATGCCCCATGTACAACCTGCCAAATACTACTCCAAAGAGGAGTCTTTCAGGATTTCCTTCAGAGCAGAAAATGGTGTTTAAGCTTTGCAACATCAATGATGTTGTCCTTGTTTAATCGCCTCCAAACAGGAGCTGATTTTTTCCCTGAAATAGAAGAACCATAAAAGTACTTGCTATTCTTTCGGAAGATTTGACTAGCGGGGTGGGCATAAGGGCAGGGTGTGTGCAGAAGACAGATGGAGAGCTAGAAATCCTGAATTACCTCTTTGCAGTCACGAAGAAAAAAATCACATCTTGGCTGCTCTGATTCAGAGTTTCTATCTCCAGAGCAGGAGAGCCCTGCTGTGACGGCAATTGAAGTGTATGGATTAGGCATCGACGATGTAAGGACATTTTATTGAAAGAGGCACAGATATTTATACTGTTTAAGCTTCCGTATAACAATTTCCATTTGTTCTGTTTACATACCAGCTAATGCATAGCAAGTTATAATATTACTTTTTCTTTGGCGTACTTGCTTCTTGCTGCAGGATGTTCTGCAATTTTCACCAGGGTGTTCTGTTCTATGCAAAAGGATGTGATTTTTACAGTTTCTCCTACCTGCATCTTTCTCATAGCTCCTGCTGTACCATTTTTAACAAGTTAGCCATGCTGTTCATGTTTAACCCATTCTGTTCTGCAACACTGCTGACCACCTGTGTGCAGGAGGGGTTACAGGAATCAATCAGCTGATGAGCAGAAAAGTCCTGCTCAACATTATCAAGAAGAAATTTCTTAGAGAGGTAAAATTGCCCAGTAGTGGAAGAGGTGGCTTTTGACAAGCTGTACAGCACTATGTATTTGCATCTCAGTGCACAGCTTCAGCTTATGGTATGAGCCGAATTAACAGGAAAACAATGAAGGTTTTGTTCTCCTCCATTCCCCACTCCCAGCCATACACTCCTGCTGCTCATCATGGGCCAGTCCTGGTGGTCCTCTTGTTACCTGTTAAGTCAACTCTGTTGCTTGTTATAATAGTGGAAAATCAACCTGTGAATAAAGATTTTGTGGGTTACAGAGTTGAATTACTTTCCCATGTGATGGTAAAGCAATGGAAGTGAAGAGGAAAAAACCCTATTTATGGGTGGTGAAAACTGTTAATTTATCTCTACCAGAACCTAAAGCCACAGCCTTGGCTTCCTCAGCAGTTCGGTCAGATACAGTTTTAAACTCATTTCCTACAGTAAACCAACAAACAGTGTTTGTTATTAGATAGGGCTTCTGGGGTTGAAACTTGCAGTGCATCTGAATTTCATTGCTGGTACAACAATGAGCATCTGCCTACAGACTAGATGACAACTGCGCCTCAAAAGAGCTGTTTTGAATATCTGACTGCCAACCCACCAAGTGCAGCATCTTTTTCCAAATTGTTGAACTAAGCACAGGTGGTAGACAGAGAGGAGAGAATAATGCATAATGCATTCAGTTGAACTTTACTATGGGATACGAGTCAACTTACTCTTTTTTGCCTTCTGCGTCAAAAGCTGGATAAGGATCTATATTTTCCATCCAGATATGGGCTAATTATTTAAGGCTCCCTTTCTCCCACAGTGTCCAGGAAGGGCAGGGAGCTCGCTGAAGGCAAACCATGCAGTCTGGTGGACGTGGAGGGGTTGAGCAGAAGTGGTAGGGGGTGGGGGAGCAATAAACAGAAAGGCTTACTGGATCCCAGAAAATTGTCCCCCACAGCAGTGTTGGAAGTCAACAAAACCAAAAACAGGCTGAAGTGTGGGGATCCTCCAGAAGCATGAGCTTCCCCAAGTTCCGTGGGAGCTGGGAGGGCCAAGCAGCAAACAGCAGCCAAAAGCCATTCCATGATGAAGAACTGTAAGGAAAGCCTGTAGGCCCAATTCTGTGCTGTCTCGTAGCTCTTTGCAGTTTTGTAGCTCTTTGCAGTTCTACCTGGGCACGAAATGACTGCATGTGCAGGGGAGGGTGATATTTGACGATGCCATCTGTGGGGGCCCTCTCTGGTGCTGCTTCCCTTTGCAGCAGTTATGCTGTCACAGTCTAGACTGCCACTGCATGTCCCCTCCCCTGTCCCTACAATCCCCACTCCCTCCATGGTCTCCTTGCTCTTCCTGCTTCAACTGCTTTGCTCAGGAAAAGACTGGTTTTCCAGTGTCCAGCATGACAGAACCTTGCACTTATTTTCTCTGCTGACACAAGAAGCAACAAAAGTCTAGCTATTGTCAGCTCCTACTACAGTCCTCAGGGGCTGATGACACCAACCATGGTACTGCAGTCTTCTGTTTGCTTTTCCCATGAAAGAGGTGGGAAGTGAGGACAGGCAGGCGGTGACGCCAGCCCAAGCCACAGTTGCAGCCATATTAGGAAAAGCAGAGCACCAGATCTAAAAAGCCTAACTCTCCATGGGGAAAAGTAATTTAGGCTCAGTGTTTTGTGCTGAATGAGCAATACTTGTACTTGTGGGGCTACCTAAGAGGCAGCAGCTTGAAGCTCTTTCTCCTCCCCTCTCTACACTTTGGCTCTGTGCTGCTGTCCCCACCCAACACTGCAAAAGGAGGGTGAGGGAATGATGGAGTGTGACTGGGCTACCCAACACAGGTAATTACTCTGTTATTTAAAAACAGCTACTGAAGGATTAATCAATAAACACCACATATAACCCCGAAGGACTAATTAAAAGGTAATTCTAACAAATGGTATGAAATTTCAGGCTGTAAAGTTCAAGCAGCTGTTAGGTGAAATCTTTTGTATGAGGTCACTTTGAACTGTGAAGTAAATGCAAGCAATTAACCTTTGCTTCTGTTGCTTTAAAAAAAAAATGATGGTGGCAACGTGACGGTGCTGCTTGTGCAGCTGTTTGCACAGGGTGAATGTGCTGTGAGTGAACCCCTCCTTCCTGCTGGCACGTCTGTGTGCTCAGACCAATTAAGGGCCAGTTTGTTACAATCTGCTAAAAAAAAGGATGTAATTTAAAAGTATTTGCTGTATAGAAAAGTAATTGCCTAAAGGAGTTAATATTCTGGTGTCAAAATCCAACTGGGTGTAAAAAAGGTTTGCATTCAATTCCTTTGCTTTTGCTAATGTCTTATACCGCAAAAAAGAAAGCATGGATGTGTTTGACCTGCTATGCATCCAGGATCATTGGAGCTAATTATTCTCATGCAAGAAGTCACCTATATAAGTAGTTCTGTGCAGAATCAGGACCTCGGTCAGTCAGCTCAGACAAAACGATTTTTCTTAGAAATACATGAAGTAGGCTGGCTGAACACACTGGGGAGAAGGTAGAGCACCAGGTCCTTTTCCAGCCTGGTGCAGCTCTCATCCCATTCACTATGAGGCCATGGAAAAGAATTCATAATGGTGATAGTCTTAAAATGTGGTACGTTTTTAGGAGTGCTGGGCAGCTTGCATGCCATGAACTGATATATGAACAGCATGGAAGTTTGCCAGCTGAGAACTGAAAACTAGGTCTTTTTTTCCTAAGCACCCAGGCACTGGGAATTGTCTATGGAAATGCTTGAATGGTTTGAATCTCTACAGCCCACCTGCAAGACAAGAATCTGGGTAATGAAACTACTTACCTTTCTGCCTCATAGAGCTATTGAAAACTCAATAGTTTCTCTTTGTGCAGCACTCTGAAAATGAGAACCACTTCATAAACCCACATAATTATCACTTTATATCCAGTTTGAAAATCAAGTTTAAACACACACAAATGAATTCCCAGTGGATATTTCACTATTTTCTTCATGTGATAGCCAGAAGAGTCCTCATCTAAAACAAATCTTGAGGAAGAGGAAAGAAGGCTGTGGTTCAGTGGAGAGAAATTTGTTAACTTTATAGCACTTCCCTGAAAAATATTGTGGCAGAATAAGAGGAGTAAGTCACATTACAAAATAAGAATAAACATTATAGACATATAATATTGACTGCACCTTCCTTCAAAGAAAAATACTTCTGCTAAAAGTGCATAGCTGTGATATATTAGGATAGGTAAATATTTGCTAAATTACTTCAGCCTGATTTCTAACCTACACAAAGAAATGCGGTCAAATGCTCCTCAGACATATATTAATCCCCAGGTAGCTTCATCACATTGACAATTTAGAGAGGAAGGGAGCAGTGGAAATGATTTCATGAACAAATCAATTCTTTTGCCTGACATGAGCTAGGGCTGGGTGCCCTTAGCTAAAAAAAACCAAATCAAATCAAACCAACTAAACAATAAAGAGTCTGTGTGAGTGAGTCAAAGGGCTTTTCCAGCTGGCTCATGTGTCACATATAGCTCCTTTGCTGTTGTTTTGGGGTTGGGTTTTGGATTTTCTTTCCTCATTTCCCCCTCCC
>VZRV01005432.1:2498709-2667945 GCA_013398115.1 Falcunculus frontatus
CCTTTTTACAGCACACTCAGAGTTCATTCACATGCGCCCACAATTTATGTCTGTTATTTTCAAATTTAGCTTTGGTATCTCTACATGACACTGTATAAGAACCATATGGATACACCTTCAGCACCAATCGAATGTGGAAGCACTTTTGTGCTGAAAAATACACCTATTAAGCGGTTTCAGCTCAGTTGTGTTTCATTATATGTTGGCTATTGGGCATTGCCAGAATTCTATATACTTTGTTTCAGAAAATAAATTCTTTTAAGACTGTATGTAGATTTTTAGCTCTGTAGCAGTCAGAAATTTCAACTTGGCCATTATGCCTGGTAAAATTTTAAACAAAACCATTTTTAAAATAATCTCACCCTCACTAGAAAATAATCTGATGTTAATATGTTCCACCTTTAAACTGACATCAGTTTTGGATCTCAACCAATTTTTTTGAAATAAAAATTTTCTTTTATGGGAAAAGTGGATTATATTGTCACTTTGATTTATGTGGAAGAGAGTGTACCACCTTAGTGTGAGAAAAGTTTGGTGAGAAAAGGTATTTAATAAGAGCAGAGAACATGAGTTAACGTGAGAACTGCTCTCTCTCACATGTTCATGATAAAATGAAATATTAATTGATTAGTTGGATGTAAGTACTACAGCATGGGTGAATTGCCTTTTTTTAGGGTACTACCATGTAATGCTGTAGCAGTTTTCAAAACAATAGCTAAAACCTAGCCAGCTAGAACTGAGGAAAGTGTTCCTCCTCCTTCTTCCACCTTGTTTTTAGTTCTCTGAAAAAGAAATATTTGCTGAAGAGCCCTTAGAGTTTGAGGGCCTAATTATTCTACTTGTTTCTCGTACTTCATCCAGTCAGAGAACAGAAATATATCAGCTCAGTGGTATTTTCAATCAAACATGTCCCATTTTAATATCCACTGTATCACCACCACTGTTCTTATCAAAAAGCTCCAGGCTAGGAGAAACTTAATAGGAATCAGTCAATTGACTAGAGAATATATGTGGCAAAATCATAGCCTCTTTAGACCAAGTGTTTCCAAGCTTTTGAGAACTAGAGTAACTTTCAATTAAAGTCACTAAAAACAGACAACTAGAGCTGGCTGTTCAAGGCTGTGTCCAGTTTAGTCCTGAATATCTCAAAGGATGGAGACTCCACACCCTCTCTGGGTAGCCTGTTCCAGTGTTCAACCACCCCCACAGTAAAAAAGGTTTTTCTTTGACTTAAGTGGAATTTCCTGAATTTCAGTCTGTGCCCATTGCCTCTTTTCTTGTCTCTGAAGGCCACTGAGAAGGGTCTGGCTTCAGTTTCTGCATCCCCCTGTTAATCAGGTTGAATCAATACTGATAAGATGATCCTGAGCCTGGTCTCCTCTAGGCTGAACTATCTCTTCCACCTTCTGCTCATGTCAGGTGCTCCAAGATATTATTAACCTTTGTACCCCTTCACTGGGCTCCCTCAGATATGACCATGTCCGTCTTGCACTGGGAGCCCAGAACTGAACCCAGGACTCCAGGGTGTGTCTCAGCAGAGCAGAGGGGAAAGATCACCTCACTTCAGCATCTGCTGAAGATATTCTGCCAGGTGATTTCTGAAAGTCTGCCATAGATGTTGCTGAAGGACAATGTATATGTGACACAAAATATTTCTTCTGTTTTTTCAATTTTCTTAATGGGTAATTTTATGCAGATAAGCAGAATGATGTTGCCAGCAAGTCCCTCTTTCCCAGCAAAATTCTTGCTTCAGTAACCCCCAGCAGACTGCACGGTAACAAGGCCCTTTTTATGCAAACAGATTTAGTAGAATTTCTACCTGTCCCCATACAAACCATCTTTTGCCTTTTGAATTTTGGTAAAGCCATTAACAACAAACATGGGAGCAGGAACAGACCTCCTTCCTTTTCTCCTCCATTTGGACGTGGAGAGCAGGGGAAGCTGGCATGCTACAGTTTGCTCAGCAGTGGGGTGTAAGGGAAATGAAACACAAATGAAATGTGGGAAGAAAAGATTTTTTCACTGATTAAAGAAGAGGATGGTCCCTACACAAGTGGATTGCAGTCTCTGGCAGCGCTTGCTTTGATCCCTCTAAGCTTGTGTGGAATTAATTAGGTAAAACCCCCAGCATTTACCTTGGGCTGTGGTATCACCTGGAGGACACTTGGCATGAATTAGAGCTGGTTTATCATAGAAGCTTGAGCCGCAAAACGATCTGCCTAGTGAGAGAGTCTGCCAAGTATTTCACAGGAGGTGGCAAGCAAAGTAGCATTTTTGTAATTTTAATTAGGTTTGGGGTGGGAAAGAGGTTATCTTGAATAGAGCAAGAGGCAGAATGATGACCTTACGGAATATCTCATGGACTTCATTTTATACAGTTGGGATATGAGGATGCACTCTGCAAATTTGCTCAGATGTTTTCTCGGTACTTAGAGAATTTAAAAAAGGAGGGAGTGTTTTTGTTTTTTGTTTTTTTTTTTTTTTGTTTTGTTTTGTTTTTTTGGTTTTAATAAAAAGATAACAGGGGTAAGATTGCTGTGGAAAAAGGCTTGGTTCAGGCATCAGAGAAAGGTTTGTTGTGACCTCTGAGTAGGGGTGGATGCACTGCCTGTAGAGGCTGGAAAAATGCCACCAGATGTCTCTGCAGCCTAAAAAATGTTGGGATGCTGCTGGGCAGACTGCCTTGCCTGCTCTTGCCCTTCAGTAAAGAGGGGATTTAATGGAGGAAGAAAGGCGTACAAACCCCGAATTAAACCCACACATATGACCCCTTCCTCCTCCTCCTCCTCCTCCTCCTCCCCAAATGCAAAGTTCACAGCACCCATCGAGGTCACCACTGATTTCTCCGCAAGTGAGGGAGCCAGATTACACCACAAAGTAACTTCTTCCTCTTGTTTTGGGGAAAAGCACGTTGTTAGTGCAGTTTCATGACACTGCTCTGCCTTACACAGAGCATGTCTAAGGCAAAATTCTGACAGTCTTGTCTGCAGGGTCACCATCAGTGTGCTTGCAACAGCAACTGAGCACCTTAAAAAGCTTTGGAGGCAATAATCAATCCTATCCCTCACTGTTCCCATGAAATAGGGAAGTTAAATCATTTACCCAAAATCTCACTTGGAATAAACACATGGTCAGGCATGGGACGCATGGACTTAATTGAGTTCTCCCTTACAGGAGCAGTGCTGATTGCAATTGCATACAGAAAGATCAAAGTGTTTTCTCATTCCTAGATCTCAGCCACAAGAATCACACCACCATTTACTACCCAAGACAGCAATTATTTATGCTGCCAGTGAACTAAAGGAAAAAAACAAAACCAAAAATCCCTAAAAAAAGTAATTTTTTGTGTGTAGCTCAGACCTCCCATCTGCAATTTAGGGCAACGCAAAGGGCAGCCAGGCTGGTTCCTTTTATTGCCCTGTGGGCAGTTTTAAATTTCACCGAGGAAGGGGGTGGCAAGGGAAGGGAGAGTGGCAAAAATTAGATCTGAGGGAGGTCAACTATATCCACTTAACTGCTATTGACCTAGTTGTAACCAGAGCTGAGCCCAGCCTGGGTATTGGAATTCCTCTGGCCACCTCTCTGACAATGTGCAGGGCTTGAAAATACCTAAATCCCTGTAGCACAGTGAAATCCCTACAGCCTTAAAACCACCATACATGCTGCTTGTCTTGTAGCTGCTTGAGGCTGAGTGTAATAAGAAAGAGAAGCTGGGGTAAATTTACTGGGAGATTAAGGGGAACAAGGTACTTTCTTCCCTCTTTCTGGGTAAAGTGTGGAAAGCCCCAGGAAATTACTGCTCTGTGTTTCAGTTGAAGCACTAAAAAGCCCAAAACTTTCCTGAGAAAGAATCTTTACAATTAAGGAAATCTTGTGCTTTAGTCTCATTCCTCAGTTCCTGAAAAGTTCCCCAACTTGCCTCTTGTTTTACACCATTTTAGGCTGCAAAAACAGCGAAGTATAATGGAGCATCAGACCCATATTTCTCTCCAGACTCCTGAGTGTGCTTTCCTCCTGCAAACACATGAAAGGGAAACCAGATACTCCTAGCCTCAGTGTGAGAAAATTGTGTTAATTTTAATAACTTACAGTGTAACTGTTATACCCTGATGCAGTAGCTATGCTGATAGAAATTAAGCACCAACATACGACCCAAAAATATGTCTATTAAAATAAAATAATAATAATAAAAAAGGATCAGCTTACATTAGTTATACGTTTGGCTGAAATGCTGAGCCTTGGACTTAAGAGCTGGCTCTGGCTCTGCTGGCCCACAGAAAGATTGAATTCACTACTTGGGAAACCTTCATGGAGGGCATGCTGCCTCGAATCCCAGGGAGCAACTTCGATGAATAAGAATGGACATGGGCTAATTCAAACCCTTCTTCCATCTTTCACATCAGCTTAATGATTTCTCTCTTCTTTGTGGTTCCCAGCCAATTGTCATTTTCAGTGCATCCTATCGCTCCGCCGTACGAACTGTTCTGGGAATACACTTCATTCCTCCAGCAGCCTCTCAGCAATGCCAAGGAATGTAGCTCTTCTGGTTACAATTAAGAAATTCAACATACAAATGCTCCCCAAGTGCACCAGAACCTGCTTGTGACCTTCATGCAACTGAATCTGAAGGAGTCTAAGCAATTTTTTGTTCTTTGGTTCCAGTAATGAGTGGAAGGGAGGGAAGTGTGTGTGGGGGAATCGCCATTCCTCCAGAGAGGCAGCATGGTTTCAGGGGTCAGCTATGTAGAAACTGGCACAGGGAAGTGCAGTTTCCAGGGCTGCATTCCCACAGGGAACTCTGGGCTGCGGAGCCGCTGGGAGGATGCCAGCCGGCGTTTGGCAGAGCCCTCGTGCAGTGGCACACTTGCTGGGTTAGCAGGTTTAATTCTCACCACTGCATGGCAGAAGGTGTGCTGACAGGGTGAGCACAGGCAGCGGTGGAGCCTCCCTGCCTGCTGCCATGCTCTCCTGGGCACCTCTGGTCCCCAGAGCCACCGCTAAGCACCTGGGTAGGTGCTCTTGCTGCCTCTGCTCCATCCCCATGGACTGTCTCTCTGGGTCTGAGCTCTTCTGGGGCCTCTGCATAGGCCCACAGAGAGCAGACTCTACCCCTGCCTTCTGTCATCTTGCTGTCCAGGTGAGGCAGCTTAAGAAGTTTTTACAGAATAATTCTATAATTCCTATTTATATATAGAGTCCATTTAAACAAAACCCCATATACTTTTGGACTGCGAGCATGAACGCATTAAATGGGTTTGAGGTTGTGCCCCCCCTGCCTCTCTTCAGCCTCTGCATTTTCAACCATAAGCCAGCTTTAAAATTTTCTTTACCCTAAAACTGAGGATGACACTGTTGCCCAAGAAAAGAAATATATCTGTGTTTTCCAGATGGCTGGAGACAGCAAAGGAATAGCATGGGAAGTCCTTGATGTGGAATCTCATTACCCACAAGAAGCTGGGGGGTCCTTGGAGCTCTCCAACGACACCTCCTTTTCATTGAGGATCAAAAATGCGACCAGCCGAAACAGCGGGACATACAAATGTACTTTGTGGGGGCAGAGCGGAGAACACAACCTGAGCAGCACAGTCACATTAAAAGTAACAGGTACAGTAGAGAGCTTTGACTGTCCCATGCTCCATGTGGCATGTCAGGCAGGTAACAGTTTTAAAATATTTTACGAACACCAGAGCAGTGTAACACCTTGCTTTACATTTTAGGTTGCCCTGGAACAGAAGAGGACAAACTAAAAAAATACAAAGGCGAGCTCTTCATGCTGACTTGCCTTGGGATTTTTTACTTGCTGCTCATCTTCTTTACCTGTGTAAGTAATTCCCTTTCTCCTAAGCAAAGCAACAAAACCAACCAAAATACCCCCACTCGTTTTCTCTGCTAGCACTACTTTAACACAGCTGGTCTGAAGTTGGTGTCCTTACTTAATTTATGATTAAACTTGGGTACATGAGGATGGAGTTCCAAAGAGAGAGAACTGCACCCTGATCTAATTCTGATCTAACTCAAACCATCAGTTATTTTCCTGCACTCTCACTGCTCATTTCTGCTTCCAATTACTCTGTGTAAACTACTCATCAGTTTAAGGGCACAGCAACAGGTCTTCCGGTTTAGCATCTGGGAACAGCATTTGTCCAAGATGGAGGCACAAGCCCCTTGGAGCCCTTCCCCACCTATGGAATTGCTTTGTGTGGTGGCATGATGCACTTGTCCAAGTCCACCTGCTTTTTGCCTCAGTTTGCCTCACTGGTAAATTGGTCGCAATTCCATTTCAGACAAGCATTTTTGTGAAGTCATGTCTTTCTTGTTGAACAGACATTTTAAGATACATGGAAAAGAAACGCTTTGAGGGGTTCGTCCATACCTTTACTACTGGCTGGTAGTTCTGGAAAAGGAAGGGGAGGAGATACTTGGGAAGCTCACCCATAGAAACAAAACTACGCTTTGGGTGCAGCGGCAGTGAGGTCACCCCATCATGCAGAGGTCTGCACCTCCTGGCTCAGAGGCAGCATGAATCTGGGTGTCAGTGCATCACTGGCTGCATTCGTAATAATGCAAAACAAAACCAGCCCCAGCATTTTGGGAGGTCAGCTTTAACTTTTGCTGCCTGTTTCATATTTGCCTTCTTGTTTTGCTCCTCAGCAGATGAATCATAACTGTTGATCAGAGTATATCTAATTAGCTGTGCTAAATGTAGCTTTCCATGTATCTTCAGGGAGCAATTAAATTTATGCCTGTCTCTTTTTTAGATTGACAATTCTGCCAGTAATTTGTGCCGTTCAGACTAAAGTTTGACAAGATAAATCTTGTAGGAATTTGTTAGGATGAAAGTATGAAAGCAAGGATATCACTCAGAAGAGACAGATGCCCCATGTTCTTCTCAGTGTCCTGAAAGAATTTCAGATCTCTACAGAAATCTCTCCTTCCCTTACATAAAAAAAAAGTCCCAGTTTTAGTGTTGCAGTTATAAAAAGCAGAGCTGTGTAGTGAAGATAATCACTCTGGTGGAATTACGTGTATCTTACTTTTGGGTGAGGCCCTGTCTCAGGTATCAACCTAGCTTTCATCAAAATTTAATATCGACCTGATCTCACAAGTGAGGTTCATTATTTAAAATGCCTGTTAAGTTCTTACAGGTTGCCTTGTCCTCTCCTTTAGCGGAGATAGTGCCTTATCTCCACGAAACTCAACAGCAACATTCACTTTGGAACTGGTTGGCAGGACTGGGGCTTTACTTTGACAACTTGATGAAAATATTTCAGGCACTGGCTTGCATTGAAAGCAGGTGGAAGCACACTTGCAAGAGCTTGATGCAAGGCCTGTGGAGATGAAAATGTGACTCAAATATAAATTTCCTTTTTTGACTAAGTCTTTTGTCCTATAAAGTTCATTGATTTAGCAAGAAACAGCAGCTTTTTTTTGTAGTGGGTGCTTCCAGTGACAAACAAATGGGAAAGGTGTAATGAGCTATGGTTAGTAAAGAGAAAAAGGAAACCTTTCAAAAGTCGGGGTTTTTTTTAAATTAGCTTTCATAGGAATTCTTAGTTTTAATCTTTCCTTTGTGTTTTCTCTTTTAGACATGTCTAAGAAAAGAGAGTATGTCTCCTAATTACCAAAAAACCAGACCAGATATGAAGCACATGCTCACCCTCATCAACGTACATGAAATGACAACTTTCCAGCATTTAAACAGCAACAGCACTTGCAAAAATGAGCCTACTTCACGTTCTCTCTAAGTTGACGTTGATGGTACTGTGGACTCATCAGTAAACACAAGCTGGATGGCTGAGTGGTATGGAGAGGAAATAAATGATAGTATCTGGTGTCTTCAGAACAGCCTGGAAGTACAGGTACCTTGTCAGTGATCTGCTTGTGCTGGACAAGCCTTCAACAAGCACTGTTATGCACTACAGTAACTTTTGAGAGTCAGTCAGCTAAGAAATACCTTTACAGCTACACAACGTGTTACAAGGCTGTTACGGGGTTGGTATCAACTTTATTTCACTCAGCTGTGAAGCCCTCTTTTTCTGAGCAAGAACATGCTTCTAACATGAAGACTGAGTTATACGGACGCCATGGCTGTGCAAAGCCAGCAGATTAAGCTCTTCACTGGACTGATATCTCCCACCTTTCCAAAGCAAACACAACAGATGCTGTGGTGTGAAAAGATAAGTGTGCAGGGCTGTCTCTGCTCTGAGCCTGATCCTGGAGATCCCTTATTGCAAATGAGATGTAACTCATCATGTGATGTTCAAGTAGGCTGAAGAGGTAACTTCATGCTCTCGCAGTGGATGGATCAAAGCAACATCCACTCTTAAACCTTAGAGCGACAGACAGGCTGAGAAGGAAGAAGATTTTCTCAAAATCTTTCTGGACTGAATGAACTTTTTATCTCAGCAGGAGAAATAGGGACGTATTTTCCAGATTAATCTACAGGAAGCTTCAACAAGACTGTTAAATAAGAATGAAGAAGGCTGTGATATTAAGGACATGTAAAGATGACTTATTTTATGGTTTACAAAACATGGAGCCAAATGTATGTAACAGTTATGTCAGTCAAGTTACACAAGAAAGAACCAAAGCCTTGGCTTGGAAGAAATCAACCAACCATGTCTTGGGATGTATTAAGTTAGCTATGAGACACAGGAATGGAAAATAGGGCATATGAGCACCTGTTTTTGGTGTTGGCAGTGTATATATGTGAAAAAAGGACATGAGAAAAGCTGAACTTAGGCACAAAATAAAGGGGAGAGAAGATTTGTCCTTTTGGACCAAAGCGCAAGGGATCCTGGAATCTGAACCTTCCTCTACTGGATTGCTAGTGCAGAAGGTGAAGGAAAAAGGAGTCTACAGTGACTGTGAGTGCTTATGCCATAGTGTCAGAATTTGAGCCCAAACATCAGAATTTGCACCCAAACATCAGAATTTGCATACCCTGAAGAACACAGTCTTTAAAAAGTACTTCAAGAACTGACCGGCAACATTAGAAATTTAAATGCAGTTTGGAATTCTAGGCTGTTGACAAAAAGATCTTTCTGTAATCCTGTGACTAATTTTGAAGTGTTGATGGGAAGAAAGCTGTACATCACTCAGCACTGGCTCTGTGAGCAGGGTAGATGCCTGCATTGCTGGAGTTCAGGAGGCTCCGGACCCAAATGACTTCTAGTTTCAAGGAATATGCAAATTACTTAGAACTTAGTAAAGTAATGCCACACTGATAGGGTTTTTGGGTAATTTTTACATTTAAATGTGCGTAGCATACTTGAAATAAAAATTCAGAGGTAACCTACCATTTGGTTTTGTGTGCCACATATGGCAAATAAACCCAGAAAAACTCCGTATCAATTGCATTTTGTTTTACAACTAGCATAGTCATATCAAATAAGGTGGGGATGTGATTCAGCCTCCTCTGCGGGAGAAAGCATGTGTGTGTATAACCGATTAAGCAATGGATAATTTTATACACTTCTAAGGACCTAACATCATTTAAATTTTCCTCAAATTTTCACTTTCTGTCCAAAGTACATTATAAAACACCTGCTCCCTGTCAAAAGGCAAGTCATTAGGGAAAACACAAGGGTGTTTCAGTCTGCCCACTATCACTTTTAAAAATGGCCCACATCCTGGGTGACCTGTATATTTAGGAGGCAAAAATATGAACTGAATGTGTATTTGTTTCTCCATTTGGCCAGAAAGGCTTAATACCTGACAGTCATAGTTTGTTGGGGTTTATTATCATAGAATGCGAAGAGGTTGGAATGGATCTTGAAGATCATTTAGTCCCAGCCTCCCTGTCATGGACAGGAACACTTCCTACCACACCAGGTTTTCCAAGGCCTTATCCAACCTGGCCTTGAACACTGCCACCATTGGGACATCCATAACCTCCCTGGGCAACCTCTTCCAGGATCTCACCACCCTCACAGTAAAATACTTCTTCCTAATCTCTAGCCTAAATTTCCCTTCTTTCAATTTGTACCCATTGGTCCTTGTCCTGTCACTACAGCTCCTGATAAAGGGCTCCTCTTTGGCTTCCCTGTAGGCCCCTTCAGATCCTGGAGGGTTGCTATGAAATGTCCACAAAACCTTCTCTTCTGCAGGCTGAACATTCCTAATTTTCTTAGCCTGTCTTCGTAGGGGAGGAGCTCCAGTCCTCTTATCAAGTTTGTGGCCCTCCTCCGGGCTTGCTCCAGCAGTTCCATGTCCTTTTTATGTTGGGACACCATAGCTGGATGTAGCACTCGAGGTGGGGTCTCACCAGAGCACAGTACAGGGGCAGAATCCCCTCCCTCACCCTGTTGGCCACTCTCCTTTTGATGCAGTGCAGGATTTGATTGGATTTCTGGGCTGTGAGCACACACAGCTGGCTCATGGAGTTTTTCCTTAAGTATCACCGCCAAGTGTTTCTCTGCAGGGCTGCTCCCAATCACTTCTCTGCCTAACATGTGGGCGTGTTTGGGATTGCCACGATCCAGGTACAGGACCCTTTGCTTTGCTGAACTTCATGAGGTTTGCACGTGCCCACCTCTCAAGCCTGTTCATGTCCTTCTGGATGGAATCCCTTCCCTCCAGCATGTCTAAAACACTACACAGCTTGGTGCTGTCAGCAAACTTTCTGGAGGTTCACGCTCTATTCCACTGTCCATGTCACCAACATAGATGCCGAACAGCATGAGCCCCAGTACCGACCTCTGAGGGACACCACTCATCACTGGACAATGAACCATTGACCACAACTCTTTGTGTGTGGCCATGCAGCCAGTTCTTTAGCCATTGAGTGGTCCATCGATCAAATCCATCTCTCCAGTTTGGAGACGAGAATGTCGTGTGGGACAGCGTCAAATGCTTTGCATAAGTCCAAGTAGACAAAATCATTTGCTCTGCCCCTGTCCACCAACACTGTAGCCCCATCACAGAAGGTCACCAAATTTGTCAGGTACGATTTCTCCTTTGTAGAGCCATGTTGGCTGTCACCAGTCACCTCTTTGTTTCCCATATGCCTTAGCATATTTTCCAGGAGAACCTGTTCCATGATCTTGCCTGGCACAGAGGTAAGACTGATTGGTCTGGAGTTCCCTGGGTCTTCTGCTTTCCCTTTTTTAAAAATGGGGGTTATATTTCTCTTTTTCCAGTCATTGGGGACTTTACCCGACTACCATGATTTCTCAGAAATGGTGGCTTAGAAACTTTGTCTGCCAGCTCCCTCGGAACTTGAGGATGATTCTTGTTGAGTCCCATGGACTTGTGTGTATTCAGGTTCCTTTGATGGTCTCAAATATGATCCTCTGCTACAGAGGGCTCAAGGTCTTCATTCTCCCAGTTCCTACGCTGGCCTTTCTCGACTTGGGTGGTGTGGCTGGAACACTTGCTGTTGAAGAATGAGGCATAGAAGTCATTGAGAACCTCAGCCTTCTTTTTGTCTAGGGTAGCCAGGTCTCATGTTTCCTTCTAGAGAGGGCTCACATTATCCCTGGTTTTCTTTTGCTTGCAACTTATCTATAGAAGCTCTTTCTGTTATCCTTGATATACCTGGCCAGACTCAATTTTTCCTGGGCCTTGGCTTCCCTAGCCTTGTCCCTAGCCTCCCGTATTCCTCCCAGATCATCTGTCCTTTTTTTCACTGCCTGAAAGCTTCTTTTTTCTCTGAGCTTGCTCAGCAGCTCCTTATCCATCCATGGATGCCTCTTGGCATTTTTTCCTGATTTCTCCGTTGTCGGAATCCATTGCTCCTGAACTTGGAGGAAGTGATCCTTGAAATTCAGCCAGCGTTCTTGGGCCCCTCTGCTTTCCAGGGCTCTATCCAATGGGACTCTCTGGAGCAGGTCCTTGAAGAGGCCAAAGTCTGCTCTCCTGACATCTGGGGCAATGATTTTGCTGCATGTCCTTCTAACTGTCCTAAAGATCTTTATCTCCACCATCTCATCATCACT
This sequence comes from Falcunculus frontatus, assembly GCA_013398115.1. Lineage (NCBI taxonomy): Eukaryota > Metazoa > Chordata > Aves > Passeriformes > Falcunculus > Falcunculus frontatus. The sequence continues at coordinate 2,510,649 of VZRV01005432.1, forward strand.
ACAGTGCCTTGGAGCACTGCATTCTCCACCAGCTCCTCCCTGCTGGTGAGCACGAGGTCCAGCATGGCGCCTCTCCTTGATGGCTCCTTAATCACTTGTGTATGGAAGTTGTCTTTGACACATTTGAGGAATCTCTGGGATTGCTTTTGCTCTGCCATGTTGTCCCTCTGACAGACATCGAGGAGGTTGAAATCCCCCATGAGGACCAGGGCTTGAGAGGGTGTGGCCGCATCCATTTGCCTACAGAGGTCTTCATCCACACCATTCTCCCGATTGGGTGGCCTGTAGCAGAGTCCCACTATAACATCCCCTGTCCCTGCCCTCCCTCTTAGTTTTCATCCACAAGCTCTCAGCGGGCTCCTCCTCCTTTCCCAGGCAGAGTTCCAGATACTCCAGCTGGTCATTGACATAAGGGCTAAATTCCCTTCTCATCTCCCTAGCCTATCTTTCCTAAAAAGCCTGAAACCTTCCATTCCAAAGCTCTAGTCACAGCAGCAATCCCATGACATCTCCATGATGCCAATGATGTTGTCCCCAGGCAGGTGTGTGCACATCTCTAGTTCTTCTTGTTTGTTCCCCATACTCCCTGTGTTTGTGTAGAGGTATTTGAGCCAGGCCCTGGATAAAGCCAACTGGCTGGCTGGACTATCTGGGATGTCTCTGCATTATCTCTATATATTTAAAAAATATCTTCACATTTTTTTTTTAGGAACACAGAAAAGAGGAAGGAAGGGAAAATTCACTTGAAAGGAGTTGATAATCAGCAGCAAAGGCCGAAACACTTTTAAAATTATTTTTTCAGAAGGATAAATAGGATGAGATCAGATAGAACAATGAAAAAAATGAGACTTTGTGCAAACAGCTATGCCCATTATTTTTTTCCTGAGCCAAACTGTCTGCAATACAGAAGATTGGGCCTGAGGCATCAACACTGTGAGTCAAATTTCAGGCTTAGAAGTTTCAGGCTGGTTGATTCTGGGGATTTGCTTTAGGCCCAGCTGTGCAGTAGAAGTGATCACGTTCAAGGCCACTTAAATGTGTTAAATTGTTTAGAAGAAGTAAAGCAGAGAGAAAGTCTTATGCCAAGATGCTTCACTGAATCACAAAGCTGGAGAGAAGCAGGCAACTTCCTAAAGCACTGAAGGTGCCTGCACATCTGAGGTGTAAAGGATATAAAGAAACTTTTGTGGCATTGTGGGACAAAACCAAAAATTAACTGAAATTATTACAAATCAGGAAGAAGAATATAAGTTTATATACTACAATGACTCCAGCACTAACTGGAAAAAAAAATTTTAAAAATCATGTATTGGCTGACAATCTTGCAGAATGAGATATACATGTTTTTCAGCATAGTATCTCTGAAGAGACAGTGCTTTCCTTACAATATGGATCTGTGGATCTAGGTAACCTGATTCAAAAAATATTGCCCCAGCTAGCCCGGCATACAGGGGATGAGCACATGCACATGTTCTTTAGACTTTAACACTCCATTATTGAAGGGAACATGTTTCTGTATTGCACAATCTAAAGCCTGTTTGGATTACACAGGATAATTGCTCTGTTGGACAAAAAAGCTTGTTTTATTTTCTACCACTCTTCTTATTATCTACGTCCCAAATTTTGTAAAATAATGTAATAGCATAAGTGTGTGCCTGAACCACTCTTGATATTACTTTCTTACAATACTTTTTAAACTAAGCAATTCAGTTAATGTTGATAAATCCATGTGGTGGGAAAACCTATAATCTTCGTTTTATAAATAAAAGCTGGACATCTGGAAAACAGAAGGCTCCTGCAAAAGTCTGGATCAGAATGAGGGAGATGAATTTTCCTGACTCTTCTGTGGGTGTCTTAATTACAGGAGCTTTCTTGTTATTATTTCCTTGTGGGTTTTGTACCTTTTCCATTGATTTTTTTGCCCCCGTGGCCTGCATTTTTCTACTGTTTTATCCAACAGTGAACTATCTGTCTTCAAAGATAACAATAAGCATATATAAAATTACTCATACAGAGTGAGTTTGTACACCTGTGATTAAGAAATATACAGGGAAACACTGCATCAAATGGAGAAGTTACCCCAAAGAGAAATCACAGGAGTCACACACTGGAGCTAAATGAATATCCAAAATGGCAATGAGGGAAAGCTAAAGGACATAATCCACAAAATGCTGAGTGTATGAATTATAGCCCTTAGCTAAGCCTGATTTGTGAGGCTAGTACTTACACAGCAGATAACCCAGGCTGAGAGTGACCTTGACAGCACTGCAACAGTATTATTTTCTGTAAAGGCTGGACAGCTTTCAGCCCATTTCTCCTGAGCGGGAGCTACAAGCACGCCCGTGTGCAGCAACGTGGACCCAAGTAATCCTCGGCATGCGCCTGTCAATGATACAAACAGAATATGGCTCTTCGGGCACGACAAATGCCTCCCTCCCTTCTTTCTTCTGCCCTTGATGAGACCCATTTGAGCAGCACAAAGAGCTTTTCCCTAGAGCATGAGTCCCCTTTCTTCCCTCTTTCAGTGTGGAGCTGAGCAGTGATGCAGTGCAGAGGGGATCTGGATCCAAGTCCACTGAGCAACTCCAAGTATTTTGTGACCTTCTCAACCAATACATCTGCCTTTTGGGAATTACAATTGATTTTCTTCATTTCTACATGTGAAGACAACGCTTCTACACTATGCTACAGCTACATAGATAGGTAAATTGTAAGTGCTTTCCCCACAGCTCCTCTTTAAGTAAATGTTAGTGAAACTCTGGTTCTTAGTCTTTTGTGAAACAAATTGCTGGGGAGATAAAAAAGTTACAAATAAGAGCAATATGAAAGTTTTTGGGTGATAGTCTTTTCTATCTTCACTTTGCTGCCAAGACCTGTGTTTGCAGTACTCTGCTTTTTGCTGGCTACAGCTGATATTACTTCTGCATCAAGCTGCGAGAAAAGTGCTGTTAACTCTCTGGAGCAGTGATGTAAATCCTGAAAAATCCACCAAGGGACTGGGCGGTGGCAAGACTGACAGATCACTGCAAGGAGTGGTGGGTCCTTTGGAGGCTTCATCTTATGTCCCACCCTTTGATGGGTCTTCAAACCCTTTGATGGAAAAGCATGCTATATCCTTGTAGCTGAATTTCAAGTGCATCTGTTACACTGCAAACGGACAGCCCAGGCTGACTCTACATGTTTGCTCTGTTACAAGACAAAAAAACCCTAACAAAGCCACAAACCAACCCCATGGACAGATTGAAGGCAAGGGGCAACAACAGAGAAGAAACAGATCCTAGGGGGCAACATGGATTGTGTAAGCCCGGCACGAACATGGGCTTTGTTCCCTGCAGTGTCTTTCAGTTGTTTCTGTGAAGGGAATAAGAACAACCTGTAGTGGCTGCGGTTGTGTGTTTACTTTAAAAAATATTTGCACTGTGTGCCTCAGTTTCCGTATCTATAAATGGGAGCAATTTGGTTCAAGTGTTGCCCTGCGTGAGAGGCAGGGAAACTGTCAATATTTGCAACTTTTCTGCTTGGACCTGAAAGGAACTTTTTCCCCAAGTCGTCCTTCAGGGTAGAGAGCAGCAGGCTTGAGCTGCTGGACATTACTGTTGAGGGAAAAAGGGCCTGATGACGAGAGAAACTGGATTAATAAGAGTTAGTAAGACGAAAAATTCAGGAGTCTCTGTAAATGTTGGGGTCTAGACCAAGCACCTGTAACCCAAATGTGTGACTGTTCCCACCCACTCCCTTTTGCTATTTTTGTCCCATCTGAATTCCAGCTCTGCCAATTCATTTTCACATCTGTTCTCAGACTTGGTATCAACACCGACTTAATCACATTCCTTCCATCTACTGAGCTGGAAGTATAGGGCTATGTAAAAGCCAGGACAAATTAACCTCTTCCCTTCATTAGCACCAGCTAGCATGCCTCTCTTGACATGTAGCTGCTGGTGTTTGGGTGGGCAGCAGGGTCGATGGGGCTGTCAGCTCCCCAAGTGGAGAGTATGCTGAGCGCATTACTGCCAAAATAGCCTGGCTGTTACATACCGGCTACATGAGGTCTGGAGGGGTAGCAGCATCTGGGGCTCTGTGAGGAGAACAGCCAGCAGATCAAGCAGGTCCACCTCCTCAGCCCAGCCTCTCAGACCACACCTGGCTCCATCATTCAATTCCAGACCCCAAAACTGCCCCCAAGGCAATCAGGGCTATAGTGCTAGTCTTGTGAGGAGAAGCTGAGCAACTAGGGCTTGCTCAGCCTGGAGAAGAGATGGGTTTGGGGGAGGCCTTAAAAGCAGTGCCCCTGTAAATATGAGGCAGGTGTCGAGAAGAAAGAGCCAGGCTTTTCACAGTGATGCATGGTGGGAAGATGAAAGGGAATGAGCATAAACTGAACAAGAGCAGTTCAGAGAGGAAGACTGTTTTCCCTTTGAGGACAGCCAAGCAGTGGAACAGGTTTTCACAGAGGCTGTTGAGTCTGCATCCTTGAAGGTTTTCAAGACCTAGCTGAACAAAGCAACTTGGTCTGATCCCAAAGCTTACCTTGCTTGGAGCAGGAGGTTGGACTAGAGACTTCCTGAGGTCCCCTCCCACATCAATTATCCTATAAATCTACACTTTTCGTGTCAGAGAACATTTATGTATTACTACTCTTCAAGTTCATCACACTATGAATGGACCATTCCAAGACATCTGCCCTCTGCCCATAATGACCAAAAGTACGTCAGGCAAAATTTTTAGAATACAGTATGAAAAGTTGTTGTGGCATAAAAGAAAAAAAACAAACTATGGACAATTTATGACTCGAAAATTAGAATGCAAGTAAAAAGGCAACAAACTTGGTTATTTAAACTTCTTCACCCAAGGGCAAACACACAAGGATACATGGGATGCTATCAGAGACATTTCTCTGTGTTCTGGCTTTTCTCAATATGAAATAGTTCTGATCGTGGCCCTTGCAGGAATTCACAGTCTCCAGTACATCCTGTATTTGAATTTTCAAAGTGTTCGTAAAATGTGACATTTAATAAAGACAATTTTTGTCTTCATCACATCCCTGAGTCTCAGAACTATGGGACAGCAATGGGCAAGTGACTGCACATGCACACACATGGGCTCAAGGAGCCAAGCACATGGTTATGTAATTTTTTTGGTCTGTGCAGTACTTAACCGTACTGGAATTTATGTGTGGATAGAAACAACCAAAATAAATTCCTAACCTGTGGCACACTGTGGAAAAAGAGCCAGCCTCAGTTTACGCAGCCTTTGTCCTTGCAGACATCAGGTCTTGGGAACTGCTGCCTTCTGGAGAAGTTCAGCAGGAGGGTCACTGCCGAGGAGCTGCAAATCCACTTTCCTGGCTGGGGGAAGCAACTTCCCCTTCTCCCTACTGTCTCACTCAGGTCCCACCCTCAGGCGTGCAACTGTGCCCTTAATTTGCCAAAAGCTGGGATCCCAGATCAGATGCTGGGACCTTTCTGCTAGGATGCAAAACACTGGTCCCGAGGCTACTTTTAGCTAAGCTCTTTTAAATATGGATTTTGCAGGACCTAAGTTACCCAGAAACTCCTTATTGCTGTCCTATTTCCTAGGGATAGTAGCAAGCCTATATTAAGAACTATGAAGTACCCTTATATTACAGTAAATGCCCAGGATAAACAGATGATCTGTGTGGGACTTTTGGGAGGACACCTGGTACCCAAGAAGAAATGAGAGATTTGTGTACAGTAGGAGCTCTTTTGTTAAGTGCACAGTGCAGTATCTACAGGCAAATCATGTTGCCAAGCCCTCTGTCCTACTTACTACATAAATACAGTCAAGTGGATTAAGATCCAGGCCATTGTCCCTGGTTCACTGCTTTCTACTTAAAAGGACTAGTTAAAGTGTTCCTTCCCTTGGGAAAAAAAATAAGCTGCTCTCCCATGCTGCTCCCCCCAAAATGCACCCAACATCAGTAGAACAAGACAAGCGACACTCCTACAGCTCCTGAACAACCAAATTTGGCAAAGTTTGCAATGACCCTAGAATAAGAGATTCTCCCTTCAGTTCATGCTTCTTGTCACCTAAGCAGGAGTCAAATCTCCTGGGTTTGTCTTCACACAGCTTCTTTCCATTTCACTCCATCTTAACAGCTGTAAGTGTGTCTGGTAAATTGTTGTAGTACATTTCCATTAACATTAGCAAAAGGAAAAAAAAGCCACCTCGGCTGACAACAACTATCGGTGTATGAAGATTAATCTTTATATAGCATGCAGAACTCAGATCTGTTCTACATCTTCCAGAACAGCCTGTACTTTGTTTCTACTCCTTCTCAACAACAGCCTTCATGCAAAAAAGAAAAAGAGTTAAAATTAAAATCACCGTATTTTAGCATTGCTATGTTCACACTGCTATTCTCTCAGGCTTCACAATTCATGCTGTAGTTGACAAACTATTTCTCCTCCTTCTAGCAGCACAGGGGAGATGTGGAGCTACTCACTACAGATTCCTAGGAAAGACAAAATACAGCTTTGTTCCGCTTTGAAGAAATAGTCACAGGTTACCTTATTAACACCTTGTAGTATAGAAAGAGTTAAAGCTTTTGCCACATTAAATAGCAGCACATAACCAAACGCATGGGGGGCCTACCCTGACATGAACACAATGGCATGGTAAGCGTTAAAGCTTTGTGTATGGTAAATTAGAGCTTTGAAAAACATCTCAGTTGGGAGCAATTTTGGAAATTTTTGAAATGTGAATTACTGACTTTTTTTCTCCTTCCCTCTTTAAATGGTCTGTGAGGATTGGTCGCCTTGGAGGAAAAAAAAAAAAGTGTTGACACTTGACATACTCAATCCATCCATAAATGTAAACACGCTTGAACTGCAGTTGAGTTTTTCTTCTACTAAAGAGCATGTGGAAGCAATTACCTGAATGTAGATGTGATAAAGAATGGATGAAATGCAAACCAAATGATGCCTTATTACTTAATATAAAGAGACTGTTCTGTGAGATCAAAGTTATGCAGCACAAAATGTAATGGGCTTCACTGGAAAGAGAGGCTTCAGAGATTTGTTTAAAACAGGGATGCATTTTGATGAAATGCTAAGTAGATAAAATTAGGGTAAGTTTAAAGAGTTTGCCAGTACCTGATCTATGATCTTCAGTAACATCTTTATTCTCCTCCCACCTTTTGCTGTTCTGTGCCATTCCCAGATGCTGTGAGGCTGGCAGTGAGAAAGGGAAAAAGTACAGAGAAACTCTTTCCTGTGTCCGCAGGGAGTGCTGATGGTGACATTTCTTCCATATCTCGGGATAGAGTAGTTCTCATCCCCAGCCATGATGAACCCAGGGAAGCTGGATTCTACTACTCTAATCCGAGATGTGGAAGAAATGTCACCATCAGCACCCCCTGCGGACCTGGAGAAGACTTTCTCTGTACATTTGCATCAATCCCTTGCACTGCAGCCTCCCCGTGCCTCAGCCATCACTCTGTGCCCGGTTGCTACCTCAGCACATATTTCTCCTTTGAGTCAATATGATCAGGAAGGGCAGTGAGACAACCTCTCCCAGGGACAAAAATACTGAGGCAGAACAGAAATCTCAAGACTAATTTCCAAATGCTTTCCTATCACAGGCGGTATAATAAAATTCAATTCCTGTCAAGATCCTGCTTTGTACTTCACCACCTTCTCTGGTGTTAGATTTACTTCTCTATTTCTTTTTAATGATTTGTATTTTTAAGAGGCTTCATGCCACAGACAAGGAGAAGGCATGTTGGGAAAGTGGGGTAGTGGTTTCTGTATAACTCCACAACAACATCTGAACTTGTTCCCTTGCCTTGCCTTGTCTTCCCTCCCACATGCACCCATCCTCCCCCTGCCAGGGAGCTACTGCTTATTGCTTTTGCCCAAATGTTGTTTCTAAACATGTAGATTTGATCATCATCTTTGTCTGAAGTCTATGGAGCAGCTCAATGTTTGACAGTGCTGGGTCCCCCATAACATAAATCAATGAACAATAAAGTTAAGTATCCAAGTCAAGCGTAGAGAAAGTGAACTGACACTGAACTGTAAGCATTAATTAAAAAGGAGAAAAAAAAAGGGCATTTAACTAGAAATGTTGGGTCTTAAGTTATTGAAAGGATTAAGAAAATAATGCAAGTTAGAGAGAGCATGTACAGAATTAATGCTGCCTATCTCCCACAGCATTAGCTCTTTAAAAGAAATAATATATGTTAAACTCCCAAAGAGACTATTTTCTTTTGTTTTTCAATTACACGTGATAATGGGGAATATTTTGTGAATGACTCTGATGCTTATGCCTCCAATAAAACCCAGGATACTGTACCTCATTCATGCTTATTTAACGATCTCATAAAGAAAAAACCCAACAGCACTGTAACAAAATTATGATTGAATAAGACATTTTCCCTTCTCACCAGTTGAAGAATTGTTAAGAATTGCTATTGAAAACTCATTGTTATGCACTATTTTTGCAGTGGCCGCAGTGTTCAAAGCAGCTTAGGGAGCAAATATAAAACACTCTTGCCACCACAGAGAACACAGAGTTTACAGTGGCTTTGATCATAGAAGCATTAATCCTTTCATTTTAGAGGGGTTATTCACAGGCATAAATATTAAAATAATACCAAGTATTGGCACTGTCAGATCATAATTAGATGTGAACATGACACATTGCAAGACAAAAGAAAGGTGGAAAAATGTAATGATCGAGTACTGCTCACCTGGGTGCTGTAGCAGCTTTTCTGGTTTCCCTTTTTTGTCCTTTCCAGCTTGCTTGGAGTCAGAAACCAGAGGCCCAGAGAGCCAGGAACAACGGGGTGGGGACTGGTATCAGTGTTAAACTGGCAGCAGCACGGAGTAATGGCAGTGTGGCTAAAACAACCATCAGCTGGGAGATTAACTTTATTACAGCAGAAATTCAGGTTACAAAGATTACCTTAATCGTCTTACTTAAGCTGTTTAACCATTCCTTTACACCACTATTTTTACCCCCCACAAAACTGAATTGCTGACCAGACAAATGAAGGATTTGAAGCTGCTCTTTTGCTAACAGATGAGCAACTTGTCACTGCTGCAGTGAGAAGGGGTTCAGGCCAACATCTCCCACTGGAGACCAAGGCTGGGCTGGCAGCACCTCATTAGCTCATTAGCTTCATTACCTGTGGCTGATGGTCAAGTCAGAATAATTTGCTGTTATGTGGACTGTATGTTTTGGAGCTCATTTTGTGCCCTGCAGAGCACTGTCAGTCCATCATTTCATTCACTGCTCAGTTTTAAAAACAAAACCTGGTGGTGAAGGGGAGGATGCACCACCACCTCTATTACTGCTAGCACACAGGCTCATTCTGGGAGATGTGCCTAGCTCAAAATACACTTTGTGGTCTTGTACTAGTATGGCCCAGTCTCTTCCTTCCTACAGGGCTGTATGAAAGTGAATTATTGTCCTTAATGATTTTTTTTTTTTTTAGTTTATTTTTATATTTTCTTTAAACTTTAGGGTTTTTTCTTGGCTAATATTTGGGCTGTGAGGTTTTTGTTACTCTTCCAGGGTTGAGAGGTTGGTGATTTTAGTGAAAGGGAAAGGTTTTAGTTGTGGAGATGGACTTCAGTTTAGGATGCTGGTTACAAACTTGGTGGGTTTGTAACAACAGATACTGCAGGGCAGGACACATCCGTCACTTAAAAAGCCCAAATACACACAGTCAGTTTTGTTATGCCATTCCCCTTAAACTCCCAATGAACTAAATGTGCCTTCCTGTGGGATTAATTCACAGCTCCAAACCCACAGAGCCTGCTCCATGGATGCAGCACCTGGTAACCGCCTTGATTTGACACAGATCTAACTATGAGCAGAATCTGTCCTCAGCCTCTGAATTTCTTGTGAAAATAAGGGATTTAATTACCTAGATGAGAAACTGAAAAGCTTCTAACGACAGCAGCTGAAATACCTTCTATTTGCAAAATGTACCAGGTGACCCTGAGTATGTCCATTTTAGGTGGCTGAATTAATTAACCCGAGAGACAGATTTCAGGTGTTTTCACCTGACAACACTCGGCACTTCCTGGCGGGGTAGACCCGTGTGGTCTGACAGCTTCCATGTTAGCAGGTAATGGTTGTGCTGACAGGCTGGCAGGCAAAAGGAGGTCTGCAGGTCCTGGAGAGGAACACTCTGCCTAGCAGCAGACCCACTCCTCCAGTCCACACCTTGCATTAATTAGAAATTAACCATGTTCAGCTCTGGGGCCCCCAACATAAGAAGGATGTGGACTTGCAGGAGTGAGTCCAGAGGAGGCCATGAAGATGATGATGGGGCTGAAGCACCTCTCCTATACAGACAGGCTGAGACAGTTGGGGTTGTTCAGCCTGGAGAAGAGAAAGCTCCAGGGAGACCTTAGAGCAGCCTTACAGTGCCTAAAGGGGGGCTGCAAGAGAGCTGGAGAGGGATTTTTTTGTAAGAGCATGTAGGGATAGAACAAGGGGAATTGGCTTTAAACTGAACGTGGGTGGGTTTAGATTACATACTAGGAGGAAACTATTTACTGTGAGGGTGGTGAGGCACTGAACAGGTTGTCCAGAGAAACTGTGGCTGTCCCATCCCTGGAAGTGTTCAAGGCCAGGTTGGATGGGGCTTTGAGCAAACTGGTCTAGTGAAAGGTGTCCCTGTCCATGGCAGGGGGGCTAGAACAGATGTTCTTTGAGGTTCCTTCCAATCAAAATTGTTCTATGATTCTGTGTTTCTATGAAATCTGTGTGCTTGCCATGTACCCCATGGACTGACGGTGCTTCAAGCACCCAAAGAGTGATCCAGGTGGTCTTGCTGACTCCTGTGCTTAATTACGGAGTCTGGATCTGAGAGGATGCTGGGAGGAATGTGTGAGGATGGGAGTGGCCCAGGGCATCATTCTGGAGACAGGATTTGGAGCCTCTGCTCCCAGCTAAATGAAAAGCATAAAGTTGTGAAGGCAGCTGGAGGAGGTGCTCCATCACTCTGATATGGTGCTTTTTTCAGCTCTCAAGACAACTCCCATGCCTGGCAACTGTGGTCAAGTCAAATATTAGACCCCCTTCTGCAAGCAACTTCTTGTTAATCTCACATGCCCCAAGAGGAGCTGCAGTATCTGTTCTCCAAAGCTGTGGAAATGCAATTGTATTGTGGAGAGGCAATCTTTAGTCACTCGGAAATTCACCATTTCGTTTCCTTTTAAAACATATTCAGGATTCCCCCCGCCAGTTATTGAGAGCTTTCTTTTAAATAAAATAAAACAAAACAGGTTCATCTCCAAGGAGATGTGAGAAGCAGTTTTGGGGAAAACTAACTCTCAACAGAAGTCAGCTAAAAACATGAACATGTGACAGAAGGCTGCAATGGGACACATGCCATCTCAACTGTGTGTGGGGTGCCCAGGGGGTGCCTGAGACCCCAGAACTACTCTGTGTGTCCTTTCAGGCCACTTCACTGTTCTCATCTACTTTTTGTGGCCACATCACAGCTTCAGAGAGCAGACCTCACCCTCTTTTAAACTTGACTTGCACAGCCTAATTGCATGAGGACACAGCCCAGTCTGCAACATCACAGCCACTTCCATTGTGAATTGGATTTGTCAGTCTCTGGGCTGTGGTCTTATAATGTGCTATATTATTAAGTTTCTTTGCCTTAAGTTGTCAGCTAATGGAATAACCTCTTTGTCTTTATTAGAAAGAGTCCACAGCTTTATTAAGTTACATAATTCACAACCAATAGCGTAATCAATAAAACATTAACAAACATGTAACCTTAGACAAACCTCACATATTGATTTCTTTAAACATTCTCACAAAGCTTGCCTTTGGCTGAAAAAAAATTCAGTCCCAGTGGCAAGCCCCAAAAACACTTAATGCATTAAGGTGTGGGCACTGGAGGACAAATTGAATCGGCTTCCTTAGAAATTAAGCTCTCTCCCCTGGTCTTTGTGCATCCACCCCAGAATCGTTATTTTTTGCAACTTGGAAGGAAGCTCCAGTTTTCTCTTTTATGCTGCATCTTTGCAAGGAAAACACTGTGTGTTGCAAAATACAGTGGTTACCACACAATTAAAAATGAACATAAATAATCTCTTATTGCATGAACAAAAAAGGATACTGCAAAACCTGTATTACCCAAGGGTGATTAACCCTGGGGATTCTCAGGTGGACTGTAACTAGCTGTGGTAGTATCAAGCCTGACCTAGTCCTGTGTCTGCATTAGGTAGGAAGCTGTGTTTAACATCAGGTAAGAGACTCATTTTTCTTACACAAAACCTCATGTAAATATATTTTTCAACTCTAAAAAAAAGTATCTAATGCCTCTTGAGTGCAGTTTAGTGGATGAAACTGATGTACCTGCAGTTATGCTTTTGATGCAATCAGGAGAGCTAGTACTGTATTATCCCTACCTCTCTATTCTCAAGACTATGTGAAAAAAACCCCGTATCATTAGACTCTGTCTTCCAGGGAATCTATGTGCATTATCGTGCAACAGAATTGTACCAATGATAATTTCACAGGTAATTCAGAACTAGGCTGGAGGAAGTAGCAGAAAAAGCATCTCAGGGATGCAACAGCAAGGAAATAGAGCAGATGTGCATCTGCTCCATCTTCAGTTTCAGTGATTTGGTGGAGACGTACATATAATTTCTGGAACAATTAAGTGTTTAATCTTTTTGTAACCTATATCCTTGAGTGGTATATTTACGTAAGGAAATTTTTTGGACTTTGCTTTCCCTGAAAAACAGAATCAACTACTCATTTTGCAAGACTTTGAAAGGTTTTCTTGTCAAAAGGGATGTAGGTGAGATGGAGGAATAAAGCTTCCCAGCAAATGTTGGGGACTAGTGTGCAGAGTTCCCACGTCCCCTTTGGAGACTTTATCATTTAACAGCCACAACTCTCCTTTATTAGATCACTATAAAACAAGTGCCTGGAGGGAGTCAGAAATGAATTGAATTTTGTAGATTTAAATGATTGTGTGGGACCTTTTTGGCTTAATATATACCCTGGAGAGGTTTGCTACTAGAACTTGGGAACTTTATAATAAGAATAATTCCTTAGCTAGAGATCTTTATCTTGTTACATTAATGATTCACTGGGGGGTTATGCTGGAAAATGAAGGGAAATTTTTAGAAAGGCTATTAGATCAAATGTTCTTATAGAGACATGCACAGAGATGGTCAACAAAGATTTATAAGCTGGTGAGATAAGGGATTTATTGCCTTTGTGCTGCATGCACAGGGCAGCCGGCCATTTCAGGAGGTCCCACCTGTGATCCTGCTCAGGATTGTCTTCAGCTCGCAATCAGCACTCAACAAGGTAAGGTTTTGTAGGCTGCCTCCTGCTTGAGCACTGCAAAATACACACACAGCAAGGGAATTCACATAAGTAGCAGGTATAACTACCTTAGCTTCAAAGGCATGGGCCACACTCTGCATCCAGACCTATTGTTTTACATCTCTGCCTTTATCCCAGAGGTTTCACAACACTGTTCCTCAGCTCCAGCTCTGCTACGTCAGTCCCAGCATGGACTATTTATAGTGCCCACAGCTCCTGCTGGATTTAGTGGATGCTCAAGGTCTCTAAATAGCAGCTGTGCGGTCTCCAAGGATGTGCCATTTGAAGAATGCAGACTCTGCTTGTACTTTGCCCATGCAAAACATTTACTGCATTTCTGCCATTTATAGCTGCCACTGTAAAGGGCTTTGAAGGGCAGTTTCCTATATCACATGGTTTTACCTGCGATGAGAACCCACCAGTTTTAATGATAATATCAGGGAATTGAAGGAACAGCTACAATCCCCGTGGCTGAAGCTAAGCGTCCAAAAATAACAAGCTGTTAGGAACATGCAGAGTGGCATTTTAGGCCTGAGGAAGGTGATTTTTTTCATCCAGCTAGGGTGAATTCCCATTGACAGTCAATAGAAAGGAAAATTGAACAACACTGTAGCCTTCGCAAATCCAGGCAAAAATGGAAAGAAATGTGGCTCACAGGGACATGCACTTATATTTTGATATCAAGTTGCCATCATGATTTGAGAAGAAATTGCTGGTAATGGTGAAATATATGATCTCAGCCAGGGCCTGGAGCTTGAATATGACAGTGGGGAAAGAGGAAGCATGATGGCTTTTGCTTGACAGGGGCTGTAGAGAGAGTTGTAGACACCAGAGATATCTGAGAAGCCCTGTTTGGCCCATTCACTAACAGCATCTGCTCCTACATCTGTAAAAGCACTGGTATTGTCCCAAGTGCCATACAACAAGCACCCTTTGGTCCTCTCTTTGCCGATATTACCTCATCTTCACATCTGTGATGGGTGAAAGGTAATTCCCTCGGCCACCTTCTCTCTCCTGGGCACAAATCTTCCAAGACAGCTGTAAAGCTGGATGTAAGAACCCCAGAGAGACCTGCGGAGGAGAAGAGCCCAAGGCTAAACTCCACTGAAATAGATACAAAGAAAAGAAAATCTATACTTCTGCTCTGTAACTCACTAGGAGTTGAGGAAATCCCATACCTCTTGGGATCAAGTCTCCTGAGAGTAATTTTGGGATAATCCTGGACAAAGAGCCCTCCATGCTTAACATTTTTATGAAGGCAGAATGAGAGCATTGTGAAGAGCGTAACATGCACTTAGTATAGATCTGAAAAAAAAATGTCAAAGGAAATTAATTTAAATTCCTCTAAATGCAATTAGAGGTGACAAGATTTCTCATGGTGAGAGACTGTGTTAAAGCAAAAGCTAAAAGTTCCCATCCAGTTCATAAAGCCTTAGGTAGCTATTGGTAATATGAATTAAATTAATCAAAATGGGTAAAAGCTAATGATCCTCTTGGGAACAAAATTAGCTCCTTAATGAAAGAAATGGAGTTCAGAAATTATAATAGAATATTAGCAGATGTGCCCTTTGGAAATTATAAATTTGCAAAATCCCCTTATGTAGATATTAGTTTGAGTCAAATTATCACTAAATCTGACCCTGGAGATGTGATGAGAATACACACACTAGGATCTGTTCAGGAGGGCCTGGAATCCTCTGTCAGCAGTTCTGCTGGGCTGGGTTGGGTGCCACAAAGCGCTTTCTCAAATCAGCAACAGGGGAAAGTCAAACCCCCAAACTTCTACTTGTAATCTGCCAAGCTCTTGCTAAGGAGTCCTACTGCCTCTTATGGTCTCTGGGCTGCTGAGAGTAATTGGCCAACAGGAGCAATTTTTAGGAAGACTCACATTTCAGCAGGACAGAGGTGGTCCTTGTCCTTGTGGCCACCCCAGGCAGTGGATGTTCTGTTCTGGATGTAGGTCACCACCTTGTAACCGAAACATGAAGAACAGCTTATCAGTGTGGTTCAGCATGTAGTGAGGAACACGAGACTCATCAGAGATCCACGACATGTCAGAGTCAGAGAAAGCAAACAAAATCCCAGAAAACAAACAAACAAAAATATGATGAATTGCTCATGTTGAGGCTACAAAGAATTTATTACATGTTTTTATTACTCTTTCCAGCCAAGAACTTTTCTCATCCATTTACGGAAAACATAAAAGCCACTGGGAGTTAAACAGGATAAAAACTAGATTTAAATCATCCTTACACATGCTGCTCACATCAGCATACAGCTGTTTTTCAGCATTTGGAGTCCTTGAAACTTTTAAGCCATTTAGAACAGCATGTGATTGGTATGAAAAACAGCACAGGCTTTCTTTTTATAAAAAGAAATCACGCTCCAGGGTGCTGGATGCAGGGACTCCAGAAGCCAAGAAAGATGTTTGAAGTGCTTATTGGCATTCCAGGATCCAGAAAACTCTTCCTGCCTCACGCTATCTTGTAGCAATCCTGATGCATCTGTCCTGGGAACAGAATGAGGAAGACATTCCCTCCGGTGCAGATGGCTAATGCACAGCACAAAGCATACTTGAGTCCCGAGTCTGAGGATGTAATGTGCATAGTTTAGAGGATGAGCTCTTCCTTTTATTTTTCTATTTATAGCACAAGAGGTGGCACTGTGAACTTACTCATCATGTCCTGCCAAAGTTGATTCAGCTCTGCTCGGGCTGTCAGGAGTTTGCATGCTCTACTCAATAAGCCACTAATCATGAAGAGATCGTGGACAAGGGCAAATCCAATAGCCTTCTGGAAAGTAACTCCTCCCCCCACCCCAGAAGGGAACAGTTCCCAGTTTGCACAAATAAGAAGGTAAACCAAAAACATTCGATGGGGACAGGAAGAAAAGGAGAGGGGGAAAAAGAAGTACCATTGAAATTTGTGAACATATGACTGGGGGAGACAGGGACACAGCTGAAGGTGGTGGAACTGGGGTGGTGCTTGGGAATCATACAATTTTAGCATCAGACACAGAAATGTGAAATTCTTGGATGCTCAGTCTGAAAGGGCTTTGCAAAAATGTATCTGCAACATTCTTACCACCTTTCGGATAAGCAAACCGAAGGAGAAAGAAAGGAGAGTGATTTTGGCCGAGTTTTAAAGAACAAGAGTCCTGATTTTCACAGATCTTTCAGGTTTCAAAAGTTGACTTTATTCTGAATTGCAATGAAACCCCTAGAGCCTGAAATTCTCTGCAAAGGGGAGTTTAAGAAAAGCCTTCAATGCATTTCAAGTTGATTGGCAGGTTTTGTTGTAATGGAAACGGAAACATTCTGTTTTGACTTTTTAAGGTTAATATTATGTTATAGCAAAAAAGCTAATACAAAGTAATAAAAAAAGAAATCAAGGCAGAGAATTGTTTCAAAGTAAGAAATAGGTTGGGATGTTTCAACCTTACACTGTCAGCACTTTTTCCAGTGATTTTCTTCCAGGAATCTACTGAAAGCAATCCTCTTTTGCAAACTGTTTTGATTTCTGATGGCAATACAGACTTTCTGCAATTTTTCTGACCAACTGTGCCAAGAACCAAACTCTGACAGCTCATTTCACCATCTAAGGACACATTCTAAATGTAAGAATGCTTTAATGCAAGAAGTACCATTTTGTACCATCAGCAACATGACTTTTTTTTCCACAGGCTATTGAAACTGCTGTACTAGGTCTGACCTGAAATTTATTCACTGACAGCTCTGAGTTGCCTGATCTGGTTTTGAACGTGCTTTTAGTAGGCACCTGCAATGTCCAGTGGTAATGAGTACTGCAGTTGAAGAGTTTATATATGTTGTGACAAAACCCATTTTTGTTTATTTCAGTCTTGCTACTTCATAGTTTTCATTGGGTACCTCATGGGTCTGGAACTGACAGAAATAATGAATCACCATTCGCCATTTGCTTGCACACATCACTCCCCAATCTCTAAACTTCTTTAATAGTCTCCCTCAGAAGTTGTCTCCTATGTTATTGTTCTGAGTTATTTTATCTTTTCTGCAGACTTTGTCACTTCAAGATTCACTAGCTTTGCTGAAAATCACACAAATACATAGACCAAAACCAAGAACTTTACTGCCTGATAACTCTCCTCCCTGCCATGTCCCTGGTCCTCTGGGGTCCACGAGAATTGCCTTTCCTTAAAGTCTCGTGGTGAGAGATCTTGTCAAAAGCATTGTCTAACATAAGTTCAATACTTATCAGCTGGATCACATTTTTTCAGGTAGTTGCCAGCTCCTCCAAGTCTCCAAGTAAGACTTTACAAAATCTGTACTGTTCTTTCTGAACAATGTGTATGTATTTTTGTGTCTAAGAATTCTGTTTATGATTGTTTCTACAAGTTTGACTGTGGTTTTATTGATCTGTAGTTCCCAGTGAAGCCTGCAGTCATTACTAAAGGCTGGTGACACACTTGCCACTGTACATTATTCTGCAGAAAAAATGGTAGGTTACACATGACAATTAGTGGTCGAACAATTTCACATCTGACTTCCTTTATAACTCTTCAGTGACCTCTGCCTTGTTCTTGTGATTTGTCCAGCAAGCTCTTCCATTGACACTCCTGTTTTAGATAGTTTCTTTGGCTACTCAACACCAAATAGAGCTCTGGTGTGAGACCCTGTCTCACAGGTAGTGATAATTAATTTCCTCTTGCCATAATGACCTTGTCTCTCCTAAATCCTTCTTTTGCTACTTGTTCATCCGCTGGTTTCATTGACTCTTTTTCTGTATCAAAGGTGGTTGCTTTTGTTCCTGCTGATTCTGCTGCTATTTTTATCACTGGTATCTTTTATGTTTTTGTAAAAGATCTCCTGAAAATCGATTATTCCTGCTTAATTTAGTTTTACATTTAGGATTTGGCATGCAAAAGTTTATCTTTTTTAGTTTTCTCATTTTAACGCTTATTTTGTCTCTAACAGTTCTCTTTTACTAGTAAATAGAGTGGCTTTCTGAAGGATTGTTTTGTATTTAGTATGGCATCTCTAGGTTTTTTTCTGTCTGCAAGCATTACTTTCTCCTACTTTTCTGTGCATGCTTAGCTTCAGTATTAAAGCCCATTTGATGACAAATACTGAAACTTATTGTTGATATTTAGAACATACATTAATCAAGGGTTATTTTGTGACTAGTGCCACCTGAGAAGTATAAAACATTAATAGATATTGGATCAGTTTAATTTCTTAGTCAATTGTTGACATTTTTATTTCACCACTGTAAGCTGAAAAAGAGTAAATGCAATAAATCCCTGATGAAATACATTCCACTCTTTTATTCCAGTGACTTATTCTCTAATCCACAGCACTTTTTAAACCCCTAACTTGCTTTTCCTAGTCCAGAACTTGTGAAATCTAGATTATTTTTTTCTATCTTTCTTACAGATTCCCATCTGTCCATCATCAAACAAACCCATGCATTCAGTAACAATAACAGTGCTTTCTCACTTCAGAGACATAATTAGTGTGAGGAGACGTACAGTAAAGCAAGCTGCGGAGACACCAGCTCAGTGCATGCCGTATGTGAGAAAGTTTTTCACTACCCCATCGTGTGATTCTTTCTTTGGAGATTTCCAAACCTCAACCCCTTTATCTACATATTCTGTGAAAATGGAGTCTACTCGCTGAGATGTAAGACCTGATACCTGAAAATGGACTCCTGTCTACTGTTAAGGATTGCCTACAATTTGCTGCATTTGGGAAGAGACATAATTTTTGTTGAAATGAACAAACTTGCCCTGGAGCCCAGTGAAACACTGCAGACAAGTTCCTACATATTAGGAGGAGTTGAGACTCCTGAAGTTCAAGGTGTGGAGCCCCTTGGAAGTCATCTAGCCCTGGCACAGGGCTAAAAGGAACAGCTAGAGAGTCATTTGCATTGGGAAATTCTTGATGTCAGTTCTCATTAGAAAGAACACTGTATTATTTTATTTATATATACATATATTAGCAAAAAGTGTTTTTAAAAGGGTCAGTAACTCACAGATACAAAGAGAATAATTTACTAAAATATGTGCTTCTTTGTTCATCTGTAGACCCTTTAGGAATTAAAAAAAAATCAAGGATAACAAGCACGCTAAATACTAATAGTCACAATCATAAAAATTACATTTATAATTAAAACATCCATTTCAAGGCACTCTTACATTTGCTAATAAAAGTCTCCTTATGAATACCAAAATACAATTTTCCACATAAAAAGGACAAGCAAAAAACCAAATGACAGCTTTATTTTCAGTGACCTTGCAAGATTTCAAAATATTTGACCTCCCTATCCTTTAAATGAATGTACGTAAATGATTTAGATAAGGATGTCAGATGTGAGATACCAATGTCTCTTGATAGTGACAGTACTGGAGAAAGAAAAGGTGAATAATGACCAATGTAACTGGATTCGGGATGAAGCAGATCTTTCAGGCAACTGGGCCAGTAAATAGAAAACAATTTAAATTAGAAAAATGTTACATAATAAATCTAGAGGCAGTGAGCCAGGACAGCAAGAGTACATTTTAAGCAGAGGAGTAATTCAGAGTGATCTGACCAGGAAAGGAATTTTCTCCAGGGGTTACTTTAGCAAAACTCTCTGAGCCATCCATCTGGAGTTCAACTCCAGCACAATAGGCAAGAGGAAACTGGATGAATCAGAGAAGAGACTATAAATCAGGAGAAGGGATAACATTTCTGCATGAGGTAGGGCACTTCTTCATCTGAAGCACTGTGCTTGGTCACCTTTTCAACACATAAAAAAAGGACATTACTGTCTTGGAATGGGTACAGCCTCAGCCAGCCAGACTGATGGCCTATTTTTGGAAGATGACATAAAGTAGGGGATCTACCCAGGGAGGAGCAAGGCCTTTCCAGCAACTAAATGAAATCACCCAAACGATCAAAGAGCAGAGCTGTCCTAGCTGCACAATGGCGAGCACAACCTGTGACCAGAGCTGAGGTCCTTCTGCTCCAGGCACTGTGCATCATGCTGAAAAGCAGCTTTGGTGTCTCACCAGGCTCTGGAAATCTGCGGCTGCAAATCCCCCAGAGAGCACTGTTTGTGCTCCCATGAAATCCATGACAAACTATGCCCCTTGAGTACCTCAGCGTGGGGTTCACCAGGCAATCCCAGAAGCTCAGAAAAAGAGGAGACCAGACACCCAGACCACTCTCAGTCTTTGCTTTTCTCTCGAGTCTTTGACACAACAGCCCCAGTTTGACAATCAGACCGGATAAGCAGGCACCACCATCTTCCTCCAGATGCACGATCACACATTTTGATTGATGCGTGTGTGACTGTAGCACGGCCTGACGTTGGGACATACGGGGGATACAAGCTCCAAGCTGCTATGAGCTAATTGCTCATCTCCTTTAGCTCAGGCAGCAGAGGCCTCCACTAGGCAGCCAGGGTGCAGCCGAGTGTTATACTTTCAGCATATGGACTATTTAAATTCCTAGCAAAAAGAGCAGTTTAAACCACTCGGTGCTCGGGTAGGATTTCTGCCATCTGGTACCCTGTATCTTCTGCTGGCAGAAGCTGAGGTTGGATGCAGCTCTAGGATAGCAATTTTAGTGTCATTTCCATACAAATGGCTTGTGACTGGTGAGTTCAGGGGCAGGCCCATCAGAAAGCATTTGCCTTGCAAACATTTCTCCTGCCTATTGCTGCATATTGAGAATCCAAAGGAAATACGTGACCCTCTCAAGAACATTGCTGGTGCATCAACAATGTGGACCTGGAAGGGATGAGCCAAAGATCTTGATTATTATTTTGTTCATTCTTGCAGATGACTGAACTAGGGATGATGAAAATATCCCTCCTCTCTCCTCACAACAAGTGAGAGCTGGCAGGAGGTCACTGATCTGGTCACTGGCGGTGTTTAGGGCTCAAAAGCAGACTCAGACTTCAGCTCATTTTGTAATGACTGCCAAGAAACAGGCCTTTAATATGAGCATGAAATCACACATGAAACATCATAGCTGACACACTTCTCTAACAAGCAGTAGAAACCCCTGTTTCATAATAGAAGCTCCTGCCTTCTCTGAAGCCCCTGAACATGGTCCAAATCCAGCCTCAGACAGAGAGCTCTGCTTGACACGAACTTGAGCCCCAGCACATGTGCTCAGCAGACACACATTCATATTTTGGGGTCCTTCTTGAGCAAGGCGCTTTAATTCTTTAGGGCTACAGGAAAAAGATAAGCTTGCCCTCCCAGTGCCAGCTAGTCTACCTCTCTAACCTGATTCTCAAATAATTTGCACAGGTAGAATTGAACTCATAATTTTTCCTTTATTTAGGCTGAAAAGTACCCACATCATTTCCTCTTCCCCAGTGCAGAAAGGATCTCTGTATAAGACTGATATTATTACTAGCTGCATGAAAGCAGCATTTCCCAGGAATTATGTTGAGGATGCCAGGTGATAGACCATGTGTTGTCTCACACAAAAGAGGGCAGTGTTATGCTCTGCTCTGCTTTACAAGTACCGTGTATCCTCCTTCAGACACATCCAGCGTCGGAATGAAACATGTTCTCAAGTAATGTTTGTCTAAAAGCTGCTCTCTGGATGGCTACATATACTTCTGGGGGCAATTCTGGTTTTATATCCCTCATCAGCTGAATGAGGTGAACCACCTCTTATGGGATATTCACACTTACGCCACACTTAAATTCATCCTGCTCAAAAAAGAAGATTTTTCCAATGTCTAACATTAACTCAGTAAGTGCTGAACCCAATTACCATGATTTAACCAAAGTTCATTTTGCATCAGTGCCTCTTTCTGGATGTCCAATGTTATCTATTAAATGATGTGATATACTCTGTTTTTCTGTCAGGGAGATGAAGAAAAGCTAATTGCTGGAGTCTGTTTTTACCACAGGACTTGCTAGAAGGCCATTGTGACAGAACATTCATTATTTAACAGTTGATTGTTGCTTTAGCTGTTCAGAAAACAGAGATGGCATTTATCCTACTGTCTAAAACTTTATCCACCTTAAAGTGAAGCTTTAAGTCAGAGTCAGCTGGTTAGGCTGGCAAAATGCCCAGAGTGGGGGCAACCTGTGGGGAGTGAGACACAGCACTCTAAGGTGGGTATTTAACACAAGGACTTGTGTCCACATTAGGATGAGCAGCTTCTCTCCAGGGACCAGATGGTCACTGTTTTGGTCTTGATGCCTGACTCACGGACTCAGTTTGATGGAGTTCAAGTGGGTGTAGTAAATGCCACTCCCAAGTGCTACCACCTTCCTACAGAACTCTCCCCTCTACCTCTGGTTCCAGAGGTAGAGGCCACTGTCAGAGCACATCTGCACTCTACGACCCAAGGAACCCCAGCCTGTGCTACTGTTGAAGGCTTTTTCAGCGTAGGTGGACACAGAGGACCGTTGGGTGAGACGCCTGTAACATTCTCACAGTGAAAGATGCACCAACAAGCATCCCCATGCTTACTGTTAACATCTTTCACTTATCCTAATATCTACACCGTTATTAAAAGCTCCAGGGGCTTGTATTTTTTATTAACAGATATGAGAGAAAGGAGCCTTTGTTCAAGAGCTAAAACATCCAGGCAAGTCCTGAAGGACCTTTAATGTTGATGCCTGCAAGAAGTTTTCTGGAGGTAGCTGAGGAACAAAATTGACACAGATAATATTGCCAAAAGTAGAGAGGTGGGAAGAAAACAGGGCCATGAAAACAACATCTTTCATGATTCTTTGCACGTAAACCCTAAGCAAGTGGCAAAAAGCACAGAAATTACTTTTTTCCCCTCCAACTTTTACATCCCATGTAATGCATGGTGTTAACCTGGCACCTAAACAACCACAGATGTATCTGTATGGCAAATGATTATCTGCAGCAAGATATCAATGGATCTATAGTAAGAAAGCAGTAAGGTCTGAACCTTCTATAAATCCATCCACTAGGCTCTTCTGTTTACTTTTTCAACTTCTGCTGCCTTTCCACTGAGTTAAAGCAGTGTCACTTCTATAACTCTCTGAGGAGATGTGAGATAAATACACAGCTTATTTAAGCAGCCTTACCATCCATTTGGGGCAGATGAAAGCTTTCTACCAGCTGGAAGGTGTTTACTGTCCACTCTCTTTCTGCCCTTCAGAAGCTGCCAGCACAGAAGAGGTGCTGAGAGGGTTTTTGCAAGGCATCTGGCACAGTCCTTGTGTGACAGGCTGCATCACAGAAAGACCTGTACTTTGGGTGGCAGTTGGAATAAGAGCAGCTGTGGGTCCATATGCACCTAATGTGTACTTTAAACCGTTTGTCTACTTGTTTCCAACAGATTTCTTAATTTGTGGCTTATGCAGATTTTAAAAATCACATTAAGTGTCCCTAGATGTTTTTCGTTTTTTCTGTGATGAGTCTAAATAAAATAAATCAAATTATGCTTAAGCCTCCGCATCTCATGTTTTCATCTGAATGACCTTAAGTATCTTCCTTCATCTTCAAATATCCTGGAATAATGTTTTATTCTGACATGAATCTCGTTGTATTTGGTGTTTTCCCTTAGAACTCAAGCTACTGGAGAATCTCAGGCTCCATCAAAAATATTTTTGAAGTATATAAGTGGTTTTGGAGAACAGCTTGAAAGCACAACTTGAGTGCAAGCTATGAGATCAGCAGCCAGCTCTCCAAGTGAAGTCACACACAGCTTTCAGCTATTAAGATGCCCTTTCCAGCAGTCTCTTCACTTCTGAACACTCACTTTCAGATCAGCTGTAACTCTCCCTGATGCTTCAAAAAGCTGCTCTGCCCCGCTTGCTCCCACCTCAGCATTCAGTGGGCACAGGCAGTCCCTCCTCTGGGCTTTGCCAAGGGAGCGGCCAGCTCCAAACTCAAGCCACAAGGCTGAGAAGACATGTGAGGACAAAGGCAAACATATTTGTTCTGCACTGACAATGTCCAGCTAATTCACTAGTGCTGGAGCTGCATGTGAGAGCTGTGTGGTGTAACCTGGGAACAGCATTTGTGTGCTAATAATAGAAGATTTTTTGTGGACTGCGTAATGACATGGGTCTGTCAACTCCCACGCACAAAATGTTGGGGTGGAGAGCAACCACTTGGCTTTCCGGAATAATTTGGAAAGGCAGCTTCTTATCTGTGGGAGATAACAGCCTTCTACAGAAGATTTTAAGAAGTTTGTAAGGGAGGAGGTAACAGAAGTCCTGGCTTAAGGAAATCAGGGAATTTGACCCAAGACCAGGGGCAGTTTTGGTCAATAGGCTATCATAATATCCCTTGTATAAGAAAGTCTGTGGGTATAAACAAAGGTGTTATCAGAGCATTTCTGACAATGAATTTTTCTCTTCTAGAAATCAGTATGTTTCTTTCACCTGGATTTAACAGTGAAAAAAAAGAAGCCCAGCCTGAGCTGTGGTTCACTCGCAGCTAGACTCTATGAGTTCAGGTTCCCTATTAACTGCTATATGTTCATAGCCATTTCTGTGGAGCTTTGCTTACTTTACTCTCAGAGGCCTTCTGTCCAGCCTTGATTTTTTGCAGAAGCACACAGCTGGCTTGCTACTTTTCCACTGCTGCTCCTTTCTGAAAAATACAGCTGCTCTACCTGGGCTTGACAGCAAGCTTATTACTGGGTTGTGGTGTTAGATTTGGTAGTTTTGTGGATTTGTTTTGCTTTTTCCCCCCCCCTTGTTTTTTCTATCTTTTCTTCTTCTCTCTCCCTCTGCCAGAGTGACAGTCACCATCTCGGGGATCTGGCACAAAAGGCTGGAGCAGCATGATGTGGCTGATACAGGCAAGAAGCCAGAACATTTTGTGTAGGTTAACTGTCCTCCTAGGCAGAGAGCGTCCCTCAGCTCAGACATATGCCAGCAGCCAGCCATTCTTCTGCTCCTCCTCCCCTCCCCAGATATTCCTCCCACCTCCCACTCAGACTTTCATGCTCGGCCCAAGTTGATTAAAATGTTGCTGTCATTAAAAAAAAAGAAAAAAAAAAGAAAATTAAAAAAAGAGGTGATGGTGGTGATGGGGAAATTTCCTTGCAGCTGCTGCTTGTCAGTTGGCAAGTTGCTTTTAACCTCTCCATGACAGAAAGCAGCAGTGAACTCTGCCTTTCCTTTCCTCACTGCTGAAGGGTTCCTGCATGCACTTACTTCCATGCCAGAGTCATCCAGAGGAGCCTGCTTGTGATGGAGAGCGTGACAACTGCCAGAATCCTCCCCTACTGCCTCCTAACCGTTGTCCATGATTGGGCATATGGGGCCCATGGTTGGGCACATGAGGCACAATGTCCTGGTCCCCCAGGACGGCCTGGCCTGGGGACACTGGGGCAAATCGTGGTGGGATGAGCGAAGACATCATGGCCCTATGTGGGTTGTCTGGCAGGGGAAGATGAGGCGCTGATGTCCTACCTGTTTGTGCAATCACCATGACAAAACTGCGTGTGAAAGGCTGTCATCCCCCTCCCACGGCATTTCTAATGCACTGAGGTGGGCACATGCAGTGCCTGCAATTGGGAACTCCGAGCAGAACTTTCGGGGGAATGTGGACTTGAACTCAGATGTGGAGCACACAGATGACACACATCCTTGGAGCAAGCCAAGCCCAAAACACAGATTTGTATCACATTTCACTGTTCCTGGGGCCTGCAGAACTCAACTTGAGGCTTACAGCCTGAGACATCTGCTCTTGTGTTGTTATAATGAACACAAGAAAGAGTCTGTCCTCTGCTCAATAGTGTGTGTGAGCAGCTAGTGACCTCCAAAGCATGCAAACAAGAGAAAGAGGTTGCTGGTGCTGGGAGAGCACCATTGTTTTCACAGCAAAATATTATGCTTTGCAAGTAACAACAACAAAAAAAAAATCTGGAAAAAAAAGGGAAAAGAAAAGAAAGAAAAAAAAAAGGTATAAAAAGAAAGAAAACCACAAGCATGTTAGACCACCTTCCCAAATCTCCAAACACTTTCACCCTCCTTGTTTCCCTTTTCTGTTTCTCAGAGTCCTTCTTGTTTTTATGCTGTCTCCATGGCCCTGGTTCTCTTCATGTTGAAGGCTTGTTAAGATTTGGTTTCATAAGGCAGGGAAGCACTGGAATACTCAAAAGTAAATTTATTGAATGTTCTTTCAGCCCTCCACGATTTAAAAGGCTCAAAAAAGATGACAAAAAAGCACACATTGAGTTGAAAAGTCATGTGCTAACCCTTAAATATTCAGTTTTGTTTGTACTCCTACAGCTCAAGGCACAGAATAACTGTATTTAAGTCATTACAGGATTTAAACTTGCTACATTATATATGGTGACCCACATTTTCAAAAATCAGTGGAAGAATGATGGTTCTTCACTTCAAGTGTCTCAAACAGAGACTCGTTTTCCTAGACCAGGCACCTAAAAAGAGAAAAAAATTATTTATTGAGAGGTAATTGGCCATTTAATAAGCCAAGCTGATTAGTTTTTCCATTATTAGTTACTGCAGTGTTTAAGACCAGAAATATTATAGGATACAGCAGATAAGAAAAGAAATGGGCTGCTCATTTGCTGGAATAAGACTAACAAAACTTCTGCTATTTCTTCATTAATCTGATAATAAAACATGGGTTCAAATATATCTCTTGAATGAGTTGTCATCTTAAAGATGAACTTCTGAAGTTTTCAATCCATGGTAATTCCTCTTATTTCAGTACTGATTCCTGTCCTCCATCAAAATGACAATCCATTTAAAGTTTCAAGGGTAAAATCAGATGAAAAATTTCTCCTGGTACAACCAAGTTTAATTTTACTTTCAACTTCAAAAACAAAATCAAAGACCTACTGGAAAACAAGAAAATGAAAATGAAACATACTTTATACTAAAATACTTTGAAATACAATGTTCTTACATCTTCGAGGCAATTTTTCCTCAATTATTTTTCAAAAAAAGTATTGTCAACCTGTGCTGGTAAGGTTGTTTGGGTTTTTTTGATACAGCAGGTCTTTCCAGGCAAGAAAGGTTGCTTTGGGCAAGACTGGGCTGGCTAAAATGCATCTGTGCAGGCAGAGATGGGCAGGTACCTCTTGACTAACAGGTTGCAGGCCAAACTCTGCCCTTGTAGGATCTAAAGGCACAGATACGTACGACCACAGGAAAAATGGTTAATGCAATTACCAGCAGACCCATTCCAGCAGCGAGCATTTTGGTGCTGGAATTATCCAAATGACTGCCTGATGAAAGGATGTATTTGTTCAAAGCACATTTGCCTAGCTCACTAATCTCTGCAGATATCCTGTTGGGAAATCCTTTGAATCCAATACCTGATAAATGAATTTGGCAAGTGAATAAACATCCCACAAGCCTATTACTGAAATATTATGCACCTGTTACAAGAATGCTCCCATGCATTAATTTTCGTGCGGTACTGTCCCTCTTTAAAAATGCTTTCTGATGGAGTGTGAAAAGCTGTTACTGAAACTAACGTTACCTTGAGCTCAGAGTTACAACTCCATGCTTGGATGCATCTCAAGGAAAGCCTGCCTGCCATGGGTCAGGCTCTCCACACATCCCTCCTCCCAGGGCAGCAGAAGTCTGCTGGAGACAATGACCCTGCCCTAAACCAGGACAGACAGATATGCAAATTCAGCTGCCCACACCCAAGGTCTGTGTCAATTTAGTTTATCCTATGTGTGGAAGTCAGGCAAAGGGAAATGCTGCAAGGTTATGGAGCAGGGCTGTTTGCTTTGTGGTGGAGGGTCATTACAGGCACTATTTGGGATTTTGTCCTGCTTGTGAAGTATTCTGTAATGTTTATTGTGGAAAATAGTAAGCATCATGAATGCTTTTCAGTGAATAAATACCCACCTTGCTGACAAGGACTTCAGCAAGCAGGCATCAAATTATTGGCAATGAATTTTATAACTTTGACTTTAACAACTATGCTTCATGGCTGCTTTGATCAGACAATTGATATTCTGGAGAGGTTGCCTCCACGTGGAGAGAAGCTTAAGCAAAGGACTCTGCACAGGACCGGTGAAGGAGAAAGAGTGAAAATTCCCTGAGCTTGCCAGAGGGGAAGGCTCCACAAAGACACACCATGTCGGACACTGGAGGGTAAACGCTGGACAGACTTTCCAGATCATTGTTCTAGTAAATGGGTTCACTGGCAGGGATATTTCTATGTCATGGTTAATAATATTTGTGGAAGGTCACCTCTACATTTGGAAAAATGAACATCAGTTTTTCAGGCACATACTAAAAGTCAGTTGTTTAATCAAGGAAGAACACTAACTCCAGTGCCCCTGTCCACTGAAAAACTAAAAGCCAGACCTTACATTTCAAGCCACATAGGGGTCAACTACATGCAGAGAAATAATTTGCTGTCTAGCAGCTGAATGCAATAAAACTGCAAACTTTTCATAGATAATTTGCAAAAGAAAGAGAGGCTAAATTAATTGAATAAATTATTTCCTATGAATCATTCACTCTGCTCTAATTAACCAGAGCTTGTGTACTCAGCTCCTTCTGCAGTATCTCCATGGCTGCCCCTAAGGGTCAGAGTCCCTGAGAAATACGTAATTTTACTTTCAAATGTGTTTTCATTAAGTTATAGTTGGAAACAACAACAAAAAAGATACTCTGAGGAATAAAGGAGGAGAAATCATCAAGGGGACTTAGTAGAGGTTGAACTTCAATTAGGGATGGCATCCCAGTTCTTCACAGAAATATTTGGGTGCTTATCTGGACTGCTCACACCACCTGGATGAAGGGCTTCTCAAAAGCTCCCCCTATCCAGATGCCACAATTCCTCTAATTAATCCTCCTTTGGACCCTACAACCTCATAGCTACCCTGCACACTGACGTCTCCCAGGATTGCTACAAACATTATTAGCCTGTAGATTAGAACAGTTGCCAGGAAATTAGATGGGCAGGCACACATTAGCTGGTGGTGGAGGGATGGGGAAATAAGGGAACATTAGTTCCCTCACGGGTACCAGCAGATGAGTGCCTGCTTATGCGGCACGTAACGCACTCATTGCAATGCAGCACCTTCCCTGTCCCTTCTTCCTGCGAGGTGAGAGAAGCCTCTGCCCTGATGCCATCATTGTAAAGGTTTTAGCTACAGGGCTTTTTGTTTGATGGGTTTTTTTGTTTTTTTAATGGTCGAATTCAATATGGGAATCGCCGACATTGTCAATACGTTTGCTTTACGGTAAAATAAAGTGTCTGCTCCACTGTAATCCTCTAGGCTGGTGGCCTCCAGAGGATGACGGTGAAGAAGTGGACAGCCCAGTTCCTTTGCTGGAGATGACACTCTCCCCTGCAAGCCAAAGCCCTGTACCATCCAGAGAATTTGTCAGTGAATAGTGAGAGAAGGCAAGAGAAGAGGAAAGCAGAGTGACTTGCCAAACCCACCAATCCTCAGTCAGGAAAAAGAAGCAACATCAAAGTATTAAGCCAAGATCTTTCAAAGATTTCAAGGAACACTTTGCTCTGAGCTCAGGTCAGTAAACATTTGGGAATTTTCTGGGTTTTGCACATTCTCCATCCTTACTGCATACTTCAAAACTTCTCTCTTGACCTATTAATGACTTCTACTGCATTCAGTGCCCCAGGGCCCTAACCCACATCAGAGCCCCACTGCACTGGGCACACGGCAGCAAAGACTGCCCTTAAGAGCTCACACTGTAATTAGGCAAGGCAGAAGGAAGGTGGAAAAGGGAATAGCAGTGCCAGGAAGGCCTGGGGTCTCAACAAGGTGGCTGCCTCTCTGACCTGCTGCAGAAGAAGCAAACTGGGTCTCCTGGCATAGTGCGAACTGTTCTCCTCTGCCAGATCTGCAGTCACACTTAACATGGGTGCTGCTCCACATTAAACACTGGTACCAGTTAAATCTTCCCTCTGTAGAAAGAAGCACCATGCAACCTCCTTCCCCTGCCTGCCCTGAGAAAAAGGCAGGCAGATGTGCTGTTCTGCACCTGACCACAGACTGGCAGAATACTTGCAGGAACCTGAGTTTTTTGTTGTTTTTCAGCATGCCAGAGTTTCTACTCTGTCTGTTGGTAGAAAGAAAGTCTGAGGGGAGATTTTAAGGGAAAAAAGCTCACACAGAAAGATAATTTCCTCTTATAAAAGGACCCTGGGAACAAGACAAATGTTACAATAACTGGAGAGAAATAAAATTACACCAAAATTATTTTCTCCTGAAAAATTAAAAGGATTATGTTCCTGGAAAAAGCCCCCTGTCCCTTTACACAGTGATCAAGCAGAGGTCAAAGTAATTAATATTAAAGTATCCATGTAATAGGATGTGTGGAATCCAGTAACTAATACAGATTGCATTATAAAAGCATCCTCTGAGAAGAGACAAAATTAGTCAGAACCACTCTCCCAGAGAGTATAAATACACAATTATGTCTAATCTGGGCAAGCTGTTGAAGGAGTCTATTGGTAACAGAGCAATTACAAATAGCCCAGTTTGTTTCCTTGCTTCCTCTGGTATTGTTCTGTTTACTATGGAGACTTCTCATGCCTATATAGGCACAAGAGAAGAACTGGGCTGTATGTTTTGCAACAAATACATAAACATATAGGCAAAGCAGGTGTAACTTTGATCACTGATTCTCCTCTGGCTGTACTTCGTGTTACTCTTGTCTTATTCTGAATTGTGAGCCCTCTCTGCTCAGTGCCACACAAACACACAGGGTAACCTGCTTCTTTATTTAACTTAAAGTTTGGTGGGGGGGTTGGTTTGGTTCGGTTTTTTTAGCCAAAAAGGCACATTGTGATTCATCATTGAACCCAATATTTCCCCTTTTCAAGGAGATTTAAAAGGTTGGTATGTGTATGCAGACGCATTTCCGAAATCAAAGAAAATTTAGGGGGAACCAAGAAAGCTTGGACCTACTGGCCCAAATAGTGGCTTTATAGCAAGGGCTATCTGAGCTCTTTGCTTGTAAATAACATTTAATCCATATACTTGCTTTTGCTTAGATATCTTCCTATATTTCCAGGTCTCTGTTTTCCTCCAGGCTGGTTGGTGCTGATATTGACATTCATATTCTTGAGAATAAAACCATAACAGGTATTATTCTGCTAGATTCAAGAGATGTAGGGGAGTAATGCCCTGAATCTGTCAGAGGGCATCTTTATACGTTAACGCTTTCCCTTGAAAACTGAAGTAGAAGCAGCAAAGATTGAAATGCAGGTGTATGTAGGAATGCCTTGACTCGCATTACAAATAACACTTAGAGGGTTGTTACTCAAGATGGAGAACTGCTCGAGAGAGAGCGAGGGAGATCCGAGTTTCTGAAGTGCCAGGCTTAGTGGTCCTTTATTATTGTAAATGATACTGCTACACTCCAAGTATTCCTTCAAGCTGCACAAAGGTGCATTGAAGGTTGGACAGAAGCCTGATTTAAGACACTTTTCAGATAGCAAACCAGATAATCAGCTAAAGATTCCCAAGACAAAGGTTTAAAACCCCCACCTTTTACCCTTTCATATTGGTTTTCTGTTTCTTGTTGTAGTAACTACTGTCCTGTTCTATTTATTACCCGTGAGCCCTTTATCTGGGCTCAAAAGCTAATAATATGTTACAGGAAACTATTTTTATTCTCTTACAATTGTTCTTTTTATTCTCTATCATGCAATTAAATGAAAGAATCATGGAAATATTTCTATTTCGCATTCGGTTTTGAGAACTCAAGCTGTGTGTATATGAAAGTAGCTTTTCATACAATTTACTAATAAATACTGAATTTGATTCAGTAAATCCTCTAGAGATCAGAGATGTTTTTAATACCTGCATAAAGTTATATCATGTGCGTAAGTGCTTTCCTCATTGCAAGTGACCTAAACTTACTTAAGTACTTTCTCCAGTACTAATCACAATGCACAACATAAAAAACCCAGCATCCATTATTCTAATGTTCTTGTAACATAATAAAAAAGTTTTTGTGTACGCTTCTTCTCAGCTATGAAAGGACCTCTTTCAACTGAAGTGCTGCTTATTACTTTCTTTCCAGAGCTAAACCATTTTTCTGGGCTTCGTAATTAAACCTGTGTTAAAAGGCTTTTGTGGTTGTCCACAAAATCTTATGTTTAGTCTTCACAGACAGAGTTATGAAACTCAGACTTGCTAGATGCAGGTGATTGAGGGGATATCCAAGTCAAAACTCCTGTGACTGTATTAACAAGCTCCTCCTTGGACTGTTTTATCTCATTAGCTTGGTGAAAGTGTGGCCTCCATTATCCTATCTTTGACTTGTGTGATTTTGTACTCAGGCGTATAACATTTTCAGTGCTGGCCACACAAAAAAAATAAGGGGGGCAAAACCCCCCCAGCAAACAAAAAATATACCACATTACTAAGAAAGTCGGAAAAAGATTTTTCAGATTTATATTATAAAAGTTTTCAATAAACTTCACAGACTGAGGCCAGGGGCAAACCTGGCCCACCCACTTGGAAATGATGCAGAAGAGCAACCAGGATTCAGGACTGGTCAGTACTTCCTTGCCTTCTTTACTATCCTGATTTGTGGTATACATAAAAGTGTATTCATCCTGTGATATCTTTGGCATCAAGAACCAGGTCAGACAATACCGAAGAAATATCTGCTTAGTTAGGAAAAACATATTTTCTAGGCAGAATAATCCACCCACATAACAAAAATTAATGCCAAAGTGTGCAATATTTGAGTTCTGGCAGCTGTGGCACAGTTTCCATGTTGTGTGGCTACCAGCTCCAGGCTGCATGGGATGGACACCATAGTGTGTCTGGGTCCTTGTCGGTCTCAGAGCAACACCAGCTGTACTACTTGCACTGCAGTCATTTGGCAGGACTCCCATCTGCAGCTCTTCCCCTCCTTTTCAGCATCAATTTCTTTTAGCATTTTATATTTTTCCTGTCTTTTCATATGTTTTTCTCCGCCTTCCCATTTCTGGTGCCCCAGGGCACAAAGTTCAGCTCCTACAAGGCCTCTGCTAACAGCACTCTCCCCATCTTGATTGTGCCTGCCCCTCTCAAACTCATCCCCTAATAGTCCCACCAACTCCCCTCCTCAGTTAGCACTCTTCCCAAATCAGAAACTACTGTAAATAGGGAAGAGAGATGGCAGAAGAGCAGTTTGGAAGTCGCCTTAAGATGACATCATTAGGTACAACCCACAAGCAGCAGAACGCCAGGGATGTACAAAGTGCTGCTTCAAACCTCCTGGAAATGGTGAAGGACTGGCATTCTGAGCCATGTGGGACAGAGCCAGGCCAAAAGTCAAGACCCTTTGCAGCCCCAGGTGTACAGAGTCATCAGAGTACAAGAACTGCCTAATTTCCTACACCACTGAAGACACCTGGATAAAATATGCTGCAGGTAAATTCTCCAGTTAGATATTTATGCAAGAGTTGGTGGAGCAGAAAAGTTGCCAGAAAGACCTCAAACAATACTTAGGAATTGTATCAAGTGTCACATGGAAATTACGGATACCCTCCACATGTTAATATTTAACCAAGAATTCAGCAAATTTTGTACCATCAGCAACTTCCAGCAACACAAATTGCACAGCACAAGCAAAAAATCATATTAAATCCTCCACTTTTTTTTTTTCTCGGGTTGTCTTTTTTTCACCTCTCCTCAAGTGAGCAAGTAGAACAGTCAGCAATGTTGAATATACTGGCATTCATCTACCTGGACAAAGTATTTGCAATAAAGCATCAAAGTGTAGAACTGCCTCTTAAAGCATCACGAGACAACAGCAAGATCCTGCAAAGCTAATTCCTTGCATAAGGAATATAAGCAGGTAGCTAGCTGGAGAAGTAGTGGTTCCAGATGCAAGTCTTACTTCATGAGAAGAAAACATCTGGAGCCTTACCAAAGGTAGAAGGCATTTCTAAGTGTCAAAAACCAGAGCTGCCCTTAACATGTCACGAATTCCAGTTCAGAACAAAAACATATTTATATTCAGATACATGATATGATACAAAATTAGGGTATACTGCTGTTTATTTAAAATCCAAAGTTTACATAGAAGCTAATGAGTTGTGAACAGGTCGATACTAGAGGAATCAGAGCTGACATTCTTCACCTTGAATAAAGCTGATCCCTTCAGGCACAAAAAAACAAACAAAGAGGTCTTTTAGCTGAACCTTGCAACCAGCCCCATGGTCTTCTGCCACTGACAGCCTCAGGAGCACATTGCTTTCTGCAGGGACATGTTGTGCAAAGCCAGATGTGGAAAGAAGCCCCACTAAGGGACCACAGTAGTCCAGAAAACCCTAACAAAGATCTGCCCTACAAAAATGAATGCTTTTTGTACTGACAAGTTTTATTCTTCCCAGCTGCTCCGCATTCTTGTAGCATAACCCTGAGGGCTCTTCTACCCCCATTTACCTGCAAAATAAAACTTCTGGACCATTTCTGCAGAATATTTGCATCCCAGCTTTAACAGGGCTAAAGTCACTCATCCTTAGCTTGGTTTATTTATTTCTCAGCCTTGGTGTGGAAACAAATACAGCAATCACCTTCTGCCCCTGGTTGCCTTTTCCTTGCAATGAAAGAGCTGAACCATTTCCTAGAACTACTCTCTCTTCCCCCCCCTCTGAGCACCTTTTCCCCACTTCTATTTAATGTCTGCCCTGTTAATGTGATTATATAAAACCCTGAAGGATAACCTTTACGGAAATATTTGACAAGTGGCCAAAAAGCATCACTGATACCCAGACATGGAGAGGAAGGAACCCTATTAATGTGCTTTCCAGACTGCACAGAAAGCCTCTCTTTGATGGGCACACGTGACATGCTAAGGAGATTAAAACAAGAGATGAAAATAAATGACAGAGCAGAGAAAACAAGGTAGATGGGCCCTGGGTGTCTCAGGGGGTGTATAATGGGATAGAGAGATTTTCACCCTGAGGTCAGCTGCCTGAATCTGATGCAGGCTCACAGCAGCAGAGCTCTCACAGCCCCTCAGATGCCAGATTGGCACTAACTGATATGAAATAAGTTGTTAGTCTGGGTTTATCCCTGAAGAAATGATGGTCAGACCTCTTCAGCAAGAAACACTGCCTGCCTGCTGCATTTTCTTTGTTACTTCCAGACAAGCCTGGCTGTGCCAGCTACCCAAAGGGGTCTAGCCCACATCCCTGTCACTGTATGTGGTGGGTGTGTCATTGCAAAGGGTGAGCAGCAGGCAGGCAGTTTCTGAGAGACGAATCCAGAGCCACTAACCAGGTAGAATATGGAGGACATCCTTCCCATGCCAAAGCAAGGATGAAGCTTCCAAACACTACATAGGGCCACGCACTGCCAGAGCTGCCTGAAAAACAGAAATTCTGTTTTCTTGGGAGAATAAGGTGAAAAAGTATGATTGGGAACTTTGTCACCTCCAAATTAGGAGCACAGAAGTGCTGATAATTTCTTGTGGCACAGAAAGTCTGAATTATTTCATTTTGGATACTCAACTGAAGTTGAGTATTAGATGTTGAAAAGCTGAGGTAACACATATTTGTTCTGACCTTTTCAACTCAATTGTCCTTACATTCACTCAGGAAAGCAAGAGTAAGTTCAGGTGTTTCTCACAATAACAATGTGCCATAGATTTCAGAAAAAACATATTCAAACAAAAACTATCAATCTCATAGCAAAATGTAACAAAACAACCACTTTATTATTAGTTGTTCTTGAAGAAATATGTTGACAAATCACCACCTAAATTAAGGTGAGACCAAACAGCTTTTTATTTCTGCATATTGTGTATTTTTTCAAAAAAGACAAATGTTTTAAACAGGTTCTTTTCCCCAAACCAGTCTGTAATCCCATATTATGCCACAGCCTTTCTGCATGATACATAACACAAGTCATTTTAGGTGAAATCCCAGCCCTGCCAAGGTCAGGCCTGGGAATTCATCCGTGGATTTCAGCATGGCCTGGATTCCTCTCTAAATCTGTGCATTGTAAATCCCTGGCCGTGAAGAAAGGATAATGGTACCTTCTGTAATGGACAGGGAGCTGCTACAAAGCACTTGAGAAAAACAAACAGATGAACACTAAACTAGGCTTTTAGCTTATATTGCCTGTATGTGCTGGTATTACCCATAATGTTATAGGGAAAAAAGGCATGTCCTTGCAAGCATAGCTCTTTCCAGGCTAGGTGCACTTCAGTGGTAGAATAATATCTATTTCCATACTGGTGAAGTGCCCCCACTTACTGCCAAGAGGGACAGAGAAGGCATTTCTTTCACTGCAAATTTAGTGGGTAGACATCCAGGAGAAGCAGTCCCACCAGTGTACCAGCACCTGGCAGTCAGTAGATGTTGCCAGATTTTGGCCTAGAAGCAGCTGGGTGTGGCTGCATGATGCCTGGCTGCCGGGGTGGTTGTTACAAGGTGAACCCTGAAAGTTATGAGCCAATGATTAAAGCATCCAGACAGGAAAGACAAATGATAAAGCATGGACCTAGCAGGATTATGGAATGAGCATGTCCTTCTGGAGAGCTCGGCTGGGGGCTGCTTGCTGAGATGGTGGGGATTGAAGCTGAAGTAACCAGGATACCCCTGGACCACTTGCCGGTGCCCTGCTAAGCCAATGCAGGAGCAAACCACCCTTTGGCCTGGGAAACCTTCCAAAGTGGAGTATTAGTTATTGTGGCAAAGGGTAAAGCAGGTGGCACAGTCCCCTATGAGTTTCCCTCATGTACAGTTGTGGGGGCTGAGTTGGACCAGCATTTTAACAACCACCACTGTAAGTTACAGGGTGGCCAGCTTTGTGGCTGTTTAGGTTTTGCTTTACTGGCACACAGAAGAACCCAAGAGGGAAAGAAAACAGGGGATGGGGGTTTTTTTGTCATTTGCAAGTTCTGTTATCCTAAAACGGTTTTAGAAATGATCCGTGTGATACAAGTCAGAGAAGAAGTTGCATTGATGTTAAGGAACTGTGGTGGAGTGTGCTCACACGTGTATATGCAGATGAGCGTGTAGGTACTTGACTCCATGTGTTTATACGTGCACACAGGACTGAGCTGTGCTGCTGCTTCTCTCTCCGACTCAGAGAACCATTTAGGTTGGAAAAAGCCTTTCAGATTGTTGACTCCAGCCATTAACCCAGCACTGCCACGTCCCTAAATGCCACATGTATATGTCTCTTAAATATCTCCAGGGATGGTGACTCAACCACTTCCCTGGGCAGCCTGTTCCAGTGCTTGACCACCCTTTTTCTGAAGAAATTTTTCATAATATCCAATCTCAACCTCCCCTGGCACAACTTGAGGCCATTTCCTCATCCTGTCTCATGATGCTTGGGAGGAGAGACCAACTCTTACCTCACTACATCCTCCTTTCAGGTCATTGTAGAGAGAGATACGGTCCCCTCTGAGCCTCCTTTTCTCCAGGCTAAACCCCCCCAGCTCCCTTGGCTGCTCCTCATAAGACTTGTGCTCCAGCCCCTCCACCAGCTCTGTTGCCCTTCTCTGGACACGCTCCAGCCCCTCAATGTCTTACTTGTAGTGAGGGGCCCAGAACTGAGCACAGCACTCAAGGTGTGGCCTCACCAGTGCTGGTTATAGAGGGATAATCGCTGCCCTGGTCCTGCTGGATGTGGGAAATGGAATTACAGAAAACTTTCAGGTGCTGACAGAGAACATAAACAGCATTGTGCTCGAAGAGATAGAAATGGATACATGTTTCGATCTGAGACCTTGGCGAAGGCTGCCTGAGTTAGAGCAGTGAGCTTTTGCAGTTTGAAACAAGAATGTGGTTTTGTAGTTCTAAAAACTATATGCTTGATAAAGGCAGAAATATATTTTTAGTAAGTAGAAACATGTTTTATGCAAGAAAAAATTATGATAAGCAAAAGAGTAAATAATTTTAAGTTTAGCAATAAACCTTATAGCAGAGTTTATTAGAAAGTTAAAATGTAACAATATGGGCCTGTGCAGCAAGCCTAAGTAGAAATATGATGATTGATTAAGAAAGTACTCATTGCGATAGAACCATGTAAAACATGAGAAGAATAATGATTGGTACAAGTATGCAAGCAAACTTTGTGGCATTTGCTTATTGGCTTAAAAAAGTATATAAGGCCTTGTCAGGAAGCAGTAGTGTGATTACCATTATTGCTGCTACTACTGCTACAACTGCTACCTCTTCTGTTACTGCTGCTGCTTCTGATATTCCTGATGGTACTCATAACATGACTCTTGTCTCACGCCTCAATAAAAATGAGACTGATCCTGCTATGAATCATTTCTGTGACATCTCTTAGTCATCCCAATCCATCAATCCTGACAGCTGGCCACACTGTTCCTGATACAGGCCAGGATGCCACTGGCCTTCTTGGCCACCTGGGGACACACCGGCTCATGTTAAGCCACTGTTGACCAGCACCTCAGGATCCTTTTCAATTGGGCAGCTTTCCAGCACCTCTTCCCCAGTCCTGTAGCATTGCATGGGGTTGTTGTGATGTTAGGCCAGGAACTGGCACTGAGCTGCTTTGAGCCTCATACAAGTGGCCTCGGCCCACTGATCCAGCTCTAATTTGTTCAGGTATTGTGAATCAGTTTTTTCAGTTGTTGTAAATCAGTTGTTGTAAACTAAGTTTGTGTGTTGAAATTTTCCAATACTTCAGGAAGTAAGTGAACTAACAGTGACCTCATAATGCCTGAGCCACCAGGAGCTGTGCACGGGACTTGGCCTCCCTGTTGCCATGTAGAGGCAACTGCTACTTCTTGGAGAGACAGCAGGACCCCTGTGACAGAAAGCTTACATTAAACACTATGATGTGCAAATCTTACCTAAACCAGGTGGTCTAGCAGATGTAGTCAATTCCCACTGTTGTTGTGCCACTGGTGTTACCCATGATGGAAAATTACGCAAAACAGAGCTCACTAAGTCTTTCACTGGGTTTTGAAAAAGCTGTTTTATATGTCACAGCTGGGATATTTGTAAAATGCTCTGGGGTTTCCATGGAAAATTCCTGTGCTCTTTTTGGTTCTTTATTCAAAGAGGCACCAAAAAGGACTCAAGTCATCTGTATAAAATAAATCAAGTTTTCAACAGGTAACATAGTTTGATCGTACAATGAAAAATGAAGCTGAAACCAGGCCCAATTTGTATCCATGAAAGCCTCCATGTGTCAGGCACAATTTTAGCAAGATGGTAAAAGCAACTACTTGTTTTACTTAGGGATTTTTCAGGACCTTGCTGCAAGATATTTTAATCAAGATTCAGTGTTTCTGAGTAGAGCATAACCCTACAAAAGCAAGGACAAGGATGGGATCGGTAGCTCTGTGCCCTCATCTATGTTCACAGATCATAATCTAAAGCTGGCTGGAGACTGACAACTCTGTTTCTCCTTATCTTTCAAGGCCTTGAGGTCGGCTTTGCCCCTCCCTGGGAACAAAAATTTAATTATTGCAATTTTTTTAATGGAAATTTAGCAGCGTCAAAACCGCTATTTGGGAATCAAAATTTTCATCTTCTCTGTCAGGAAAGGAGAAGGTCAGGATAAAGAGAAAGGTTATGAGAAACTGGGTTCTTGTGCTCCTATGTCCAGAGCAACACTTTCCCCATGTAATGCAGTGCAGAACCTAGTGTTCCACAGCCATTACTCAAAGCTCCAGGTTAGCAAGAAAGTTGCTTGCTGTCTTTGGTCTGTTTCTTTTCCTCCAGCCATTAAATGAGAAATTTAATCAAATCCAATTAATTGCAGGAACATTTCACTCAGCTGCGTGTGTTTGGAGCTGCTTTGCTGTCAGCCCGCCCCGGATGATGAGATTATCCATGCTTATTAATATGATTCCATTTAACTCTGCCGCTGCTTGATATTCGGAGGCACAAAAACTTGTGCAGCAAAGGCTGTTCCCAGATGAAAAAAGGCCTCTCTTCCAAATGTTGTTTGCATACTCCAAGCTTTATTATTCTTCCTGTGTGCATCTTAAGTGTGGGCCTAAACCTTTGCAGGAATGGAGCCAAAATGTGCTGAATTCCTGTGCTGTCCATCGATGTTGCTGACACAATATGTGCCAGGCTAATGCGAGCCCGTGCAGTCTCAGCTGCTGTTCTCCATATCCCCACTTGCCCTCTTGTTAAGACCCCATGGACTCAGAGTCTCAATTCCTCTGGGCCTTTGCCAGTTAGGAACTGAATCTCCAGGTCATCACCACATGGGTAGTTTTTTTCCTTATTTGTGGGGTAACTTCAATCTGGTTGATTTCTTACTGTTCACTACAGAGATAGAGATAGAGAAAAAATCCAACAATGATTGCATAGGAAATGAAATACTCTTGGAAACACAGTCACATGGAAACAAGGACAAGCTTCAAAACAGTAAGCCTGGAGCCCAAACTTTCACATGTCAAGATCAGTTAGTGCTCCACTCCCACAATATCATTGTCACATGCATCATCATGAGATGCCACATTTGCCGTGTATCTCGAGCCTGTGTTGTGGTGCAAAAGCTGGCTTTTCCTTCAGAGGCATCCGTCCTCAAATGGTACTAATGCAGCCCAGCTCCTGTTCAAGACGTGGTATGAAAAGATGGCATCTGGCACGGGATTATTCTGCACTATTTACATGCCAATAAATGACGCTCAAATCATTTTCTGAGGATCTGGAACCAGCTGATGTCTCTTGTAGACTCCTAATTCCCTAGGGAAGAACTGTGAGAGTGCTTTTTCCCCTCTTTTTCTGTCACATGCTGCTCTTTACTGAGCTGGGAACATAGTGTGGTTTGGCTGCCTCTAGCCCCTCAGAATTAATACCATTAATGCCAGTAACCGCATTCCTACAAACTCAATTTCATGTCTAATTTTAATAGAATCTGCTTCAGATACAGTAAAACCTTCAATTAGCCCAGTTACTTTGAGAAGGTAATGGACAGTAAAGATGCTTGTAAAATCTGAAGAACAGCTCTAGTGGGAATAGAAGTGGCAGGCTTCTAGATTTAATAAAGGATTGCCCAGATCACTCCTAGTCTATAGCTAAATAAGGAAGTATGGAAACATATCAACGCAATGGAAAGGATAGAGGAGGTAAGGAGCTTGAGAGTCAAAAAATTCCCATGCCCCCAGCTTTCTGACCGGGAGAAAGTCACCTTTAATATCTCAGTCTTCCTATCTACATAATAGAGGGTGTAACACAGGCTCATGTTTGCTAAACCCTGAGATTGGAAAGAAAGGGTAGTAAATAGGGGCAATCTACTTTGACTTAAACTGAGCTTTAAAAAAAACCTTTTAAATAACAATCTAATGCAGATTATATGTCTATATATATATATATTTCATAATAGCTTTTAGAAATACATGTCATGGCCTTTATTTATGATTTAATTGTGCTGGTGTCACCGTGACGTGATTTCATTTGAATTATGATTCCAGTGGGAAATTGGCATGTCACCTCAAAGTCAGGGGAAGTCTTCAGGGGACAGTATAAGACAGAGGCAATCTGGGAAGGAGATTTCAGAGCTGTGGTAAAATTAATGTGATTTGATATAGTGACTGGAGTTAAGTGACACATTTTACTACCTGCACTGGTCAATAATGATCTATAGAAGCCCAATTTTGAAACTTTCTTGGTTTTTTCTTTTCTTCTCATATGATGTGGCCTGACCTCCAGCTGTCTCATCCTTTATCCCATGAGAATCTCTAACCTAATTTTCAGTACCAGTACTTCTATTGTACAATTCACTAACTTCGTAGCTGATAAACTAAGGTTGCACAAAGTAAGTTAAATAAGTACTTTTGCGCATCTCTGATAGAAGGTAAAAAACAGGAAGAAGGAGGCAGAGTTGTCTCCTGTTGCTCAGTCAGCTAACAGCCAGTCAGACAATGGAAATAAAATATCTTTTATACTACATCAAGATATTCAATAAATGCAGAAATTTGTCTTCTTTCCATACATTTACAGCACCCAAGAAAGACTTAATAAATAAATAACTTAGAGAGACCTTGAAGACATTAAATGGGTTATTCTCCTTCTTACTGATGTTCTTTGCCTATAAATTCTGTAAGAATCAAAACTTTTTGAAAGAGGGTTGCCCTAATATATAGTTAAAATGTTAAATGTCTGGAAGTGAGCCCAGGAAAAGGAGTCTTTTCTTCATTTCTCCTTGAATTTCTCCTCAAGACAAAGGTTGGCAAAGTATGCAGCTCTGACACGCAATTCTTTTTTTTTTTTTTTGTTCACAATTCCATTATTTGTTCCAGCATTTGTAAAATGTATTCTTTACAGCATGTCTGGGGACATATAAAAAATGTAAATCTACAAGTCTTATAAACCTCATTAGACTACTTCTTTGGAAGAAAAGTCTTTACGTTGCTCACAATAACTGTTCTGTAGGGCAGAAATGGAGGAAGCAGAAAGGCTCTGTATTATGGGCTTGTGCTTTTTTCAGACCAATGGGAAAAGGAAATTCCAGCAATTTGGTCCACCACACTACAGCAATGCCTCTTTTACAAGCCCAAATTTTAAGTCTAAGCTGTAATGCATTTGATAATAATGATTTGGTCTAAACACTTCCAGCTCTTGCCATCACGCACTGCCAAAGCAACATGGGTCACAGAGACATCACCCACACCTTATTTCTGCTCCACAGAAA
Organism: Falcunculus frontatus; assembly: GCA_013398115.1. NCBI lineage: Eukaryota > Metazoa > Chordata > Aves > Passeriformes > Falcunculus > Falcunculus frontatus. The sequence goes on from VZRV01005432.1 coordinate 2,553,518, forward strand.
AAAAGAGCCCACTGCAGATACTGATGAGTTCATTTTATAGACTTTCTTTAATTAACAGCACAAAGTAAACACAAGAACGTGCTTCAAGGCTTCTGCTACCCAAAGTGAGCTGTCGACATCACAAATCATTGCTCACAAAAGAAAGATGAAGCAGGAGAAAATGACAATCAGAGTGGACCTTAATTCTACCTGGGGCAGGCAGGCACGGAACTGGTAAACCCACTCTCCTCACAACTGTAATGCTTGAATACCATGGCTAGGAACTATCCCTGCACAAACTCTAGGTGATTCCTCTGGCTTAGCAACACTCTTGAGAAAAACTAGACAGAGCCAAAAAAAGTTGTTGCTATCATCTTTCTGGATGTACATCTGTTAGCAGAGATAATTGTTCCAATTATCACCGGTTCTAACAACGTGATAAATCATTGCAAACACATTTCATATTTAACATTAGTTTTATATTTGCAAATATCTTAGGAGGATGTTGTAATAAAAAAATCAACTGCTATAAAAAGATACAGTATCTCAAAAATTGACAGAAGACTATGTTGGCATCTTTGAACAACAATGTGTCTTAATAATATATAACATGCTGCTTATGCCTGTAATGTCCTGACATCGGCTAGTCATCTATTAAACATTTAAAACACCACCCATGTTTAAAAATCTGAGCTACGTAAGACCATGGGAATGATAAGGAATAGAGAAAAAGGGATGATTTAATTAAGACATATTCTTAGTATCTCCAGTAATTTCTCACAGCAGTAAAGACATTAAAAGAAATACCAAGACTTGGGATTTGCTGGCTGTGCCACACATCAGAAACAGAAAAGCTGGGGAAAAAAAGTTTTTTGTTACACAAAAACCCAAAAACCCAGTGGCATAATACTGGAAAATTGTAGTTAAATAGCACTGCTTAATCAGTCAGTTTTCTGTGCCTGCAGAAAACAGAAGACAAGTTACCACATCCAACTCAAATCTCTCCCACTGTAGCAAGAGAACGTGATTAATAGGTTGGATCAAAATATTTACATTTAGAAATATTAATTTGCTCCTTCCCAAGAGGTTCTTAAGCCTTAATGCATTGCTATTTTTATTTCTTTGATTCATATCCTGGTAACTCTAAACAAACACACATTTGCACATTTACAGCCAATATAAACATCCATTAAAACCGCGTATTGTGAAACCCTCTGTTTCCTTTTCCTATCCACCTTATCATTTGGATCCGTGAGCTGGGGACACCTCTGACCTACTTGATGGTGAAGCATCTATTTCCAAGTCTGGAGCATTCAAGCACGAGGAATAACCCAGTACTTCTCTTATGTACTATTTGTGCACAAAACTTCTCCCTGAGAAGGATGGCACGCAGTTAGACTTGGAGACATACACTGCTGTTTTCAAGGAGCTAATGGAGAGAGAAGCAGCATGGAGAAAGGCAGGAAACATGTTCCATTGGTGTGATTATCCTCCAGCCATGGTGGGTTTCTGGTGATCCCAAAATAAGACACCTGAGCTTGTTTCCCCATGAAGAGACCACTGAGTTTGTAGACTTCATAAGCGGGATGTATGGATAGAGCTGCAAGCAAACTCCTGAGGGTGGCTACTGCAGAGAGATGCCAGCTGCAGATTGAATTGGGGTGATTTCAATGCATTCATTTATGCTCCATCAGTGTCTGCCCTCTTTTTAGTCAGCTGAAACCTGGCAACTCTGTATGCCAACTCAGTGTCATCCAGCGGACAAGAGCTGTCCCACCAGTGACCTATTTGGCTTCTGTTAACACTCTAAATGATGTCCTTGGGAAAGGGACCAAACCCAGAGGGCAGTAGTAAAGTAAAGTAAAATTTACTTAGGGATTTTTAATCCTCTGTTTCAAATTAAAAGTGGATTAAGTACTATCCTGGGTAGTTACTAATCTGATGGATATTAATTCTAAGAGCGTTCATAGAATTATCACAAAATAAGTGCAATTGTATAATATAAAAGATAGCAGCTCCAAATCAAGTGGCATGTTGTATACCAAACCACATCAAAACTGAGCTCTATACATTTCTACAGCAGGGAATCCTGCCAGAGGCAACCACCAGCTCACCTTTGTATCAGTTTATGAGCTCTTTAGTGAGACTCTTCACTGAAAATTGTCACCAAGAGGCCCCAGAAAACCAGCTGTCTGAGTCCATGTCTGTGGGATTAAATCCTTCCCACCAGTGCTGGAATAACACAGATGCACAATAAGCCCAAGAACACAACAAGATTATTTCCGTGTCAGGTTTGAGAGCTGGTTTCTATCTACTGCACACTTAAACATCACACATGGTGAATTTATTTTTTATTCAAGCCATAATCTGTCTGTTACTAATGGAGAAAATTATTTTAATGCATCAAGTCAGCTTTTTGCTCTATCCCCAGATAGTCACCTGAGATTTACGTGAACCTCATCACATGCTTATTTTATCTTCCATTTTTGGTAATTGTTCCTAATAGGGTTACTTTGGAAAACAGCAGCCTCTTCCTATGGGCTCCACTTTCCAGGACAATGAAACAAACAGTCTCTGCAGTTTCCAGGTTTTCCACAACAGTGGTGCGGCCAGGCGTGCTGACAGGGTTTGGGGGCAGCGTTGTGCACCACACCTTGACAAAAGATGCACATCCAGGCCTCCTGGCTGAAAGCATGCAGAGCCTTCTTTTTTTCTCCCTCCTCAAGCAGAGTGGCAGGATGAGGGAAAGGCGCAACAGCCCTGCTCTGCATCACGTCACTCACCAAGCTGGCGGACAATGCACAGTGAAGTCTCTAAAAACTGCCTTTCCCCTCCAATTGCTTCCTTCACTCCTACTTGTGAGTCTACCCCAAGCCCTCTTGGAAGCCTACAATACCAAACACAAGGGAATGCCATGCCTACACCCACCTCCCTTGCTCCTAGAGGTGACCTAAAAAGGAATAATGACTTGCATGTGCGTGATCCTTGTGCATCTTTATAAGGCATAAAGATGCATGAAAGGATTTGTTCCTGATCCGCTAGGTTGTAAAGATTCAATAAATATATTTAGAACCAGTGCTTTTTGAGATGTGTGAGGGCACTTTGGTTTTTGCTTTTTTTTGTTTTTTAGAGGATTAGTGGGGTTAATGATACTGCAAATGCAGTTAACTCTCTACTGTCAGAGGACACTATGGCTTTCAAGGGGCCCTGTGAAAGCATCTGCTCAATTTATCACTTGAGAGCTGTACCACTGATGATGTTGTTGGAGGTTTTCTGTTACCTGGGATGCCCTCCACCTTGGCAGATCAGGAAACTGACTGAAATGAGGATACAAAAAGAAAAAGCAGTTCTACACAAACTGTTCCAAGTTTTGAGGACTGCTTTTGAGCTAGAGCACATCTTGGAAGGTTGTGCCCCTGAGACACGGCAGCAGGAAGGAAGAGGAGCAGCTTCACCTGCCTTGCTGCACATGCCACCAATGCAGGGATGCCTCCATAGATTGAGGAGGTACTAAAAAGGAACAGAGGGGAAACAAAACACATGACCTAGTCTGACAGAAACCTGTGGACCTGGCTTAGCTGCCCAGGGTAAAAATGGTGCAGCAAATGGCTGATCTCACTGATGTGAGGTGGTACGTAAGGTCTTCAAGCAGAAAAGCCTCTGGGACTGTAGAGTGTTAATAGCCTACTTAGAAATAGCAGCAGAGATTGGGTTAACTATGAAAATACTTAAAGCTGTCTCCGCCTTGCAAAAATGTAGTCCTTATTTTTATGACAAAAGGCTTTCTTAGCTGCAAGTGTCAGCAATGTGTTTCTCACTCTAGGTATTGATCTAGTATAATTAAGTGTGAAGTAGAGTATAACATTGCTGAAATGCAATATAAATTAATTCTGCATTCATAATGTATAGACACAAGAGAGTATATTCATTACTCCTCCATTTTTAAAGCCTATTTTGGCATTTTTTCTGCAACAATTTCTTACTTCTCTGGTTCTTTGCCTGAAAAGTAGCATCCAACTAGCCATTTATAAATGTTTTCTATCTATAGTGTTGTTATAACCCTTCTCCATCTCCATGATGCATATAGCATATATTTCCCACTTGGTAGGAAAACAGATGAGCAACACTTTTGGTTCTGCAGCTGTTGATTATGAAGAGGCGAGGCTGCTACAATTTCCCCTAAGGGAGCTTAGTAAGGTTTCTTTTCATTTCTTTTTGTTTGAGGCCTGCCTTTTCAGACAGCAATTCACTCAGCACCTTGACCATGAATCCCTTGTAAACTGGCATTTGCTCATGGAACTTAATACTGTTCTTCGGACATTTGTAATTACTGAATGAGGGGCACCGTGTGACAGGATTGTAGTTTATTATACTGGAGTGGGCCAAGTTGTAACAACATTTTGGGTCAGGCCAGGGTCTCAAGAGATTATTAAAATCTGAAGTAGGCCGCTTGACAGTAAATACCAGCACAGAACTGTATTTGATGCCTTTAATTCTGACAGAAAAGAAAGCCAACTCATTAGCTAGCTGCCCGGGCTGATTTCATACAGCATTATTACTTTCTTCTTTTGTCTGGCACAACGATGTGTTTGGATATTTACTGGTTGTTAGAAAAGACCAAGGCAAAGAAACCTTCACGTGCTGGTGGAAATCATGCTCTGGCTAGTGATAAAGCTTTTTTTTTTCTTCATTTCATGTTTTTAACAAAAATGACCAAAAAAAAAAAAAAAAAGAAGAAAAAAAGGGGGGGCAGGGGGAGAAGGGGTGGGGAGAAGAAGCTCTGCTGCATGAAAGATAAGGACTGATGAACTGGCTGTCGTAAAAACAGAATCTGTGATCCTTTGCCCAAATTTGTATCAAATTTGCTGAGATCAGCATTTTTTTTGCTTTTCCTTTCCACACAGCTCCTCTGAATTACAGGAGACAGTAGTAGGCATAGATTTACAGCAGCTCCAAAGATGTTAAGTAAACACACCTTGGGGCCCGTCACTATTGCTTCTGTGCTTCTCTAATGTCACTGGGTTAAAACCCAAGGCAACTAAAAACTGTACCTCTGTTTGCTACAAAGAGAATGGTCTAGAGGTATGTGGAGAAATACAGCTTATATTCATTAATGTATTCATATTTGCTAACTTATTTCTGTAAGTTTCTAAACCAAAGCAGTACTGCAGTACAAGTATGTACAAATACATATTTGAAGACTATTCTACCAGAAGGCAGCTAAAATGGGCCTAAGTTAACAAAACAACTTTGCTTTATCCCTTACCCACATCTGAAAGCTCTAAACTGGAAACTAAATAAATGGAGAGAGAGGCAGAAAGGACTGGACTGAGCCATGAGGTTTGCATCTAGATATGAATTCTCTCCAAGTTGCTGAAAGCAAATCGAGAATAGATTTTTTAAAATTAAATTTAGAGAAATAAGGCTAGGAAGTCATGCCAGAGTCATATACTAGAAAACTACTTACTCAAAATAAAAGTGCCCCTTTGAATACAACTTCATTAGTATTAATATAAGTAATTCATTCTTCCCTCCTGAATCTTCCCCTTCCTCACAGGCATTTCACCGTTTTCTTTTGATCTGTGCCTTCACCTCCCAGCTGCCATAGTCATGTTACAGTGCATTCCTTGGCAGCTGCTTCTCCCACAGATGATTTCTACCTGTCAGCGAGCCTGTGGCCACCTCTCGTCTCCTGATGTCAGCTCTATGGGAAAAGGACCTTCTTCATCACTGTGACAACACATGGCTTCACAACAGTGACTTCATTGATGGGTAGGCTCAGTGAACACAAACGATTGTCCAGTGATGAATCATTAATGTCGCAGGAGATGGCTCCATTGGGATGACCCAACACAACACCTCACCACTACCACACAGGGAAGCCTCTCCCACCCCTCCTCTCCATCCCTTTTCCCACCACTTGGCTGGTGCCTCCAGCACCCGTTTTGCTTGTGTTTTAACTGAGAAGTGGAATGGGAGCAAGTAGCTGGAGGCAGGTGAGAGGGGAGAGGAGGATAAGAGGGAGCAAACTGACAGCCAGCGATACTGACCCATGAGACACTTGGAAGAGCAATCCTGCTCAGGAAAATAGACACTGGGAAATCAGATAGACTTTTTTTTTTTCCTCAGAGGCCTAAAATTAAAGGATCTGGAAACACACAAAGCTATGCATAAGCGAGAAATCAAGTCAATGGAACAAAGCCAATTTAAAATAACTAAGTAGGTTTGGTCCCTAAAGCTCATGAGTTACTAGCATGAAGCCTCTTCCCCCATCCTTTTGATTTTCCTAAGGATCACTTCCACTGCCTTGTTCTGCACCACTTTTGCACTGGTACACTCCAAAGGTCCCCTTGCAGAGCAAGACCTGACAGACACTGAAGCCGAGGATCTTTCTTTTTGCTCTCATGGTTTATATTCTGAGTGGGGCAGTGGGCTCTTTCAGTGCCAAGAAGGGAATATCAAACTAATCCAGGAATACACTGAAGCTGTTGGCACATCCACTGCAAACCCATCTGGGCTCAGTCCCACATCAGAGAACTGCCTGCTTTGCCTGTCCACAAGTACCGTAAAAGTGATTTAGACACTGCGTATTACTCTGTTACAGCTGACAAAGTAGCCAACCTTTCCCAAGCCTGCAAAGAGTTAACCTTGGCTAGCAGCAGAAGGAGGGGGAGAAAGCAAAAGACAGCTCATAGGGTGGAATTAAACCCCTGTGCTATTAAAACTGGTAAGGTCAGTATCGCTGCTCGTTGAGCTCATAACAAGCCCTAGATTTTCCAAGCGTTTTCCATGACCTTGTCTAATCCAAGCAAGGTGCTCCCATAGTCGGTTACACTTGTATAGAAAGAGACTGGGAATGAAAAGGAGGAGAGGGAGGGAGGAGAGGGAGCGAGAGCTTGAGCCTCACCCTGAAAAGGATTACAGCACGTGCAGTTTTATTTCATGGTCTGCCAAATGCCCCTTGCTGCGTCTCTGAATGGAAAATTGGATAGAAGAGTGAGCTGGAATTTACAGAGCCTTTGAAAAGCAACTGGTGTCAGCATGTGCTCCAAATATGCCAAGTACTTCTTTCAATAGAGAGAAGGCCCCTTTTGGGTTTTATGGGGCACATGACAGTAGGCAGAAGACAACAAACATTGCCCTGCTGTGACCCCAGCAGAGAGAGAAATCTTCCCACATCTCCCCACCTACGAGGCCAACAGAAGGAAATACGATCACAGCTATTTTTGTCTGGTGTGCATCGCGCAGCAGTGCTGTAGCCAACATCTGCTAAATACAGCTTCAAAAATGGACCTTTGCTGGATGAGATGGGAAGGTGGTGTGGCTTGCTGGGCTCTTACTGGGTGCTTGGCTCCTCTGAGGCAATGACTTTGTGGTGTGTCCCCATTTCTTTCCTACAAATGTGAGGGGTAGAATTTTTTGTTTCTCAAGGCAAAAGGTCTCACAACCCTCCACCTGGGGTTTCCAGTGCCAACTCTGAGAGGTGAGGGCTGGGAGCAGGATCATCACATCCATTGTATGGACATCCCATGCAGCATGGCCGTGACCTTAGCTGGGCTGCATGGGTGTAAAGTGTCTTTGTGGGTTTAGATGAGCTTTCAGTCAAAGAAAGCCTTGTACAAGGTAGTGCAGAACAGCATAAATACCCAGTGGTTCCTACTGGAATACAGCCCCCAATCTAATGGAGCGCTGTGACCTGCAAGAGGAGGTGAGATCTGGGGTGGCTGCAAGGCAGTAGAGGAATTCTGTTGGAATGATATCCATGTGTTTACAGGGAGGTTATATGTTATTATTCCTTTTTCTTGTGAGCTTTGTTTGTTGTTTTTGGAATGGGATAAAGAGAAGAAAATTTGGACTTAAAAATAACTTGTGCAGTCTGATGTACAAAGATAATATACATAACAGCCTAAGACAGATTACGGGAACACACCAATATATATTTAATTTTGTATTATTTTTAGATGTATAAGAAGTATGGAGAGCTTGCTTCTCCACACAGGGGAGTAACTGTGCTCAGGAGTGTTCTACCAACTTCAGTAAAAATAAAGTGATGTTCATGAGGACCCTTTGCACAGGACTTGGAACACTCACTTTTTGCGTGAAGGAGAAACAAGCATAGGCTTACAATACTTGGCTTAGCAAAAACCAGAATGTTTTGGGTCAACTGTAAAAATGGAAAATATTTACTGAAAGATTCAAATGACTGAAAGTAATGCCCTGTAACATAAACTGCAAGGCCACTTTCATTCTAGCATTGGGCAGGTCTGTGTCAGTAGCCTCGTCCTTGTGAAAGATCCTGCTCTGTAACCATCTGACAGGCAAGTCACCACATGCACAGATAGGAGAATACCACATTGTTGGGGTTTAAGTTCCTAAAATCATCATCAGAAAGGGGAGAAAAAAATAACATTTCAAAATACCAGGGACTTGCCATATTTTTCCTGCTGAAAACTGTTTCTAAATAAGTCATTCTTTTCTACTCACATTCAGACTTTAAAATATTAGCTTCACTGAGAAACAATGATAGGGAGTATGTTCAATAGAGTAGCTATGTTGTTATAATTGGAAACAAATACCGGTGAAAATGGATCTAAAGAGGCTTGTGTTTCATTTGGCAAAACTTCTGCTTTGAGGAAATGTGATATTGCCGTACTTTGCAAGAGGCCAGACCAGAGTTAAAGTGTGAAAGGGTGCAGTGGGAGGGTAGAGATGCCTGACGGTGGTCTTCACACATTCCATACTAACATTTTCCTTGTCTGACCCCTTCCGTACTTAAAATACAGTTTCAGCTATTAAACGTGATCGTGACAAAACACAATCGATACTCGCATGCCATTCAAAATATGAAGCATGAAGGGACAAAATTTCAAGCAAAAGTTAATGATGATGATGGTGACAGAAAGATTTGACAGGTAAATGTGCAACAGCATCCTACAAGGGCTTTACTGTCCAGTCTCCCAGGCACTGTCAGCATGCTTCCAATGTTAAGTTTCCCCACATAGTGAGTGGTTGCTATGAGCAGGGTTTAGGAAACTGCTCAGTGTGCTCTCTTCATTGGTAACACATCTTACAGCACATCTTCAATTTAACTCAGTTTCATATGGGCATGGATATTACGCAGGTAGCATATTATATACATGGCTATGCAAATAAGCATATTAATTTTTTATCTATTTCTCCCACTTTTTTATATGGAGGTGGACACAGGTAAAACATCAATCTGGGCTTGAAGAGAAAAAACATGTTTTTCTTACAGCTATGTTCTTCCTCTTCACCTTAATGCAGCCTTGAAACTTTCAGATCTAAAGAAAAAAACCCCAAAATTGAGTATGTTTTAGTATCTGGCTACCAGCAGCCCACATGCATTCAGGTTACAAGCTTCTCAGAGACCACTAAAAGACAGCTCTCTAGTTATTTCTAGCAATCTTAACGAGGGCCAGATGCCAGGTTTGCACTTTAGATGTGTCCAGAATGCCCCCACGATGGCACCGCCACATAGAGCACTCTCACAGTGTCCCCTTTGTGACTTTCTCTCCATGACAAACCCTGGTCTAGACAGGACTGGGCTAGAAATTCCCATCTCACCACTCCAGCCAGACAGCCTTTATGATCACCTAGGATGTAATGCTAGCTTGAGACCTCCAAATAAATGAATTGGCACAACTAAAGCTCTGCTGAGAGCTTGCTATGCTCCGGTCAGGCTCTGTCAGCTTCTGGGAAAAAAAGCTTGCTTTCCAGAAAAGTCTTCGTTTGTCAGCAGATAATAAAGTCTAAGTCGTAAACCACACCATGCAGGGGTTAAGGGGGGAGGATGCTCAATGGGGCGTCAGACAACTGCCTGCCTGCTAGTGTCCCTCCTGCCAGGCTTTTTGCTGATCCTGCTTGAATTTGGTAGGGAAGAGGAGGGGGAGGGAGGAAGGGGGAAAACATTTCTCCTCCGTGGCAGGCAGGACACTGTGAAGTCATGCTGCCTGTATAGGAAAGCCAGCTTGAGTGACCAAAACAAAACCACAACCAGACCGCTTTTCCTCATTTAAAGGGGCTCAGCTTCTTCTGTAACAAAAACTAGATCTTCTTGTAAAACCCAGGCACGGGTAGCTTTTCTTTCTGCTGGTGGATCCAGTTCTTGTGTTGGTCAGGGAACTGCTGCTCTGCCTTGTTGCACCATTCCTACAAGGAATAAATGCATAGCCCAGGCTGGACCTGTTGTTTCAGCATCCCAAGGGGACTATTCCAGATGCACAGCCTCAGCCAAGAGATGAAAGCTTGACTGATGGGATTTAACAAGTGGAAGCCCAAATTCTCCCTCCTTCTCCTCTCCCCTGCCTCATTTCTTTCTTTCTGGAGGTTTCCAGCAAGAAGAGATTATTGGAGTAGGATTTTGGGAGGCACCTGACATGCAATAACTTTTATAAACACAAGCCCGGTGCCCGGGCTCCACAAACACTGCCAAATAAACATAAACCACTCACCCCAATAAATGGTTTGATCTTTATGAGTTTTCAGAGCCTTTCCCCATAAATCCAAGGGCTCTCCGGGACTAAGGGAGAGCTTGATTGCATGGGGTTGAGAAGTCAGCCAGAGCCAGAGGACACTCAGCACCTTGCAGGGTCAGACCCTTCCCATGCCAGGCACAGCACAGCCAAATGCTTTGCCAGTGACCCCGGTGGTCCCGCCATCTCACCCGTGACGTCCATCACAGGTGGGGGTAGGGGCCCAGATGGCCACAGCAGTGCTGGGTTGTATCTGGAAATAAGCCAGATCCCAGGGTTCATTATCCTTTGCAAATTGTAGGGTGGGGGTGAGGGAAAAAGAAAAAAGAATGGGAACCTTGACCACTTTTAACAGCGGCAAGGCAGTATTTAATTTTCAATCAAGTACCTAAAACAGACTTCAAAGGGCATTTAAGCTGACGGTTTTATTTTCTCATGGAGTAGGAGGAAAGATGAATAAGCAAAGAGTCAGATCTTTCTCAAAATAATTGCAGCCTTGACATATCTAAATTAGTTCGTAAAAGAAAATTCAGGGGCAGTTGATCTTATTAATTAGAGATGCACCAGGACTGTAATACCCAGTTACTCAAAGGCAGCCTGGAGCTACTAAAATAAAATAAAACAAATCTTCCTTCTTCTCCAGTGAATTCAGAACATACTCCCCTCCCTCTCCTCTTTCCCCATTTTAAGTAAAAGTCATAACAAATACCTTCAGTTTGTAGGGGGAAGGGAAGAAATGTCTATTAAAAACATGCCATGAGTTTCTCCTCCCACCTTACATGTTTCATTGTGTTTATGATGGATTGCACTGTCATACATGTAATAGGTTTTGTTACAAATGACTGAGAAAACAAGTATCTTCACATTTAAAAAAGCATTACTTAAACACCATTAAAATCCTTTGATGTTGTGGGTTTTTTTTTTCCAAAGGAAAATAAGTAGTTTTCTTTCTGACGGGGCTTGCAGTTGCTCCTTCTCCACTGTAATAATTTTTCCTTGCTGTACTGAGCCACCTCTCTGAAGATCACCCCATGGGCTCAGGAGAGGAACCTCTGCCTTGGGAAACTCAGAGCCCAAATAGGTGGGAGAAGAAACCGAAAAGGAAAAACACGGGGCTGAGCCTCAGGTCACACAAAATATCGTTGCGTGGCATTGCCACACACCTGCTTGTGGCAGAGTTTTATGTTTGTGCAGTAGACAGGCACAAGCACAGCTCTGCTCAGAAGAGCTGCACCAGGTTTGAGCTAACCTGGGACTGCAGGACCCCATGGTTGTGGCACCTGCATGGGATTGAAAAGGATGTAGCAGAACTTCAAAGCATCTCTGACATGTGTCCCCAGAGTTTTGAAGGGCACTCTCTTCTCCTTTTTGTGCTTGAAACTTGTATTCAGAGAAAAACGTGCTCCATCTCCCCCCAGAGTAAAAATCTTGAGAGAAGTAATGGGATTAGAACAGAAAATAAACTTGCTCATCCTTCCCTGCCTTAATTCAGGACAGATGGGTGGTAATTGGTAGACAAATAAAACTGTCTGTATCCTTGTTTGGGCTCAGATATCCATGCAATCCTTCTTGCTTTTGGAGCTCTAGGAGAAGATACTAGGAATGGAGAAGCCGTGTCTCTTTCTTTTTATAAAAGTGACACAACTGGCAGTAAAATTTCCTCTTCCCAGGCTGCCTGTGTCAGGGTGATCAAGTCGAAAAAGAGAGGGCAAAGAACAGCTCCTTTTAAAACAGAGATGTTCCTTTGAGAGGGGGATGCTTTGAATGGCTGTGCAGGCAATAAACTGACTGGAATGGGGAAGAGTCAGCAGCATGGTGAGGGAATGCAGCTCATTTGTTAAAATATTTAGGATTAGAAGTGTAGTTAAAATTACCATTCCTAGCGTAGGGGGCAGGAAACATCTTTGCTCTTTTCATCTCTTTCTTCTATAATTGGATTACAGCTGATTTTTTTCCTTCATTAGCTGAAAGTCTTCCAAACTCTTCTGATTTGCGACAGCTGGGAACCACAGGTCTGACCCTGAATAAAGTAAGAACAGGTGTTTGTGACTAGAGGGGAATAAAGCACATCCCATGTCCTGCCCCCGAGGCCTCTTTGTTACTCTGGAAGCATTATCCCAGGGAGCAGGTGGAATTTTTGGGATCCCCTTAGGAAAAGAGGGCACTACATTTCCTACCTGACACAGCATCTTCAGTAAATTTTGAACAAAATATTTACTTAAATATTGCTTAATGCTTATTAAGGCTACAGGACCTGAGAAGACATCCCTGTGATAAATAACCCAGAAGACAGCAACAAGAGAGAGCTTGCTGGAGGTGAAGGAAAAATTAAGGCCAACCCACCACCCCACAAAGAAAAAAGCTGTTTTATCTTATGAACCTTAGACAACGCTTTCACAGCAACTGAGAAAGTTCTATGAAACCCAGCACAGATTTCTCCCTTGGAGTAGGAGTCAAAAGGCAGAGCAAAGCTGGCCAGGCTTCAAGGCACAGTGCTCCTCCTTACATGCTACTAGTGTATATTGATGTGACCACAGTAAAAGACAGCTCATCTGTTGAGAACCTGACATAATCCTCAACAAAAGCTAACTATTACAGAGGATTGTGGAGTTTTGGGTAGTAAACATGGCATAAACTCGACTAACAGAAATGCACTAGTACAGAGAACATGAAGAAAGCAGTCCCCAAGCTGCTGAGATGCTGAAGGGGTTGCAGTTGTCCTGTTCAGCTGGACCCTGGCTCACTGGCACCCCAGCGTTGTGTCAGGACCTGCCCAAAATGAACAAGAACAAATGCACTTGTGGCTGGAATCATTCTTTTTCACAAGAATATCAGTAATCTTTAAATTTCTAATCCTCATTCTTGGAGAGTTAAACATGACTCATGCAAATCTGAAAAGTTCTAAGTACAGCTGCTTTTTTTTTTAAATAGCAGAAATCAAACTAAGACTTCAAACCCAGCCTTTTTATTTTCTAAACATATATTTATTAATTTTAAGCAAATACATTCGTTTGCAAGGAGGCTTTTTGATATGGTTTTTGAAAATGCTGATGTGAGTTAATTGATCTTGAGAGGTTGTTAAACAGGAGCAGAGAGTGACTGCTGCTGGAGCATGCTTTCATGATGACTGATACTGTATCTGCCCAGCTGTGAAAATGAAGGGATATATACACATATGTGTACATACATATATAAATAAATATTTATAGATGTAAAAATAAACCTAATGGTTACATGGATTGCAATTGTCAGAGATGGTGGGAATACCAAAGTTATTAAAAGCACCAAATTCTTAAGCATTTTGTCCGATGTTGGACACTGTAAACATAAAAGCTGTCCGCTCCTAATGGAAAGCCCAGGCAAGTTTCACCGAAGCAGCAAGACAAAAGGCAAATCTTTCTGCACAGCCACATTGTTTTTCTTGGATTTAGTTCAAATGTAAAACGAAAACAAGTTCTCCTGTCCAGGAAGCTGTGGCAAACATTGTATGTCAGCTCTTGAGTCCATCCCTGTGTATTTTCAGTGGAAGCCAAGGTGCAGGAAACTCTCAGCACCTGCTCGAGCCTCTCTTCAAAAGTCTTTTTGCAATAGTTTTGTGGACCCTTCAGGGATAGAAACCCTGAGACTAAAGAAGGACAAAAAGATGTGAAAAAGGAAACTTCATCTTACTCACATAATGCTTTACCACAAAAGGAAAAAAATGCAAACCCCACACACTCACCTTGACTGTAGTATATAACTGTAGTCTGTGGGGCAAAGAACAAAACCAGCTTGTGGAAGTTGCTCCAGAAGAAGTTGCCTCAGAGAACAAACTGAAGGATAAAAAAGGTGATTGCTACTTTTCATAAAGAGGCATTGAGTAACTGTGCCTCTCCCACAATGTGCTCAGGTTTTTCAGAGGATCACCCCTTCATACTGGAGGTGGGCCGCCATGGTGAGTGTACTCTGTGCCCCTTGGCAGCTGCCCCAGCAGCAGTGGTGGTGACTGGCCCAGAACCACCTGGGCAGATACTCGGGACTCTCACCATCGCACAGTGAGAGCAAGCCAGCACCCACCAACACACCTTCTCAGTTACTCGAGAAGTGACTTCATCCTTTTGCCACTGAAAGTCAGACATATCTCCTTATCCCATGAGAGTCCTGCTTGTGTCCTGTCTCAGCCAGGGCGATGGACAATGATGCCACCCTTGGGCTGCTTAGACTGAGCCTCCTGTGCAGCAAGACTTGGGTGTATGAGCAATCTTCACCACCTGGGAGCGGGCCAGGGCTCCCTCCCCTTTCCCGTTCACCATCAGGATGCAGCTATAGCCCAGCAAGCTGCTCTGGAGCTGGAAATAAACGTGCTGCCTCAAGTTTGGGGCTGAGGGATGCCCTCCACAAGCTGAAGGGGATCTAGCATGTCTCTCTGGCAATGGATGTGGTTGCCATGGTAACTTCAGGACTGCACACATCAACAGATTTTAACATCTTGGCAGTTTGGGAAGTGACTGTTTAGGCATTCCAATTAGGCCGGATATTTACACGTTTAAAGGTATCATGCGCTTAAAATAAAAATTAAAAAAAAACCCAAGAAGATCTATGTGAGAGAGCCTAAGCAGTGCCAAATTAGAAAACAAGCCCTAAATATAGCTTTAACAGAGGCACATTTGAAAAGCAATGTCTAAACACAAGGACCAAAGAGGAGCAAAGAAGGAAAACGAAACTCCCACTGAAAACAAACAAGCCACCGCCTATGGCTTGGCAGCAGGTGACACTGCTCTGCCCTGTCCCCTGCCCTGGGTCCAGGTCTGACCCTGGTTCAGGAGACAGCCACAGCCAGGGCCATTTTCAGTGCACCAAAAGCATCAAGATAGACTGTATATACAGGAGTGGTTGGGAAGAGGATGTGGGTTGTTACATTGGAGCTGGAGGCATCAAATATGGGGCTTCATCTCCTGGGATGGCAGCATGAAGCTCCCAATCTGAGCCTTCAGCTAAAATCAGCTGTGAACCAGACAATACTGACTTTTAAATCACTCTTTTAAGTGTCAGGCTTAACCACTCCTGGAGGCATATAAAAAACAGTTCACACCTCTCAAACCTTTTGTTTCACATAATCATGTTTACACCTAATTCAGGTTTCCAAGGTGTTTATTTACAACAGGATAAAGCTAGAGATGTGGAGACAGACCCACAAAATATAAAGTGATACTAATTAAAGAGGACCCTTGCAAGCTTTGATCCCAGAGCACCATCATGTTTTGAAAGCTTGCAAGCTCCGTGCAGAGTATGACAGCACTCCTGCTGCAATTAGAGGGACGACTGTGCACACTGTTGCTGAGGAAGAGGAAACTGCCTCCAAATCAAGGAAATCTGAAGTGATTGAATTACACAGGGTTAGCATTTCCACACAGGCAGGGGAGAGGAAAGATCCATGGCCACAGACATCAGCTTCAAATTTGTGACTGCTTTTCTCCCAGCCTTACCCATATGCCAGTCCTCATTTCGGCAGTCTCCTCTTGTCCTGACACATAGGCAGCTCCCACAAACCTGCCATGTGCTTTTCCCTAGAAATTATCTCCCTTCCCTCCTACCACTGCAAATTCACAGTATCTATTCGTGTCTTTTTCCCCCATTTGTCTTAAGTCCAGATCTAACACCCTAATCCCGTGGCTACTTACTACTCCTGGCCACTGCTCGCACTCTTGCATTGCCCCCTCCCTCCAAACTCCCCTCTAGGTTGCTGTGGCACATCCCTCTCCCAAATCCTCCCATATCCCGTCCCATCTCTTAATGTCAGTGATCTTCTCATCTAGGTCACTCCCCATCTCAACTCCACTGGATGCTGCTCAATGCCAGTTGCTCCTTCACCTCACTCCTTGACCCACTTCTCAAACCCTCATTCCTCTTGCCATTCACCATCTCAGTCCAGCCTCCTTGGAGGTGAAAATGGAGCAGCTTTTCAGCCATCTGACCTTCCCTTCTGCCTCCTCCTCTGTGACCTCTTGTCTTCCAAAACACAGCAGTGTTTCATCTCCCTTCTGGCCCCTCCATCCATCTCATCTCATCTGATTTATCCTCTTTTCAGAGCTTCCTGGCTCTTTTCTCTCCCTGCACAAAGATGTACAGCAACCACACCTTAGAATGAACCTTCACTCTTCCCTGCTCCTCAAAATACACTCACCTATATCCAGCCAACCACTATCTGGAACTATTTTCTTCTAATTGTGTCTTGGATGCTCTCCTGCCTTGCATTCAACAGAAACCTTCACAGTGTTTCTAACCACCTCGTTTTGGCCAAAGGTTTGGTTGCTGCTTCATCTTTAGCTTCCTTGACCTGTAAGCCATCCAAAAATCACATGACTGAGGGCAATTCACAAGTCAGTATCTCTTGTCTCAGTCTGCCACCCTCACAACTACAGCCACCTTGCCTCTATACCTCTTTATCCACCATTTCAAAGTCAACTGAGTTTAAAAAAGTAGAGTCCCTTAATCCTTTTGATAGCCTCTTTTGTTTTGCTCTAATTATTGCCATGTTAGCCCCTGCTCAGCCCTCTCTGCTGCTGTCTGTGCATTCTGTTCTTTAAATGTCACTCTTCATATTCTTGTTTCTTGCTTGTGGCCAAGTCATGTACTTTGTCTTTCCATGGTATCCCTGTGTCATGCCATGCTGCTAAAATTCTCATTCCCCTGCACTTGCATCACTGCAACACCCTTTTAATGTCCTCCTCATTCTTACTGACCCAGGATGTTCCTAGAGAGACAAGGATTCTTGCCCATTACTTTGATCCCATACCTTTTTCCTCCACTGTTTTCCATTTCCCAGTTGCATTGAATGCGTCCTGTCTGTCTTAAATATTCAGCCTGGCAACCCTCATACTAATGTCTCATGCTCAGTATAAAAACATAGCAAATTGTCAAATCAGCACTCATTCCAGGATTTCCTTTTCCAGCAAAAAAGTGTCTGCACTGACACATCATTAGCCCTCTTCTAGACTTTGAAACTCTTCCTTATCACGGTATTTATGCAAAACATGGTAACTGTTAGACTATGGTTGAGATCAGCCGCAAATCCTGCTGACTGATACCATGCAATGGTTTGTGTGGGCTCCACCATCTGACTGTATCTGCGTTGCCTTGCATGGCTTCAGCTGCTTCAGAAGCATCAGCTTCTCAGGGCAGCTGCAATCTTTTGACTTGAGGCAGACTGACCTTAGCTATCTGTGGTTTTCACCTCTAGGAATTTATGCTGCTACAGCTCTCTCTCAAATTTACCACCTTCACATAAAAGCACAAGGCCTGCCCTTAATATTAGTATGATCTGTCTAACTGGCATGAAAATAATTAAATTAGATTTGTAAAGAAAAGAGGATGTAAAATCAAAATAGTCAGAATTTTTATCAAATATCTATAAACAGAATAAATATATTACATTATTCATTCACCCTTTTTTACGCTAAAACAAGATCCTTCTTTCTACATGTTTTTCCCGCTTAATTAACTACCATATCAATAAACCAATGAGGTTAGGGAAAGTTGCGTTTACATAATCAAATCTATATCAAATCAATGTAACTGAATCAGCACACGCCTACAGTGTAGACATTTAAGCCATTGTAATCCTTACACACACTGCTTTTACTTATCATTGATGAATCACAGTAAACTGATTTAAGCAAAGGATTAAAATTAGTTTATGTACATCTAATTAAGATGTTTGTACTGTTTTAACGAGATGTGTTAAACCGAATTCTTGAAAGTGGTGCAAGTGTTTTGTATAATCAAAGTTTTGGCCTCCTTTCCCTTCAGTTCCCTTGGCAAGTCCCAAGCCGTGGTTTGCAGGCCATCCACTGCCAGGGTGTGAAGAACCAACAGATCACACGGTGCTACTCACCCTCAGCTCATTTCCAGGCTTTCAGCCTCTTTATTGCTCAGAGGAACTTCAGGTCAGTAAAAACAGCAGGAGAGAAGGAGGAGTAGCCAACCTCAGCTGACTTCTATCTCACGTACTCACCCATCTGGTGAGGCTGCAAGAATGAGCGTCTCTCCCAACGTCTCTTAGTGCTCATCATCCCACAGCTCTCAGATCCTCTCCCGTGAGAATTCCTTATGAATCGGTTAAATTGTGGGATGGCTCATTTAATATCAGAACGGCACTGCGCTCATTGCCCTGAAAGCCTTAGGAGAACCCACTCTGTTCCTCCAGATTCAGTGTGCATAAGGATCACTGTTGGATGAGAAGAGAAAGGCTTTGAAATTTGTAGACTCTGCTTTCAGTGTTTCCTTACGAATATTAAAATATTTCTCTCTCACACTGGGCTTCAGGTCCACTGAACACTTTCAAATTTATCTTTTTAATTCCGAGGTCAATTCAATTGCAGTTCAATTCAATTTTTGTAGGTTAAAAAAAAAGAAGCCAGTTTTGGGACAGTATCTTCTTATCACGCTATCTTAGCTATTCTATTTCATTTGTATTATCCTGCATCTAAGGGCTTTGTTAGACCCAGCTGTAACCTTTCAGAGCTTCTGAATGAAGACAAGGAAAGTCAGGAATTAATCTTTATGCTAAAGCTTTTTTAAGCCATTTCAGTTGCTTAACCTGTAATTTGGCATAATATTGTGGGGTGCATCATGCTGTGGAACTAACTGTTCTTAAATTATTCTATTTTAATAAGCAGATTTCTCCATTTAAAGGCTATGTCATGGTGAAAAACAGTCTTAATTTTAATGAAACAAATATTTTTCTCTCTCTGTGTTTCTATGGTAAATGTATCGGCCTGAAGCCTTGAGGGTGCTGCTCTGCCTTGCAACAGAATGTCTCAGTCATTATGTCTCAGTCATAATTTAATCATTTGGTTGCATAGAGTAAATCTGTAGCCCGAATTACTCTGAAGTGGCTGCCTAGCAGGAGGAACATTTACATCCATTACACTTCCTTATCCAAGCAGTGGCACAACTAGAGGATGAGACACAATTTTGTAGCTTTAGCTTTTAGGAAGGACACTAGACTGAGCGAAGAACACAAAGATGATGAAAAGGTGAATGTTGGATCCCCTTCAAGCTTGTCGAAATATGGCCACCACTATTATTTCCAGGAGAAAACCTGCAAGTTGCACAAAACTGTGAGTTCATAGGCCAAAAGCGTTTTCTTCTAAATTGTCTTAGTTTTTGAGTGCATGACCCTTCTAATGCACTTGCCAGCATGTGCTTAATGCAAAATGATCTGAACGGCTTTTTAGCCTGTTGCTTTCCATACAAGCAGAGATTTATGTCCGCAGAACAGGAAATCCTCTATGACGGCAAATGTCTTGTGCCATTAAATGGGCTGTTGAACATTGCTGAACTTACTCAGAAGGAGTTAAAACCCCTTTGTTGCTTACTATGATTCATTACAATGATTAATTCCATCTTCTTTGACCATTTTGTTTTTTTGCTAGGAGGGGGTTTTTAGACCTAAAAGCCAACAGGTGATGGAACCTGGAAATCAGATAACGGGAGCATAAAATTCATCCTGCTATGAAGAAAATTATCGTATTTTTGAGTCTGTTCTATCCATGGCAGCAATCTTCAGCTCTATACCCAAGCACAGAATACTCACTGATCCACACGTATTTGCAACGTGCACTTTTTTAAATTCCCCCAGCTGCACGCTAGCAAATGTCGTCAGATTCAACAGACGGCAAATCAGGTAGGCAAAACACAGAAACCGTTTTGAAAATCTGCCAAAACAGAATCATCTCGAGATCCAGCTGCCATTTAGCACACAGACTATTCTGTGTGACAGGAATGCAGACAAAACCAGGCAAAGGGAACAGCTTCATCTGGATACATCTCTAATCAATTCATCTGAATCCTCAATTGTAGTTGAAGTTAGCAGAGTCCTCGACAAAGATAAATACAGATCAATAAACATCCTATAAATGGTGACATACATCTTAGCAGGGAATCTAGATTTATGCTAATCTGAAAGGGCTCGGAAAGCATGCTTTCATATTCACTGCTTCTTTTTTAAGGGTACATTTTATAATACCCCTTTATAAAAAAGGAAAGCCAAGATCCCCGGTTGGGGGAAAGTCCTTCCCCTGTACTCATCTCACAGGAAGACGTTACCTACCTCTGCTCCAGTGCTTCAGAGTTACACAATATTTAGAAATGTCACCTGCAGTTACCAAAACCTGCTGAGCTTAAGCCCAACTGGTTTATTTGGAGATTTTTCCATTGAAAAATGTCTCTATATTGACAGCTATGGATATATCTTGACTAGGATAGAGTGCTTTCAAAAATGTATTTAAGTACCATTTTAAACCTATAGTCTAGGCAAAATAAGCTACTTTTTGATGTCATGAATATGCATCATAGAAGTTATGGCATATAAACAATACCTATACACATAATTAGTATAGATATTTATGTATAAATATAAACATATGGATTTTCTAAATGAGCATACACACAGATATATATATATAGAGAGAGAGAGAGACATAAAAATACTTACTATTAAAAGCAAACAGAAAGCTCTATCAGTTTGGTGCACAACTATGCAGGTACTTTGTGTTCCAAGTGCTGCTCAAAGGTGTGAAACTTTGTCACTGTGATTTATCTGGGAAATAAAACATGCTGTTCATCTCATCCTGTGTGATTTTTTCCTGCTCTACCCACTCCTCAGTGCTGCCTCTAACCCCCAGTAGCCTAGACACTATTTTACTGTCCCCTAGCCTTCAGATCCTGAGTTTATTACAATAATTTGCCTCCTGGCTCACTGCCATAGCCTCTGTGCAACTCAATAACCCTATTTCACTGATACCTCTGGGAGATTTTTTGCAGACAGGGGCACTGAAAATCCCCCATACAGTAAGCTTTCTTTCAATGCTGGAGCATCTGAAATTTCAGTACCTTATCTCAAACCTAGAATCTTTCCAGATTAAAAGCCATTTGGTTTGTTTGTTTGTTTTGTGGGTTGGGGGGTTTTTGTGTGTGTTTTTGGTGGGGCTTTTTGTTTTGGGTTTTTTGGGGTTTTTTTTTTTTGGTTTGGTGGTGTGCTTTTCATTTTTAATTCTCCTTATGGCTGTTGCTGGATGGTTCAGTGGAAAGGGATAAGAAAAACCAAATGTCTAATCCAGCCTCTCTGAAGATGTCAGCCTAACTCCAGGCTTGTTAGAGAGCAGTTTAAGCCACAGGATCCTAAAGCTTTACATTCCTGCCTGGGAGCATGAGATTTAAGCATAACCTCTCTTGATAGCCTTTTACATATAAATGTGCAATACCTATCTGAAGGTTGCTGAATTACTGACCTTAGTGATTTCTCAAGTAACCAAATTTTCACTTTCTGTTTATGGAGAAAAACTCTTTTACCATTTTTGGATTTACCCCCTTTTCATTTCAATGACTCTTTCAGCAGCTTTATTTTAGCAGATTGGGAAGAGATGTTCCCATTTAACTTTTTCTGAGTCGTTCATTCCTTCACAGACTTTTCTCTTGAGTCCTCTTTTTATCTTCTTTCCAAGTGGAACAAACTCAGTCTTTTCAATTTCAAGCACGTAATGTTACACTATTTACTCTAAGATCAGCATCTATCTAAGCAGCAGCAGATATAAAACATGAAAAAGAATCCTGAACTTAAATACACAGTCTGCATCATCTGCCATAAATCCTAAGAAGTCAATTAAAAAGTTCTTTAGCTAGTATCAGTGATGTGTAATGGGAGCATTTACTTGATTGCTAATGGCTGGGTTTACATGATGTCTCAAAGCATCAGTTGTGAGGGTTGGCAGCAGCACAGCATTAGGACTGTGATCATCACTATAAATTAAGTTTATGTTGATATAATTAGCAGCTGCAAGCTAACGTAATATTTATATTGATCCTAGTGAAATCAATGCTGCATCAGTGAAAACATACTCCAAAAGTTCACGTGGCCTGTGACATGGGATTCCAGCTGTTTTGCTTGTTTCAAAGGACAGGAAGATGGAGAAACCCAGAAGTTTGGCTGGTGCTCAGGACCTCTGTGGGGGCAAAGCCTGCTCTTGAGTCCTTTATCTGGGTGGGGTGAATGTGGAAATCCCCAGGGGAATCCAGACCCGAGTATGATGAAGAACTATACAAACAGCAGGGTGTGATGTTTATGAGCATTTGCTTTAGTCCTTCTCTGACATTCATTTACAGCGTGGTGACTATGTTGATTTTGGTGTACTAAAACACAGCAAGTTGTTTTCTCAAAGCCTGCTACGCAAAGATTAGGAATAAAGCAGCCTGCAGCTAGCTGGGAGCACACAGACAAGACAAGATGGCTGTGCTCCTGTCTCTGGCTTACGCTTAGGTTTAGTTTGCTCACGAAATAGCTACTTCTCCAAACAGTGATGTTTGCTATTTGTTTTGCTTAACCTCTCTGAGAAAGATGTTTCTTTGTTTAACAGGAGTTTAAAACTTTGTGCTTTTGGTTCTCAAAAATGTCTCACAAGATGTCCTTTCACTTTGGTATCTAACCCAGTGCTGGCAGCAGTTTACATTAAACCTCTGCTTAATTGCACTGTATAAATAACATTTATACTGCAAGAATAGCTACAGGCCCCAACTAAGCTGGGACCCTCAGGTGCCAGCCCCTGTACAAGCAGTGAGTTCATAATAGCCCCCAGAGCAAACATATTTAGTGTCTTAATGCCAGGTACCTGAGGGATGGGGCTTGCCCCGGCAAGTCGCGAGTTACATTTCTGCCGCTCTTTGAGGGGCTGAGAGGAGGGTTTCTGGGGGGCTGCTGTGCACCCAGCTGAGCACCCAGGGTCTCCTGCAAGAGCCAGCTGCAGACTCATCCCTGGGCTGGTAACATGGGCACCTACCTGGGCAGCAGGTCATGCCAAGCTGTGCTCAGCCTGGGCTAAGCCTTGATTTTGGATGAGACCTTGAGTTTCATAACTCCTGAACAAAGGAGGGGATATGTAGCAATACCATAATTTTTTTGTTTCTGACTGCTACAAACAAAGTGATGTGTGAAGAAGAATTTACAAAAAAACCCCAAAAAAACCAAACCCCAAACAAAAAACAACAAACCCCAACCAACTCACAACACATAATTATTTTAAATTAAAACAGCTAACTAGCAAAACAACGACAACAATTGGGCTGAGCATAGTCTTCGATTTGGAACAAAAACAGGAAGCTAAACTCTCTGCTGGCTGAACTCCACCGAAGCCAATGTTTTGCTAGCAAAGAATTTGGCTCTGAGTTTCCCAACAGCAATAATAAAGCAGTAGATTTATTGCCTAAGTAAAAGAGCAGACACTGCTCTCTGTATTTCAGTGCCTTTCTCCCAAAGCTTTCCTCCAGGTGAGCCAGCGTGATGATATGCTGCTAGTCCCTATGGAATGTGCTGATGAAGGGTAAGAGAACCAAACCAGTAAAATTAACTTCAGCAGAACAGAGAAAAAATCTACAATTAAAATTCCGGGTAAATCCACGGCTGTGACACTGAAAGGACTTACAGTGTTCCTACCAGTTTTTCCTGTGCGTGGCAGAGAGAAGAGCGTGATGTGGATGAAGGGGTGCCATCTACCTCTAACCAACAAAATCAGAAATAATCACCTTTTCCATGATGTGCCTGCAGGGGTGCAACTCAGGTTGCACTCACAGAGTCAGCTTTAACAAGAGGCCAGAGCCCACGTCACCAGCTCCTTTGCAAAGCCCACATAATGAGGATTTTGCCTGTATCTGCTCTTCCACTTGGCCAGTAGATCTGTTGTTTCACTGTACGCTGCTGTTTGGAGACTTTGAGCTTCACACAGGTGTCCTGAGGACCTTGCATTGCTGTTTGGTGTGTGAACTGCCAGAACATGGGGCAAGGGGAGGTCTTTGCTGAAAATACAGCACATGGCATCTGTTTTCACCTAGAAAGATATCAAGAACTGAGCAGCTGCCCATGGGTGCAGGAATGCAAACACTAATTCCCACCTCATGGAGGTTACTGAACTTCTTGGAGGCAGCAAAGGTGGTGTAATTTGTGGGTGCATGGAATCAGCTCAGGCAGGAACCTGGCACCGCCATGGTCCCCAAGGCTCAGACGGAAGCAGGAGCAGTGAAAGTGCCATTTTGCCACCATACCACCCTGTCAACTGTACCCCCCTCTGGAGCAAAGGTGCTGCTGATCACAGCCTCTGCTTTCTCAGAACAACAAGGCTGCAGATAATATTGGAAAATTATGATTCCAGCTGTTTCAAGATCCATAGCATTTTATTTCCTCTCTTAAAACATAACCAGGGGAATCAGGGGAGCCATTCTGAGCCTTGTTAATCAGAAAGGGCCTTTTAAAGTGTTGCACTGTCGATACATAATTTTCATAAAATTGCATTATAAATGCCAGTTTTAGGCAACTAGCATATTTGAATAATGTTTTAAAATGCAATGTTACTTTCACACTTGCTAATGAAAGGCTGATAACTGAGGACGGACCAAGTCATAAACGGATGGGGAGATGTGACCCTCTCCTATGGGGCTGGAGACACCCCTTCAGCAACAATTCCCCTCCGCAGCCAGAAGGCCTGGCCCTACACTGGCTGCCAGCTCCTGTGTCTCCAACAAGAGCCATGAGAGGGGTAACAGGCTACTTAATAGGTATATAATCTTTCCATGAGCAAAGGGATTTGCCAGAATTTAAAAGGGACTTTTAGGTGTTGTGGCCAATGAAAAGTGGTTTTAGCTTGCTCAGGATCCCTTGCTGCAGTAGCCGAGGTATTTCAGAACCCAAGCTAACAGTTACACTGCTCAGCAGAGTCTCACACAGACCCTGCCTGGTTGCAGCCTGTATTCAAAGGCTGTCTCCTAACATAGCAAATTAAACCTCTCCCTCTGCCAGTAAACCAGCAGCAGCAGAGGGTGGCAAACATGCTCTGCTGCACCAGGCAGCCTGGTGCTCCTGCATCACTGTGAACCAGCCTTTCTCAGGGCTCTGAGTTAGGAACCACCTGGGTTTTGCGCAG
This sequence comes from Falcunculus frontatus, assembly GCA_013398115.1. Lineage (NCBI taxonomy): Eukaryota > Metazoa > Chordata > Aves > Passeriformes > Falcunculus > Falcunculus frontatus. Next base: position 2,578,938 of record VZRV01005432.1, read on the forward strand.
CGATGCCTGCAGTGTTCCCTGCAATCCCTATGTCCATCCAGTGTGTAATTCAGAAGTTGCTGCGTTTTGCGTGGGGAAATAGATCTGAGTGGAAGCAGTAGGTCTCCACGGTTTAGCATATTATTCCTGCACAACAAATACACGATAAAAGCTTTATACTGATACGAAAAAATGAGGCTAATCAGAAAGCACTTCCTGCTTAGGAAGAAATAGGAAGGAAGTCTGTAAACAGAGACCAGTGTGACCCCAGTGTCCTTTACTCTCCCCACAAATCTCAGAGGTGAGACATGATACACTCCAGGGATGGAAAATGAGGAGAATACAAAAGCATGAGCACACACACACACACACACGCACAATTCATCATGCAGGAAACTTTGCTGGTTTATAGTGTTTTCCATGGTTAAAAAGTGTGGAGGTCAAGGTAGGTAAATTTAGGATTGAAATAAATTTTGATTTCAAAATAACATGCACTGATTTCTACATAAAATGCCCAACCCCAAGCAGAGAACGGGTTCCTGTCTAAATAGGGACGAACAGAAAGAACCAAGGCAAACTGCTGAGAGCTTCACGTGGCAGCTGGTTCCCGCAGTCAGGAGGAGGCTCTGTTGCCGTGCAGATTATCTACCCAGAGGATGTTCCTGAGCCTCTCTAAGGATCTGTTTACTCTTGGAAGGTGTCACTGCACATCTCTGGATTAAATTTGATTTTGTGTGGGGATAAAAAGCTGTTTCCTTCCAAATCACAAATATCATACTTCTTCCCTCACTTTTTCTTCCCTCAGATGATCCGGCAGTTCCAGCCTTCTCTAGCTAACTGTTGGAAACATGTATTTCAGCTTGGAACAAGGCTGGAGATGGGACACTGCTCCATTTTCTGCAAACGACTTTGCTCCTGGCAGCCATCCCTCTGCCACTGCACACTGCCTTGGGGTCCCCTGGCATGCTTGTCTCCAGTGCTTTGAAGCTGGGGTGATGAGGAAGGGCTGCACAAGGAGGAAGAAATGGAAGGCTGGAGGGTTTGTAGGGGTGCCGGGGGCTTTGTCATCAGGAGCAGTGGAGTGTGTTATTTCCACCCCTTGCCCCCACATCTGGCTTTACACAAGACCCTTCCTCCCAGGAGGGTGAAAGGGCATTTTATAAATACAATTACAAAACTGTTGGGATCAATACCAGGAGGCAGATGGATAGCTCAGCAGAAACAGATAGATTAGATGGTGAGATAAAATAGATTAGTCAAATTGATCCAGGACTGGTGAGATAAGGTCCTTCCCAAGCAGGCGAACACGGTGCATGTGAATATGCCTCTGTGACCCCCACACCCCTCCACTGCTTTCCCATCTCTTCTCCCTTCATCCTGCTTCATGTTACACTGAACCAGAAGAACAAAACAAAAACCAATCAACCAACCAAACACAAACAAACAAACAAGCAAACAGAAAAAACAGAGATAAACACCACTAGGTGACTCAAAGCCCTCTCCTCCCCATCCTCTCCCCTTCCCAGCCACCAGCAGGATCGTTCAGCTGGGTGCTTTTCCTCTCCTTTCCACGTCTGGATCCCAAAGTTTGCCACTGACAAGAGGAAAAATAGAAGGAGCTGGGAGCTGTGGCACTGGATTCAACAAAAATGGGGCCTGCTGCCTAACACTCCTTTCCCAAGAATAACTGTGATATAAGAATACTTGAATTATCTAGGTAAATCCAGGAGAACTGCACGAGACCTTGTCTAACTAGGAGGCTTGGTGGAGAGGTGTGTACTGTATACAAATATTATAAGCATACTGGCCTTTGGTTTTCATTGCAACATATCTGCCCACACACATTCCTCTGGCAAGACAGTTGGGAATGACAAAACTACTCCAAACCACACCTGTTCATCAAAATCCAAGGAAATAATAGCAAATGCTACTTGCGTATCACATAGCAACTTTACCATTGTAGGAGAAATCTTAACTTTGGGAACACTTTTGAGTGCTAAATTTCACTGTATCTATGGCTTTATATTTAAATTCCTTCTACTCCTTCTATTTTTTTTCCCTGAGGAAAAAAAAAGAAGAAAAAATGAAAAATCCAGAGACACGCCGCTTTTATAAATGCAGTTCCATGAGCAGCACTGATAATTTCTTCTACCTTTGGCTATTTGGCTCACATGACTAACAGGCCACATGTTACAAAAAAGCCACTCTTCAGAGGAGAACAAACACACCACTTTTTTCAGTCCCAAACTGCCTCTGCCCTACGGCTTGTGCCAGAGCCGGGAATAAATGGATGGGCATTCAGTGAGGCTGGGGGAAGACAGCCTCCCAGCCTTGCTTTATGCCCAGAGGGAATGAGACCTTCCTGTGCAGATTTTGCCAAAAGGTCAGGGCCCAATTTATCTAACAGATTTAGTGAAGTGCCCTATTTTATGTTGCAGCAGTCCATGGAGTGGCATCCTGCTCTCCATCCTCCACCCTCTTCATGTCTGCAGGCTGTTGGATCTTCTTTCTTTTGACCTCATGGCGATCTGGTTTAAGGGGCTCAGGTGGGAGAAAACTAACTGTACTGCAAGCAGAGAGGCACTTGGTGCTGGTTCAGCCCACTGAGGTAGCTCGCTGCTGGCTCAGAGACAGATGGGAGGGAATGGATAGCCAGGGACAAAAGAGGTAAGGGAGGAGCAACACTGACCCTTTGAACAGTCATAGGTGATTAGTTCAGCTTAGCTATAGCCTTAAATGACACTCTGAGCCTTAAAGGGCCCAAACCACGTGTCTGACGAGGAATCGATAAACTCAATCCCTAGTCTTGCAGTGGGATTTTTTATTCCCTCATAAAACAGCACCAGTTAGAAAGATTGAAGTCTACTTATGACTAATTTCCTTACTAAGAAAAATTCTATTTGTCAAAGTTTTCCTTTGAAAGGAAAGACCGGACAAAAAAAAAGGGTTCTAAATCAAAATATTTCTATCCAGAAGTCTTAAAACCACATAGTTTCACAGCACTCAAGAGATCCTTGTCCAGAGCCTTGCCCCAAGGCAGGATCAGCTGTGCTCAGTCTTCCCTGATAAACATTTCTCTGGCCTCCAATGGTGAAAACGTTGCCCTAGAAAGAGGTTAGCCAAAAGTCTCATGCTTCCATTCTCCCCCATGGCTTAGGCTGTTCAGGCCACATCTCCCAAAATATATGCAGTTGCTGTAAGGAGAGACAGGAACTGGTTTGATCAGGAAAACTCTGTGAAGAACATCACACAAAAACTGGTACCTCTTGATATTCAAAGCCCCACGGCAGCACATGCACACAGAGAAAATCACGTGTTGGAGCAGGCACAGTGAAGTACATCTGGACGATTGGTCTAAATATTTTTTGATTTTGGCACCCAACTCTGCTTTTCCAGTGTTAACTGTCTCAGCTGTGTCTAGCAGGTAGGCACACGTAAGATGCCCATAGCAATCACCTTATCTCACCCATACGGATTGCCACAGTCTCCTGCTGGTGGAGAAGTTAATGGATTAGTAATTTCAGTTACTGGCTGACGTGGAGAGCAGAAGGTATGGAAAATGGCTTTTGCCCCTGGGTACAGCACAAATATGCAATGAGTCTGTGCATGATCAGCCCATTGCTTCTTGGCTGCTGTTGACATTGAGAGCAAAAGGAGGGCTAAGGAGAACCTCCATCCTTTCTTGAAACATAGTGACAAAAGATGAGGATAAAGGTTGAGGTACTTAATATCTTCTTTAATAGTAACAGCAGTTGTCTTCCAGGTACCCAATCCTCTGAGTGGGAAGACAGGGACTGGTAGCAGGATGAAGCCTCCACAATGCCAGGAGAAATGGTCAGTGACCTGTTACACCACTTAAGACACACACACAAAGGTCAATAGAGCCAGATCAGATCCACCCAAGGGGAGGGAGGGAAGTGCTGGTGGACGTGCTCCCAGAGCCACTTTCCATCATTTACCAGCAGTCCTGGCTAATGGGGGAGGTCCCATTGACTGGAGGTTACCAAATGTGACGTTCATCTACAAAAAGGACTGTAGAGAGGATCTGGGGAGCTACAGGCCTATCAGCCTGACCTCGGTGCTGGGGAAGGTCATGGAGCTGATCATCCTCAGTGCTGTCATGGGCACATGCAGGACAACCAGGTGATCAGGCCAGAGAATGGGGATGAAGAGAGTTACATCCTGGGGGTGGCTGGTCACAAGTGCTGTTCTACAGAGCTCAGCACTGGGGACAGTCCTTCTCAATATCCTTATCGACAACCTGAATGAGGGGATTGAGAGCATCCTCAGTCAGTTTGCAGAGAACACCAAGCTGGGCAGGAGTGTTGATCTGCTGGAGGGCAGGAGGGCTCTACGGAGGGATCTGGACAGGCTGGAATGGGGGCTGGGGCCAATTGTATGAGGTTCAATATGGCAAAGTGCCAGATCCTACACTTGGGCCACAACAACCCTATGCAACACCACAGGGTTGGGGAAGAGGGGCTGGAAAGCTGCCAGTGGAAGTGGAAAAGGACCTGGTGAGGCTGCTCGACAGCGGCTGAACAAGGCCAGAGTGTGTCCAAGTGGCCAAGAAGGCCAACAGCATCTTGGCCTGTATCAGCAACAGTGTGGCCAGCAGGGTCAGGGCAGTGATTGTCCCCGTGTACTCAGCACTGGTGACACCATACCTCGAGTGCTGTGTCCAGTTTTGGACCCCTCATGACAAGAAAGACATTGAGGGGCCGCAGCATGTCCAGAGATGGGCAATGGAGCTGGGAAAGGGTCTGGAGCACAAGTCCTATGAGAAGCAACTAAGGGAGCTGGGGGTGTTCAGCCTGGAGAACAGGAAGCTCAGGGGGGACCTTATCACTCTCTGCCTGAAAGGAGGGTGTTGCCAGGTGGGGGTCGGTCTCTTTTCCCAGGTAACAAGTGACAGGACCACAGGAAATGGCACTTAGTTGCACCAGGGAAGGTTTAGATTGGATATCAAGAAAAGTTTCTTCTCAGAAAGGGTTGTCAAACATTGAAACAGGCTGGCCAAAAAAGTGGTTGAGTCACAGTCCCTGAAGGTATTTAAAACACGTGTGGATGTGGCACTCAGGGACATGATTTAGTGGTGGACTTGGCAGTGCTGGGTTAATGGTTGGACTTGATGATCTTAAAGGTCTTTTCCGACCTAAGAAATGTTATGATTCTATTCTGTAATTCTGTGAATGGCAGAGAAGACTTTTGTTCTCAAGAATATAAATTGCAGAGAACTTGAGCCATTATATTAACAATATTATTCATATCTGGTTATATAATAAATTGAAAACAAATGTGGCTTCAATCTGATTTGCAGCAGTTAATATACAGAAAAAGTTACATTAAAGGAAAAAAGAAAGGGTAGTCAGCTGTTCAAAGGTGTGACATCTATGAAAGAAGCCAAGTCAGAGAAGTGTAAGTGATTAAAGTGGCCAAGTTAAACAAGATACAATTAAAGCCACTGCTTCCCCACCATCTCCCCAGAATTTCCAAATAAGGGTTTATGAATCCTAAGAGACCAGGTTAGCCCTAATTGTATCTTGTTTAACTTGGCCAATTAAACAGCAAACTCTTCTCAGAGCTGGCCCTGCCTGCAGATATCACACCTTCTTTGCATCTGACTGCTTTCTTCAGCTTTTGAAGCATATATATCGTATCTTTTTACTAGTTCTTGGGAATGTGTTTCTAAAAATGCCCTTTGGTTCATACCCATTGCAACTATATGAACAGTCTTTTCTACCATATGCCATTTCCATGGAATAGTGGGAATTGTCACCTTGAGCTGTGATACCCTCACATGCAGACTCTTTAAAAAGTGAACATTGACTTTTCAGAAGGATTTGGGAGAAGACCAAAAACACCTCTTGCCTCAAGACCCCATTCACAGCAGGCTGGAACTGAGCTGCATGTGAGGACAGTGAACTGGCACTGCTGATATTTAGGATGGAGAGAACTGCTGCTTTTCAGAGGAGACAAAGGCTAACACCTGAATGGAAGAAGAGGGGACTGCACTTCCTCTGGGATAAGTGAGCAAGCAAGAGAGAGAAATGGCCTCCTTCCCCTGTAGATTATCAAAAGAGGGAAGGGAAATGATGAATTTGTTCCTGCTTTTCAATAATTATTTATACTCAAAATTTGGGATTTTATATGCCTCTACCCAAATTAATAAAGCATAAAAAATATTTTCAGAGGCCAACTGGTCTGCCTGCAACAGGATTCTTTGTTTTGTTTCAGTCTATTTTAAAATGAAGAAAACAGTCACTGCAGTATGTGAACACCTCAGGCAAGGATCTGAAGCTTGGGAGGCTCACTTAGTGCTACATTTTACTAGTAGCTACTCCACTTTTGCATGAGGACTGCACATAAGACCATCTTCAAAAGACCCCCAGGTTAGGGGAAACTCCTACTTGTCTATTAAATAAAATGATACACAAATACTTAATTATTATAGAGGAACCAAGCAATCATTTTTCTTACTTCTGAGAGGAGAAAATGGGCAAAGTGACCAAAAAACCTGACAAAAGAGGCATGCCAAGCCCCAGAGCAGCATTACACCACATTATGTCACAGAAGTGCCCAACCTGAGGGACAGCATGTCCAGTTCTCAGGTGGGAATAGAGAAACAGACACCCACAGCTCTAACTCCAGCTCTGTTCAAGACTCATCTCAAACGAGCATCTCCAATTCATTTTCTCGTAAGTAAACAGGGACCAGGCTTCTCTAATTCACTGAGAAGAGGTAGCCAATAACGTTCTATTATCACCTTGAAAGAGACAGGTGCTATGCAAATGCATATGGGATGCTAACAACGTACCTACAGCACTTTCTGGGTCCCACGAAGAGCACATACCTTTGTCCAGGGGTGCAGTACCAGCACAATCAGGCTTCTGGTGAATTAGGAATTATTAGGAAACACTTTTTTCTTGGATTTACCTTCAATTTCTTAAAATCAAACTGCTATTGATAAACTCGATTAAGAGTACATTTGGAAAATGTTTTGATTGCCATTTGTTGAAATTTCCTACGCATTAAAATGCTAAAGAGTTAAAAAAAAATCAGCATGACAAGCTGCCTGAGGAAGTATGCTAAGTAATGCAGAGCAGTAATAACACTGATGAGCGAGCTTCACCCACTTGTATGCGGGAATCACCAGATGGCACTGTAACAACACATAGTTTTCCAAATTCTTTCTCCGACTGGGCAAGAACTGCTGGGTTAATGAAGAAACAATACCTTCTTGTTGGTGTTGTGAATAAGTCACTTTGGGGTAGTGGGGAGAGGGGAAGCTATGAGAGATAGTTGCTGCCTCACCTAAAAACTCATGTTGATCCATGAATTGTAATTCCATACTGCCTGGATGCTACCTGAATAGCCCTGGCTTATGTGTACAATTAAATAAGGAAGGTACACTAACAAGTGAAGTCTCTAGGTTATCTTCATTTTGTCTTTTACAGCATTTGGAAATGTTCTTTTAGCAGGAAATTACTACATATTTATATAGCTGTGTATGGATGTACAGACATATACATATGCACATCATTTGAATTAATCAAAACACAGAAACTTCCCTAAGGTTATGAAGCAAGGCAGTGGCAGAGCAAGAAATGGAAGCCAAGAAAACTCTAATAAACAGCTGTAACAGAAGTACCTTATTCATGTGTGAGTCACTAACACATAATTACTTTGATAACAAATAACACATTCTTGGAGAGTCTCAGTTTTGATTTATGTCACAGTTTCCGTAAATATAGAGGAGCTGCCAAATTTACCTATATAAATTCCAGTGATCTCATTTATTTTAATCAGAAATTTTGGGAAAATTAGACAAAAGGAGCTTCCCCCCTTCTCTCTTTTATTTTACCTTATTTATGTGGTGCTCTGGCATGAGGCTCTGTTTTGAACTCTGCTGAAGGAGTGAACATTTCCAAGGCCTGTTTATGACAAGACATAATTAATACCAGGGAGGAATTAAAGGAGATTTAGACAAAAAATACTGTACACATTTGGAGTTAAATAACAATTTGGCTTCATTAAAACAGGTTTCCACTTGCGACTAATTTTGTTCCTGGTAACAAAGGCCATCGTTTGTCTGAGCAAAGATGAAAAAGTAGCTGTTAACATAGTGCAAATGAGAGTGAAATTGGAAGGGACATGTATGTTAATGAGCATCCGAGTGCCCTACAGTGCGCAAAAGCGAGCAGAGAAAAAAAAAACAGATTCCCCTGATATTGTTGAAAAGCTAATGATTATTTGACGTGGCAAGGAATGCCCTGAACCTGCAACCTGCTTTACATGAAGATACGGTTGTTTGCAGGATCAGGTGCTACCTCAAAACACTTTGAGGACAATATTAATTTCTTGATAGGATATTAATTATTCATTTGCAGTTTTGGAAATAATTTCATTTCCTTGCAAGGGAAGATCTGGCAAGAAGTGGCATTAACTGTGCACATAGAACTTGCCCTGGGTGTGTGAGCTCTGGTGTCTGTATGTGGTGATGCACTTAGCTAAATCCCTGGATGTATATGCAAGTTGTTGATTCTCTCCCTCAGTGCAAAATGTATCACTATATTTGTGATACAAATAGGCTTGTGGATAAACAGACAGAGCGAGCCATGTTTCATGCAGATTTATGCAGTATGCACACTCATCAAAGCCAGAATGACCACACTTTCCTAAAGCCTGAGCAGAATTTTGCCTATCAGACTTGCATTAAAACTGTACTGGATGGTTTTGTGTATGGGATTCCAAAAATCAGTATTGAAACTTCTTAGTTAGAGATAACTAATTGAAAGCATAGACACTTGAGTCCTCTCCCATCAACAGCCCAAGCACTTGCACATCGAAGAGAAGAGAAGCTCAGTCCCCTCACAGTGATTTAAACAATAATAGATCTGTCCCTTTTGAATGGAAACCCCATGAGCAGGAGGGCAGTGTTGAGGGCAAAATATGCGCAGGAGAGACACCATGTGCTGATCCCAGCAACAAATTCCATTTGTTCTGTGAGTATCCAGAACAGTGCTATGTACTCCTAAGTGCTGCCCATGGGCACCTCAGCTATTTTGTGTGCAGCCTTGTGGGTGCCTTGTACACGTCCAAAAACAGGCTGAGCATTTTTGACACCTTTCTGCCCATAGTAAAAACCAAACCATCTCCATGGACTTGGAAAATATGATGGAAAGTTTGTCTTGACTTGCTGGCCAAATGTGTTTGCAACAGCCTGAATTTGCAATGGATCTCATCTGAGGCACCTTCTGTCTGCTGCAAGAGCAAGAAAAGTGGCACTCCAAGCTCAAAAAAACAAACCTGGGCAGGATTTAAGCCTGAAAAGGCATTTCTACTTCCTCCCAAGTGGTGCTGCAAGCAGAGAAAGAGCTCTTGGACACATATCCAACCTAAAAAAAGCACTATTATCTCTAAAGCAACCGTTTTGCCTTGTTGCTGAAAATCTAAATGGGGGTCAGTAATGTCTCAATACAAAACATTCTATTGTTTTAAACATTGCTGTGTTTATTTCACCCTTTCCCATTCATTATGCAAAGAAACACTGTGAGATAAACAAGAAGCATGAATAGTTGCATGGAGCCTGCCAGAATTCCCAAATATTTCATATTTTGGCCCCTGGGATGAATTCAGTCTCCAGACCACCTAACTAGAGAACGAGCTGGATGTTGTAAATGTGTTTGGCCAAGATTACAAAAACTTCTGAGTTAAATCATTTTGCACTGCTCTGCTAACAAAATTTTTTCAGTGTCCTCTTATTTTTTTAGATCACACCTTGCCAGGGTGGTCTTGTGCTTGCACACCAGCCATCAGCCCATGGAAATACTGATTCAGTGATGATGCTTGCAGTGTTTTCCAGACATGGAGCCTTTAGAAACCCCTCTGGGTAGCCCTCGAACTTTGCCATAACTTTGCAAAGGGTTTGGAGATAGAGATCCAAGGTCAAAGGGGATTTAATTAACACTGCTCACAAACAATTGTGCAATGAAATGGCCTTTCTTTGAGCTTCATCATCTATAACGTGCAATTATTGAACACCTGAGTGTGGTACAGACAGCTGATCCGTGCAACAGAATCCAGGCCAGTCAGCCATTTACTAGAACATGTATTTCAGCCATGTAAAGTATGGGATATTTTTTCTGAAGGTTCACATCCACAAGACATCAGTCTTACCAGTGTGGCATTAGAAGTATTGCCCTGCTGACACAAATGTGGGGTTTTTTTCCTTTTTCTTTTTTACATCCCTTTCTCCTCCACTTTTATTATCACTGCCTCCTCTATGCAGGTGTAGTTTGCCAGGCTGCTTCATCCCTTCCCTGATGTGAAATTAATTCTCGCCTTCAGCAGAGTCCACAGACCTGATCTTCCTCCCCTTTTTTTCCTGGTTTCTTATTCAGTCTTCTTACCACAGCTACTCTCTAACAGATTATTTTAGATATTTGGGGGTTTTTGTGTGTGTTCATTGGATTTTTTTGCACTGGCTAGGAAGAAATACCCCACATATTCTGATTCATAGTGTTGTCTTACATTCTCTCCAGGTTACATATTTTTATATGCCAAAGCAATAGACCATTAAAGTTGCTGTATCTGAAAATATGGGCTCTTCTTCCATTCAAATGTCTGCCTGGACATACATAGTTCCCTAACTCCGCTAAAGGATTCAAAGAGATGATGTCAATCAAATGTGGATGGCACATCCTCATGGCAATTGTTTTACTGTGATCAAAACTGTTGTACATAGTGCCCATGTTTCAGTCAACATTCACAAAATACTCTGTTTCTATGGTGTGTGTTTGCTCATCCTTCCTGGCTGAAAAACGAGAGGAAAAACTCTGGTTGTGTTCCCATGCTAAGTTGCACAAACACAGTTATTCCAGTGAACTGAGAGGGAGTTTGTGGCTTCATCCTGGAGAAAGTGAAGATACATCCCTCTCTCACACTCATTACTCTCAGTTCTGATTTTCCAGCAGCTGGCAAAGCAAGGCAAGTTACGGTGGAAAAGCTCAGCAGAGAAATAAACTGTTTTAAGGCATTCTTTTTTCACTGTGAAAATAATGACAGTCACTGATAGCTACTCCCATAGCAGACAGCACCCGCTCACAGGTTGCAGCAACACAGCACCACACTAGCAGATCTACAAAGGACTTTAAAGGAGCTGGCACAGTGAGCTTACAGCCTAAACACCAAACAAAGAACCTAACAAAAAAGCAATACAGAGCCTAAAGGGAAAGAGCCGGTGTGGTTGTGTGCCACACTTTCTACCACTCCATCTCTCTGAGAAACTGAAGCTGTCTTCACTTGCTTTCCAGACAAGATATCAGAAATCATATTAGGCTTTCCCCTAAATGTTAATTGTTGCCTTTCACCTTAGTTTTTACAGATGAACAAGAAGAGATACGTTACAGGTATTTATGCCATTACCATCACCACATATACTAGAACTGGAGAGCCCAGGAGGCATTCCCAAGGAAACAAACAGTTCCCACAGGTCTGCACCAAATACTTCTGTGCTAAACCCACCTCTCCACCTTCAGTCCCCCTCCCCTCCTGTGGTCATATGCAATGCATATGCACAGCTGAGGGTCCTGCTCTGACAAGAAAAAAAACCCAAACCCAAACCCAAAACAGTTTTCACTTCAGCTTGGCATTGCAATTTGTCTTTCAATTGTTAGACAGCAGCATGCAAAACATTGCTCTGATTCAGCAGAAGCTCTTCGCAGCCAGAGCATGAAGCCCTTGCTTGAGCCTCAGAGGGAAGAAGGAGGGGTTTCAGCTGTGTTGTTTTATGATAGGGCAAGTTTCTTTCCTTTCAAACTTTATAGGATGTTGCCAGGAGAGTAAGAAAAAGGAAAGAGAATCACTAATAACATATTCTCTCTCAAAGGTTCTTTCTCATCATGTTCTTGTCCCGGATGCCCATTTATTTATTTATCTGACTTAAAAAATTAATACTTTTTCTCAAAGAATTTAGCAGCAGGCAAGAACCCTGCTTAGCGTTTGCAGAAGTCAGGCTGGTTTCCCTTTATTTCCAGATGACAGGACCAGTCTGGCCAGGGGCCCATGCAAAAGTAATCCAATGTTGTTATTGTTACTAAGTTGTCCTAAAGAAAGTTGGAGGTGGTTTATCTTTTACAGCACTCTTTTCTAATGAATTGGCAACACATCTGACTTGGGTCCTTGTATAGGGCCTCCCCTGAGCCCTCTCAAGCCCACTTGTTACTGGCTTCCTGCTGATTTACAACAAAACTTTGACATTTGGTCTGCTCCTTAATAAGGGCCTGTGACATTGCCCAGGTATGAAAAAGGAGAATAAAATTATGTGGGTTAAAAATGATATAGCTCTTTGAAGGTGGAGACAGCAGAACAGGGCTTCAAAGTCCAGAGAGAAAAACGATACCCACAGAAGGCTCTTTGTTCGGACGGCTCGGCTGGCATAAATCTCCCAGCTGTGGTTCTTTATACCACCTCTAATTATTTGAAACTCATTTATCATTTGAGCGTCAAATAATTAGAACTGGTGTAGAGAAACAGAGAAGAAGGCAGGCAGGCAGGGAAAAAGGGAACGGAAGGAACAGATACCGTAGGCCATTCAATTGGGTGATTTTGAACAGGAAGAGCTTATTGAATTATCTTGATAAGGGGACTTGAATAATTCCTGAATTTCAGGCAAAAGCAAACCAGGCCCTTGATTGTTTGTATTAGAGAAGTATCAGAAATCCTTTGACTGCAACGGAGAATACAAAACTAGAAAAGAAGATTCAAATTAAACATCAGAGCAGTGATAACTCCCTGAAATGCCCAATCAAAAAAGCAGCACCATTTAAGAGCGCTGCCTACAATTCAATACAGTGTTACAGCTCTCTGGTGTCAGAGGCCTGAAAAGGAGCGTAGGTGTTCCTGCACACAGTAAATGCCAACCTAATTGAGTTCCTGCACTGCAGCATGAGCAATGCAATGATCAAGCACTTGGTTCAAAATTTCCTGAAGGGCTTAAATCCTGCCCTGACTCACCTTTTTTTTGCAAACCCACCAATTCCAAAAGGATTGCATGGGTTAGCAGCAAAACCAGAGTATTTCTTGCTGGGTGGGACTTTATTGGTCTGGCCAGGAGCCAGTACAAAAGTAACCTGGTGTCATTCTTGTTATTCAAATGTTCTGAAGTTCTTATATAGCAATATTCACTTCCCTTACTCTTCACTATTTTTATTATTTCTCTGCCTTCTGCAAAAGTTTAATACAAAGTAAATTCAGGAAAGGTAGAGGAAAGACAGCACAACTTTGCTGGATAAAATCTATGCCTCTCTAAACTGCGACCTCTAACCTCTCTAATCTATAACCTCTGTATCTAGATAAGTGATAAAAAACAATGGATAAAGGCAATGGTATGTCTCTGTTTTCATTTATAAAAGTTCCCTTACAAACAAAGAATAGGATGAGAGGGAAAACAGATTAAGGTGAAGGAGAAAAAAAAACCAACAACCAACATAAAGCTGGCTGAGATACAGAAAACACACACGAGAAATGAATTCCCAGAGTTATGCAATAGGATCTGTGTTATCAGGTAGAGGGGTCGACACACTGTACCCACAGGTGCCAAAGATACCATGCAAAGATTTCCAATGGCCCCCAGGAGGACAGGGAAGGAGGAGCAGACGTGCATCTGTGAGAGGCAGCTGCTCCCTGCTCCCACCAAGCTGAGTCCCAAGGGGAGCTGGGAGCTGAGTGTGCATCTCGCCTAGCCCCACGGGCAGCATTCTCCCTTGTTGAGCAACACTGTTCACTGCTCACAGGGCTCCTACTGCTGCTTTTAAACTGTAATTTGGGAACGCGAGTGCCTCCTGGAATGCCAGCACAATCCCCCTGTGCTGGTGACTAGACTTAGAAGGGTGAGCAAGTCATGGAAAGACAGAAAAAAGGCTTCAGAGTTGCCTATGAGGAATTGGAGGGGGAATCAGGACAGGGAGCAAGCCAATAGAGGAACACAGGCCTTTTTGAAGGACACCGGCTGGGGCACGAGCAGCAGCCCGGGCCAGTGAAGAGATGCTCAGGTGCTCAAGACAGCAAGGAACAGAGCAGATACCCTGCAGCAGAGATCTGGGCTCAGAATCGTTTCCAGGGCTGTTCTGAGACTCCGAGTCCCACAAAGGAACAGCAGCCATGCGGGGATCAGGGGCCAGTCCCTGCTGTCCTTCCCCTCCCGTTAGCTGTGCCTTCAGCTTGCCTTGCAACCACTCCTCCTTACCCTCTTCCTCCATGAAACGACCCCCTGTGCTAAAAATACCCCCCTGCAGCACTTGGTACAATAGATAAGCCTGGCAAAGCTCTTGTGGGAGACGCCGTGGCTTCACATCTGCTTGTTAAAAATATCACATATTATTTAAAAAAAAAAAAAGTTTCTTGTGACTAATTTCAACAGCAAACCATATGGTCTTTTTACTTCTCCTGCACTCATAATAATTAAATGGCTAATTTCCCCTCTTAAACTACCTTCGGCCCACAGAAAGAAACAAAGGAAATCACAGCTATTCAGCTACAAAACATCTTGTTAAAGCACAGCAAAGAGTTATGCAATTAACCCCACAAAAGCCGGAATTTCACAGTTATATCTAACACTCCGCGTTAACAAGAACAGGCTTTAAATTGAGCCTCTTTTTTTGTTGTTGCTGTTTGCTGGCACAGCAGTCACAGTTAAGGTCAGGTGTCAGACCAGATTTAAACTATAAATGTCTGTTTCCTTGTTTTTTTTGTGAGCCGGAGTCAGCGCCTTATTGTGATTTAAATCAGCCGCTGGGTGCTTTGGAGGAGGCTTCCATTAAACTGGGGAACAAAGAATATGATTGCTTCCACGGCAGGGCCGCCTGCGTATCTCCCGCTGCATTGTGCTGAGGCGGGAGCCCTCCGCGCTGCTCTGTGCGGCCCATGTGCTTTGGAGCTTCATTTTGGGGCTGTTTCGGGGCAGGTCGGGCCTTCGCTGGCTGCCGTCCCCGGCCTGCCGGGGCCTGCCCAGCCCCGCAGTGCTCAGCCGAGCTCTTCTGCCGGCCACCTGCACCAGACATGGCCGTTCTCGCAATCACGTTTGGACTCCAGCGGGCCGTCTCCCGGGAGCAGTGGGATGCTAGGAGTTTTCAGATTTTATTTGCAAAGCAGCTGGGGCAGTGCTAGAGAGGTTATTAAATTGGCTGGGAAGGTGCTTAAAGCAGAGAAGCATTCCTACAGGCTACAGACCCCAAGTCCAGCTGTGAAGTGCTGCTCCCGGGTGATGCTGTGAGCATCATCTCTCATGGGCTGTGGGGCTCAGCGGCTACCCTCAAAGGTGACAACTTTGCTGCAAAGCCAAAAGCACTCGTGTTGTCTTTCAGTCACCTTCCAGTTTGTCCTGTTCCTGTCAAACAGCCTCAAGGTCCGCGGTGTGGTACGTGCTGGTGGAGCCTGTCCCTGTGAGGGACGGTGGGATGCTGCACGGGCACACATCTCCAGCACCCAGCCAAGTGATGGGATCTGCTGGAGGAGCAGCAGAGGAGGGTGTTGGTGGCACAGGATGATGAACAGCACTGCAATCGCATTCAACGAGACAGAGCAACGCTCTGAACTGAACTTCTCAGGTTAGGTGAGGGTGCCCATTCACCTGCTATATTGGAGTGCTCAGATTGGCACTTATGAGAATAAAATGGGTATTTGGGTGCCTAAATGCCTGCCTGAAAATTAAAACTTAGAACTAGGTGCCTTCATTTAGACAATCAGGTTTCAAAATTAGAGAGAGAGATTGCATGCCTGAGTATAATTTAGAGAGCAGACTCATTATGGATAGTTTTATTGTTTAAGAAAATCCTTCCTGAGTGAAAATGAGGCAATGACCAGGCTGTAAAGACTGAAGAAAACTGTGATGGTGCTGGGCAATTTTCTTGATAAGATGAGCCACTAGATGACACTTTGCATAGTAACATGATGGACTGAATATTTCCATGCTACATTTTAATTTTCTGTCTTGGTAAAGCCTATTATGGGCTGGTGCCAGGCAGCCTACAGACCATAAAACTAACTAGGGCCTTCCTAAAATACCTGCCTTCCTGATAAGGCAGGTGGTCTCTAGCTACATTCTCACCCATGAGAGCAGAAAAAAGGAAACTTAAGAAAGAAGAAATAAGCAGAGAAAGGAAGACCACAGGACAATAGAGAGAGAGAGGAAGGGAGCTGGAAGCAGGTCAGGGCAAGATGTGGTGATGAGGGGGCATCACGCATGGAGGAAGGGCTATAAGGTGGGACACTAAGAAGTCAGGAAGGGTGAACAAAGTAGCACTGGGATCTGATGAGATAAAACTGAGGAAATATAAGTGTGGGAACTGGGTAGAAAAGTGTAGTGAACCTCAGGAAGATGGAGCAGAGCAGAAGAGAGAAGAACAGGAGAGGGCCACTTGGGAGAAATTAGAACATAATTAGCCACTCATAAATTCATACAATATAAAATAGCGGTATTTCATTCAGAAAGAATGTTCCACATGTTTTCCCAAGCAGCAGTCTTCAAAGCCAAGAGAAAAGAAAGAACAGAGGAGAGCAAACAACATGACTGTATGTTTCAAGTTGGCTTCTTATATTTCAGAGATTTTATGTATCTAGCATCAAATATGAAAACATAGAATAACATCTTTTGTTTGTGCTGTGAGGTACGGTTTCCACTGATTAAAGAATTGAATTTAGAAGGAGATGTAGCTCTCTGTCCAAACAGAAAATAGCGGATATGGATTTCTTACGTTACACTATTTATCTATCTCCCCTTAAGAAAACAAATACACACATCTACTGGAATTTTCTTGACCATTTATCAGCATTTCTCCCTGTGATGTGGATCTAAATGCTGCATTTTTCCTGTGCTTTTTTCCTTTATGCTCCAGCTGGAGAATGACCAATAATGTAAGATTTATCACTAAATACTGCAATGTGCAAATTACTTGCACCAGCATATTTTGGGTTGGGTTGGGTTTTTTGGGATTTGGCTTTTTGGCGTTTTGTCGTTTGCTGGGTTCGGTTTTGTTTTAATTAATTTTTAAAATTACTTGTTAGTTTTTAGTGAAAGCAACTAATTCCAGTTAAGTTGAATGTTTTGCATGAGAGTGCATAACAGCCATGCCCAGCGGAACTGCAGGTGTCAGGGGAAGCTTCACTTCGTCCTGCCAGCCAGCAGCCTGTTTGCAACTGCTGCTATTGAACCAGTGCTGACTGGTTGGTGTTGCATCTCCACACAGCTCAAGTCACTAAAATACCTAGATCCGGCAGATCCTTGATGATTTCGCTCCCAGTCTGCTTGAGCGGCCCTGAGTGTAACCTCAAAAAGTGCACGTCTGCATAGATGGTATTTGCCTTTCTTTTGTAAAAGCAGATAAATAGGGGAGATAGGTACACTGGGGCAAAAAAAAAAAGGATGTTCCCTTGTCCTGTTCTTCAATCCCTTCAGACTCAACATTCTCTAACTAAACCTTAGGAAGAGAGTCCAACAGATTTTCAGGAGCAGGTGTACATGAGGAAATACAAAAGAAGCAGATCAAATACTGAGGAACCTTTTTCTTCCTTTGCTTACTACCTTTTGTTGCTACCTTTGCCTAACATCAGCAAAGCCTGGTTTAATATTACAACACAAGACAGTGGTCATAGAGGTGCTGTGTAGGTAACGCTTACTGATGACTTCTGGCCAGCAAACAAAGTGAGCTAGTCTGAGCACAAAGAGAATTTTTAGCCTTTTTCTACCGCTGAGGTGTCCTCTGTTTCTGCTGTGGCTCTTGGGAACATTCTGCTTAGAAACCAGTCACATAATGATGCCAGAAACAAATGACTTGAGGAGTGTGAAGACTCAAGGAATTAGTAAATGTGTAAACCCACAGGATGGCGGAAATGCAGCACACTTTACTGTCACTTACAAATGATAACAGAAAATTACTGGGTGCAAATGGGTCTCTAATTATAGCCCACTCCCCCACAGCTAGCATATTGTCAGCATCATCTTCACAAAACACTTACGTTTTCCCTTAGGGATACCTACTTCTGTTTTGGAAAAAGAAATCGCAGTTACTCGGAATCTAGAACACAGCAAATTCATAACAACAGAACAAATTAATCTAATTTAGCAATAAGATTGGCCACTTTAAAAAGGTGAAAATCAGTTTACAATTTCCATCTGCTCCCATGGAAGTCAAAATATATTTTGACTTTCATATCTGGGTCTGACAATGACAATCCATAATACAAACGGTAATAAAATTTCCTATGAGAAAAAGGTATCTAGAAATACAAGCAAACATTTATCAGTTCCCTCTCTCACCTCACCAAATGTGGATGTTTAAAGTTAGATACTTCTGCCCAAACCTGCCATAGATGAGACCTGCAGCATAGAAATTCATTTCCTCTTTAAAATGTGATTTTAGGTTCTCAATTGCGGGTTCTTGACTTGGAAAACTGGGAAAAGGTCACTGTCATACAAATAGCGCATTTGCCTTCTTCTCCAAAGGTTGGTGTCTGATTGCTGTGCATAAAGTGAGGCAAGTAGCTTCACAGCCTTTCCCTGCAACCATTTAGTGGCCTCTCCAAACTGCATCCTGTTTTTGAGTAGCTGGAAGCTGTACATACAGCCATTCCCAGGAAATGATGAGGAAAAAGAGCGCTACTTTGCTGCAAAAACAGGTACAGAGCTTTATCCTAGCAAGTGCTACTAATCCTCTCCTTCTATCACCACTTGGATTTGCACACAAACCACAAGACCAAGTGGTGAGGTGAAAGATGTAACTCAGGCATATCCTACTCAGCTCCAGCCGTAGAAAGTGCCAGTAGAAAAATCTTGGAAATCCTAAGCTGAATTTTTTCTTACCAAATCAAGCTTAACAATTTTATTTTTATATTGATTGCCTCTTGCATTCTGAGGTCCTTGAATGAAAGGCATTTTATAAATGTATATTTGATGGACTGATGCATGTATATTCATGAGAATGTAGCTGGAACTGAGTAGGTTGGTGTTAGTTTACACTCCAATTTTGTCAATAAGAATCAGGAAAAGGAGGGATTAATGGCTCGCTCTTATAATCTAATCACACCAATGCCATCCACTAACCTGGACAATGCAAGAACATGTCTGTTATGTCAGCCCTGCATTAACAATGATTTTCCAAATCTGCAGTTAACATTTAGAACATGTTGCGTGGGTTCTGGCACTTGTTTCCATCTACCATTTTCTGCAGAAACATTTATGTATAGCAACATGCAAACAATTCAGTGTTCATATCACAGAGGGAATAAACTACAAACATGAAGAAAAGATGGATAAACTATGTAACTGAGCTATGAGTAGACAGCAGGTATTCCTGGCTGTAAAGAAATATAAAATGAGAAATGGAATTGTAATGTGGCAGGGTTCAAGCATGTTTGCCAAGGCAAGGCTCACAGAAAAGTGCATTTATGCCTCTTGCTAAGCCTTATAGTAAGCATGGTAACACCCCCAGCAGCAAAATCTGTGCTGAGAGCCTTCCACAGTGCAGAGCTACTCTGGTGGTCCACCATCAGCACTCACCGTAGGAGCACTGACATACACCATACATAGATGTCTTATCACCCAAGCTGTCTAACCTTATCTGGAGCAGAGGCACAATGATAACACGGGTGGCTGCTGGTGCCCTGACGGTGTTACTGCCCAATGCTTGCGTGGTGGCCCTGCCTCTGATTGCCCCAGTGCTGCTGTCACTAGCAGTAGGACAACAGCAGGAGGTGTCTCAAGCAATATTATCCACTGCTCAACCTCCAGACTGTCCGTTTTCCTCAGTGCAAGTCTGTTTTCTGGTTGGTTGTTTTGGTTTTTTTTAATTGAACTAGCATTTAATCCAACTTCCCCTGAAGTTCTCGGGTAGGAGAGATCTTTTGGCTCCAGCCAGAGATAATGCTTTGACCACTGTGGAGAGGAAGCGTGCATCGAGCCTGACATCTGTCAGAGCCTGTAGCCCTCCACTTGTCTCTGCCAGGAAATGCAGTCCAATTTCTATGCTCCTGTGGTCTAACTGACAAGCTGATTTCTCAAGCTCCTTCATAACCCTTGATGCTGACATCCTTCTTTCTCAGGGACATTTCTTACAAATCAAAGTGATATTGCAACTCCCAAAGCTGGCGTTGTAAATGTGACACTGGTTCTTGTTCTGATGTTTTCGGTCCCAGTTTTCACAAAGGCATCAGGGACATGAGTCACAGCAGGCGCTGCTGCTGCTGCTGCTACTACTGTCACCAACACATAGACCAGAAAATGGCTGGAGTTAGATGACACCACAACCTCAGGCCTCTGAGAGCCACTGCCAACTGCACAGCTAGATGAGAATTAATGGAATAGTGGGAAATGAATGTCCGTGTGCCTCTAGTATTGTATTATGTTACATTAGTGTAAAAATGGCCTGAGCGACCTCGTGAAGCACTTGTATGATGAGAACACCCTTGTGAAGCTACAGCTGTTTCAAACTATTAAACGTTCATAAGCCAGACATGATTTTCCTTGCAATGCTTCTGCTAAATGAGTGGCTACGTATTGCATTAGCATTCCCAGATGCCCTCCCTCGGCTCAAGCAGCCTGGGGGTAAAAAGGCAGGAAGGCTCTGGGATGCACTTCTGCGCCTGAGAACTGCAGCGCAAATCACCCTAATTGTTTGTTGGATGAACAATGATCACTAATTAACATTGTTAAAATGTCATCAATGATCACTAATTAACATTGTTAAAAAATTGTTAACAAAGGAAATTTAACAATATCTTAATTAGGAAGGATTTCTAATTTGTGATATAGAGCATGTTAGACAAACAAGGCACAACTCTCCCTTTGTTTTTCAACTCTGCAGCAGGAGAGATTACATGATATGACACAACACACTCTGCATTTCCCGTTTATCATTCTGCGTCCTCGGCACAATTCTGCTATATAATTACGGCCGGGGCTAATTTTACCTGTGTTATTGTTTGCCCTGTAATTTAGAGAGAATGGGCCGTGTTGATGCTATGTGATTTACTCTGGGGCAGTCAATTGGCTTTTTGCCACAGGACTACTGCTCACATGCTACTGCAATGAAGTGCATGCATTGCAAAATGAAAAGAACCTTTTCAGTGTTTTAATTTACTTAATAATACAGTGTAAGTGTAGTGGCTTTCTTCAGGTTTTCTCTTTTGAAATGTAATTTATCCACAGCCACTAACTTTTCAGTGCCATATTCTACTTCAAAGCCACTGTACATCGTTGGAAAAAGTCCCCTCCTATTATCTATTACTTAATTATTAAAAAGCATCTACTCTGTTTTCATAAATTATCTATGTATCAGGGATGTTGGCTTATGAGGAGGAAAGACACACACACCCACATGCATGCAGGCTTGGGGAGGTTACAAAGTTAATTATCCCTGATGGAAATTCAGTAATGAATAAAAAAACCCTGATTTTATTTCACACAGTACTGGAGTCAGAGAGTGAAAAGGTTTTGGGAACTTCCAGAGCAAATTATCTTTAAAAGTAGCACAGATAAATTGGCAAGCTCACCTCAGTTACACTCTGCTTGGCAGAATATTCCAAATATCTGACATCGTTCCTGAAGAAAGTGTATTTATTGCATAATGCCAAAGTCTGTCTCTATTGAACTCCTGTTATTGGAGCAGGGGGAACTTTATTTGCCTATTCATGCCTATTTTCTTGAGATCTTACCTAAACCTCCCCTGACTCAGCTTCATACCATTTCCTAGAATCTTGTCACTGGTCACCACAGAGAAGAGCTCAGTGCCTGCCCCTCCTCTTCCCCTCATGAGGAAGCTGTAACTGCAATGGGGTCTCCCTTCAGTCTCCTCTTCTCCAGGCTGAACAGACCAAGTGCCCTCAGCTGCTCCTCACACGGCTTCCCCTCAAGGCCCTTCACCATCCTCGTGGCCTTCCTTTGGACACTCTCTAATAATTTAATATCTTTCTCGTATTGTGGCACCCAAAACTGCCCCCAACACTTGAGGTGAGGCCGCCCCAGTGCAGAGCGGAGTGGGACAATCCCCNAGTGCAGAGCGGGGGGGGACAATCCCCTCCCTTGCCCAGCTGGCGATGCTGTGCCTGATGCACCCCAGGACACGGGTGGACTTCCTGGCTGCCTAGTCTGACAGCTGGAGCACCTTTCTGAAAAATGACAAACACGGTTTCAAATTTCCCCCAGGTGCAAGTGAAGTCAAGCTTCTGACATTCCCTTTTGCTTTCCTTACACGTCAAGTGCTGTGTCTCTGGGGGTCTCACCAAAGGTTTCTTGTCCCACGGTTTGTTTTCAGAGTATGGTTTATCGAGTAGAGAAAAAAAAAAAGTTAAAATTCTGTTCAATATTATTTTTTGTGTTTTAATTCCTTGCTTGCTTGGGGAATAAAATTATCAAAAGTAATTATTCTCAAGGTCTTGTCTTGCCTTCCTAAAGGGCTATTGAAAATTCAATAACACTTGTTTTCTTTGGAGTGACATTGTTTGGCTCCAGTTACATAGGGACACGTACTTTGTCCCTTCTCTCTGTGCTTATCGCTCCCTTATGAAACACATTGCCTTAATGCATAAAGCCATTCTGATATTTGTCCTCAGTTAGGTTTTGGAAAAAAGAACCTGACTTTTTTAGACCATTGTTAAAGTGGCAGTCTGATGTACTTTGTCTGGAAGGTTCAATTTTTCAAGCTTAGTCGGCCATGTCAGTACTAAAACCAATATGTATAGTTGCTTTAATTTGGCCTCTGAAAATTGTTTCGATTTTTTTTGTGTAAAAACTATATAATTTAAAACTCTGGTCTTGACTTATCCTGTTTGTCAGCTGTTGATTTTCTTGTTCAGGTGCTACAATTATATTCTGAGATTCTTCTTCTGAGATGATATTCCAAAATTTTAAGTTTACTGTAACTACAAAAAGGGTCCTTCACACACCACATACTCATTATTTTTATTCCTATCAGGTTCACCATCCTCTTTTATACATCTCAAAATGCTCTACCTAGCTTCCAAAGCTCTCCTGACTCCCTGTTAGTCTTTTTCATATGCCCCTCATTGTGTTCTGCAGCTGGGACTGTCACCTCTTTGATGATGGTGAAGATAGCCACAAGCATGATGAAGATACACATCTTTCCAGCTAGATGAGCTGTCTTTGCTGAAACAGCACCCAAGATCCTCTTATTTATTTATTTATTTTTATTTTTCACTAAATATTCACATTTTTGCCAAACAGTAGGTGTATTGGGTCCTAAGGACTCAGAAGAATGTCCTTCCTTGTCCTCCTACCATAATCCAGTTTCACTGGCCTGTTCTTATCTATCCTACCCTGGCTATAGATGTCAAAACTAGCAGCAAAAAGCATTTTAGAGAAAATATTCACACTTTCCTCCCCCCCCATACCTCTGCCTTGGGCTTGATACAGAAATAAAGGGAAATGTTAGGAAAAAAATGAATAAACTGTTTTGTGAAATACACTATCACAGTATAGTCACTGAAGAGATATTTAGAATATGGTTTTAAATTAGACTTTCCTGCTGCATGTTCAGTTATTATTTTTTATGGTTACCACATCAAATTGAGTTACTTTTTTGCAAAATCCTGGTATATTGTCATTCCAATTCCTGTATGACACAGATGAAATTTAATGCTGATTCTTAACATGATGCTGCACTAACTACAATATTAACAACACACAAAAGTGCACAGAGGCACCTGTGAACATCATCCTTATTTTCCAGAATTTTTCTATAGAAACCTGACTGTTTACAGTGGCTACATTATTAGCTTTCTATAAAATACCCTTGCTTTTTGGTTTATATATGAACCCTATAATACTTTCTATTTTCCGGATTTTACTTTCCCTTCCCTTATTTTAGTGACCAAAAATACCCATGAACTATATTAGTGTGCTATTTTATACAGCACTGCTAAATATACAGAATACAGTACACACTGTTCAGGAAGTAAATAAAAGATTATTTTTTAAAAGCAAGGAACTACTGTAGCTCTCAGTTTCCTCCCCTCACATCCAAATAGGGAACGGGGCAGGAAAAGCACATGAGATCCTTCTTTCTCCCACAGTATCAGCATTTCCAGAAATTTAAAATAATTATAGTTTACCAGGATGAGGTGAGTGAGAGTGCTAGGATAAAGATCAGCACTCCCCCAGCCAGTACTGATACACACCTTCTCAAGGGAACTCCATAGTAGCAAAGCCACCATTTGCAAACTGTTATTTCAACGGGAAGTAAGGGAAACATACTTCAACTCCTTTCACCAAACTCCCTAATGCATCCCATACACATCACCATAGAAATATATTGAAATAAAAGGTAGTATGAACACAGTGGTTAATTATAAGCCGCTAAAATGACATAAGAATAAATACAGGGCAGTAATAATGTACCTGAAAGAAACACAATGTATACACACATTGCAGACAGATGGGAAAGATACCATTAAAACTACTGGGTGCTGATGTAGGATAGCAATAAAGGTTCATCTGGGTCATCAACAGGCACAGATGGTGTAGTAGCAGGGAAGCAAAACAGTTTCAGGTGCAACAGGTTGAATTCCACTTGAAACAGGAAGGGCCAGTGGGTCTGTGGGTTCTTAAGAAGAACCCCATGAAGTTAATTATTTTGTTTGCTTTTTGTGTTCATGTGTTTCTTGATGAACTGCAATAACACTGGTAATCTTTATATTTAAGCTTCAGTTTATGCTCAGATCTAACACAAAGAGAATTAGTAAGAGGTCTTGTATAAGATCAATTTAGAAAGATTTTTAACTTTTCACTGTCATTCCCCATTGTAATGCCTTCTCTCTTCACCTTCTGCTCTTCAGTGGGTTCAGCCTCAGGTAACTCTCTTAAATAGCCATCTCTTTTCTTTCATCAAATGCAGTTTTCATCCAAAACTTATTCTTTGAGCTACATGATCACCTTCTTCCTCAGACCCTCCAGACCTGTGAGTGCACTCCTTCTGCATGGCTTTCCAAACACCATTAATTGTCCTGCTGGTTATCGAGTCCCACGCAGCAAGAATGTATTCCAAGACATATCAGATGTTGAAACTCTTCCAAAAACTAGCTTGACTGGTGTCCTGCTTGCCTTGTCCATCACGCCAAGTAGTTGCATCATTGTTTGTCATAAATAAAACATTTTAGAATTAGTAGTCACTCCTCGGGCTGGTGCTTGCATAACAGGGTTGGTGGCAAAAACACAACTTGAGCATGTGGATGCAAATCACCTAGGCGAGATAAATGGATAAGTGTGTTCCCGAGGATCACCAAGGCTTGTAATACTGAAAATGCTGGAAACCACCCTTGCCCTTTTATTTGTGAGCTAGTGAACACGTGGCCCACGTAGGTCACGTAGGCCTGCAATACCCTCAGGTTTTGTGGGTGGGAGCCAGCAGCATCACCCTAAAATACATAAGCTGGGTTGTGCTTTGCACCCTTGAGTCCTGGCACTCCTCCCCTGAAGGGATAAAGGTTCTTTGTGGTGTGGTTTCCAGAAGAGTCCTCCTTCAGCTCTGTTGACCACCTGCTGCTGTTTGTAGCAATGCCATGTAAATTTCAAATTGCTTCTGCCAAATTCTACCAGAGTGTAGTGGGACAGAGCTCCAATTTTCATCCTCCATATGCACTGAGCATATTTTTTTAATCAATGTCTTCCATCAGTTATCTTCCTGGATAAACCACTTGAATTTTATGCTGGGTTTTAATGAGTTAGTGTTTCAGTTTATTGATCTATGTTAGATTCATCCTCTTTTACACACAACCAAGAGCTGATGCAGATTCACCATTTGTCTGTGTTCTTTGCACCTCTACCTTTGTTTCTGAGGATAAGAGCCTTCCTGGACTTTTTATTGATACATTCCCTCAGAGTTTAAACACACTTTTTCAATGCCCCATGGCTTTTGGAGATTGTAGAAATGTAGAATTGTTTGGGTTGGAAGGAATCTTAAAGGTCATCTCGTTCCAGCCCCCATGCCATAAGCAGGAACACCTTTCACTAGACCAGGATGCTTGGAGCCCCATCCAGCCTGACCTTGAACACTTCTAGTGATGGGGCATCCACAACCTCTCCGGGCAGCCTGTGCCAGTCTCTCACCACTCTCATAGTGAAGAATTTCTTCCTGATATCTAATCTAAACCCACCCTCTCTCAGTTTGAAGCCATTATCCCTTGTCCTGTCACTACATGCCCTTGTAAAAAGTCCCTCTCCAGACCTCTTTCAGACCCCTTTATGTAATGTAAGGCTGCTCTAAAGTTTCCCTGGAGCCTTTTCTTCTCCAGGCTGAACAACCTCAACTGTCTCAGACTGTCTTCATGGAAGGGGTGCTCCAGCCCTCTGATCATTCTTGTGGCCGTGTTCTGCAGATGCTCCAGCAGGTCAGTGTCCTTCCTGTGCTGGGAACCCCAGAGGTGGACGCATCACTTCAGGTAGGGTCTCATGAGAGCAGAGAGGGGGAGAATCACCTCCCTCAACCTGCCAGCTACACCTCTTTTGATGCAGCCCTGGTTGTGTGCTGGAAGACTGTAAAGTAGAAAAAGTCTCCTAGGATGCATGAACACATGACTTGAACTCCTGCAGGGCTGTCAAATTCACAGGTAGCCCACAGGCCATCTTACACTGCAGCTGGAGTACATGGTGTGCACTGCCATGCTATTGCAATTATTTGCAATTTCGATCTTTTTCATTGTTTGAGGTTTTTTTCCCCCTAAACAATTCCTAAATCCTATTCAGTGTTTCCGAGTTTGGTATCAGAGAAGGGAAGGGAAAAGGGCTTAAAAAATAAATTGTGCAGGTATGAAATTAGCAATGAGGAGACTGTTTTTTGGGTGGATGTCTGTGAAAGCTGTTCAGACAGGAGTGAGGTGCCAGGTTTGCTGAGCACACAGCTCCTGCATGCCATTCAGGTGGGTTGCTGAATGTGCAGGATGATTCAAGGAACAAAGAGCAGAGAGTGCAAGAAGGAGAGATATGCCTCATTTCCTAGGACGCCTGGAAAAGGCCAGGTTGAGAGGTGGTAGCGAACTGTCCAGTTGTGCTTCCAGAATAACATTGCTGAGCTGGTGCTGTGTGGCAGAATGAGCTCCCACTGAAATCCTGGAGCTGGGTCACAGCCTTCTGAAATTAAACCCCAAAGGAAGCCTGCGCCCAAGTCTTCTCCCAATAACAAGAAACAAAGGCTAGCCTGTGTGATGGTGTCACTTTCCATATTTAATTTACATACTTTTAAAAAAACTAAAACTTGATTTCCAACTGAAAGACTGAAGTGAAGCTTGGAGGAGTGTTGCTACTACTGGAAGAGATACCTGAACTTTTAGAAACTTACCCATACTCTTCCAAAACAACCATTTTCTGATGATGCAGCAACCTGTCCACTGGGAATAATTTATAGGTGTTTTTTCAGGAAAAAACCCCAACCAATGTAGCAGCAGAGAAGAAATATTACTCACAAAAATAATATATGTCTTCTGCATTTTACATGTTGAAAAGGTAAATTCCACTTCTGACATTCATCCCAGAGCCACTTTAAAGGCAACCCACAGACTCAACAGGGAAAGAGAAAACACTAAATCATAATTACCTCATAAAAGGGGAGTCTGTTTCTCTGAATGCCTGAGATCTGGTTTTGCTTCACAAAAAAACATCATAAATCTATTGTGTTCTACTCACATTTATTTAAGGCAAATTAGTGCTTGTATTAGAAAGAGTAAGAAAGAAAAACAGAAACAACACCTTCCAAACTTTGTTGTCATTCATCTAGATCTGAAACTCCGATTCTCTGCTCTCATTAAGGAGCTGCTCATTAGAGGACAGTATGTTCCACAAGAGCTGAGGTCTTATATTAACAGTGAACTATGGAAAATCTTTCCCATTTGGCAGCCCATATTAACATTTCTTCTGCAAAGGGATTTCTTTTAATGCAGTCTAGTGCTGTATGTGTTACTGTACAGAAGGAAAAAAAAATATTTTTCAGCACAATCTTGACTTGGCTTTAATATCCCACAGGGTGACATCTGACACTGTACTGAGAGGATAACACCTCTCTGGGTAATCTTTCCAACAGAGCTTGAAAATGAGCAGTCTGTGCCATTAATATGGCAAATGTAATTAGCAGAGCAGTATGACTGATCTTTTTTTTCTTTTTTTTTAAATCAACATTTCCTAAAGCTATTTCTCCAACTGAAGTTACTCTAGCCAGTAGTGCTAGGGAAAGCTAAACTTGAGTGTGCCCAAATAGGTTGTTGTTTTGAAGCACAGGTAGGGAGATCAAAGGTAACATAGCTGCCTGTTTTGGACCTGATTTCTTAATATAGTTAATCATCCAGTTAGTTACCAAGAATTTAAAAAATAAAAAAAAAATCTAGGTGAAATTAGTCATGCCGCAATAATGTTTTAAGGCAAGCAGACTTTTTTTTTTTTCAGCTTTAAGAAATAAAATGAAAGGAGTTTGAGTTGTGCTTCTTCGACAGTAGAGAACAAAAACTCCAGGTGAAGGGTGCCCATG
Source organism: Falcunculus frontatus (assembly GCA_013398115.1). Lineage (NCBI taxonomy): Eukaryota > Metazoa > Chordata > Aves > Passeriformes > Falcunculus > Falcunculus frontatus. The sequence goes on from VZRV01005432.1 coordinate 2,607,440, forward strand.
TTGTATGTTCAGATATGCTGAGACTCTGGTTTTGACCGCTTTGGATATAATCACACAATTATCACACCTCTGTTTATTCTGGTCATGTCAGAAGGGCCCTTCTCTTTGCAGGTGAGCCTGAAGTCAGAGAGTTCAGTGGCACAGATATGTCCCATCACACTGTTAGAATTCACCAGAGATGCCTTCAGGAAGAGCTGGGACCTGCCACTAGCATTTGCCTGAACACAGCTGGCCTTCCTAGGCAGGGCTACGATAGGAAAAGGAATTGGTGAAGATGATGATTGCTGTTGAAACATGAAAGACTGGATGTGGCCAGTCACAGAATCACAGAATCATTAAGGTTGGAAAAGTCCTCCAAGATCATGGAGTCCAACCTTTGACTGAACACCAGCATGCCAACTTAACCACAGCAGTAAGTGCCACATCCAGTCATTTCTCGGACACTTCCAGAGATGGTGACTCTACCACCTCCCTGGGCAGGCCATGCCAAGACTTAACCACCTTCCTGGGAGGATAAAGGATTGGCAGCAGCACATCCTGGTATGTTGAAACCTCACTGGTTCTGTGCTAATGAGACAGTCCGGTTTCTTTACAAAACACAGGTGCTGGCGAGGAGGTGAGATGTCCTGCCTTTTAAAAAATATCTGAGACCCTGGGGATTACACTGCTATTCCACAAACAGTGTAGTTGATTCAAGACTCAGACATTTAGAAGTACAAAGGCATGAATTTAATGTTGAAACATAACTAGTGAGAGATACTGTACTCACCTAGATGAATGCAAAAGCCTCAGCTGAGGAGTAGATTATCAAAGCAAAAAGAAAAACCTGGTAAATAGTCTGTACATTACTAATAATTGCTCACTCTTTCCACTGGGAGAAGTGATCATAAATACACTCTACATTGCAAATACCTAGAGCACAGAGGCTAAAGGAGCAACATCATTAGGACTGTACTGATCATTACATCTGAGCATTGTTCTGCAGGAGTACTAATTCAAGACATTGAATTAGGATTGAACAGCCTTTTAAAAAAGCTGAGAAAAAGAAAACAATGGTCAAAAACGGTGGCCTACAAGATGTATTTTAAAATTTAGGACGGATTTGGCACTGGCATAATAACAAGGAAGGCTCATTGTGCCACCGAGAGCCAACAGATAGCAGTGAGTCAAGCCTTTGGCCCTTTGGAGTCAAGGGCTGCAGCCTCCTTAGCAGAGCTGCATCAAAATCTGGTGAGCCCAGGGTGGGATCAGCAGGAGTGAGGTCCGCAGGTCTGACAGACTATTCCCAGGTGCAGAGTCAAGGCAGGTGTTTTCACTGAAGTCCCACAGGTGGGTGGATTTGGATTTAATAATTTTCCTTAGACTTTTGATTTGGTAGGAAAATCTGTTTAACCACTCTGCCTATAAAATTAGTGTATTTCCTGTCACATACAACTTTTAGACAAGCTTTGATGGACTTCCTCATATGTGAGCAAATTTTTAGTCTCATGAAGACAGACTGTACAGCCTTTAATCTCTGATCTTTTGTTATGCAAGCTGTGGTGTCTGCTGATTTCCAGATGAAGGAAAACTGTCTGTCTGCTTTGATCCTTCATTACGGCAATTCTAGGTCCCAAAAATAAAGTATAACAATTAGGCTGAAATTAACTTCTGTCTCTTTCAAAAATAATTTTTAAAATTTTGTGCAAAGTTTCATTACCTCAATTCAGCAATAACATAATAAAGCAAGTTACATTTAAGCTGCAGTAAATGCCATATTCTTACTTTTCTTCCTTTATCGCTCCTTAAAAGGGTGCAGCAGAGAGGGAAAACTCTTATCATTTTTCTCAGGAAGAATATAAATCTTTATCTGTTAATGTTTTAATGTTTATCAGTTAATTATAGATCTTTATCCACATAATCTTTATCAATTAAGCATTCCAAATGCAAAAAGTATAAGCACATATTCAAATTGCCACACATTAATATGTAACCCCCCCCCAAAAGATAAATTTTTAACTTTTCATTTAAAGAAAAACTATCAAACACCATCAATATCATGTTTGCTCACATGATGGCATCATGTTGTGATTAAAGTCCTTGGTTTGCAACAGCCAAGGGACAACCAGCAGTCTTAGAGCAGCCATCCTTGCCCTGAAGGCATGCAGGGGGTAGAGAGGGTGAGGAGGAAGAAGGGTGAAGAGCAAAGGAAGTATCCATTTGTGAGGAAAGAAAATAGCATCATCAGATAAAACAAAAAAGGCTGTGCAAATATGTACTTAGCACCAGAGAAAAAAAAATAAATGCTTTGCTGTATTCAGCCTCTGTCAGAGGAGTGACAGAACAGTGGGAAATTACTTAATGAGCTTAAGGAAAATGTACCAAATAACTAACAAATAATACTTCTAAGAAATATTCCCAATTAATGTTGACCTGCCCTGATGGTTAAGATGCAGGTGAGAAGAAACTGAGACTGCCTACATCCATATGCATAAGATTTCCTTCAGAAGGCCCTGCACAGAAAAAATGCCATCGAGTTAGTTTGTAGGTAGGTACCTGCCGGCAGATAGGGCATGGTGTTTGTGTGCTCTAAAAAAACATAAACAACCCCAGATAAAGATCACAGGATCATAATTCAGGGTGACGGAGTCTAGGAGGCCGGTGGTCTAACCCCTTGCTCAACCATGGCCATCAGTGGGATCAGACCAGTTTGCTCAGGGCTTTGTCCAGTCTGGCCTTGAGAACTTCTGAAGCTGGAGACTGCATAGCCTCTGTGAGCAAGCTCTTCCACTGCCTGTCTGTCCTCAGGGAAAAGAATGCTCCCTCAGGAGGCTACTGGTGTTTTTTAAGTGCCTGGCATAACAGTGTCCTTGTGTACACTCAGGATCTACCACAACCACAGTAAACCAAGGCAAAATGCCAGTGATGATGGCAGAAATGTCCACTGATAACACTATTCTGCTGTGGAGCTGAGCTCTCATCCTCTTTGCAGGGGCAGGAAAAAGCTATTGAGTCTTGTTTGCCTGGAAGTTTTGAGTGTGAGAACAAGGGCTTGGAGTCCCCAGCACAGCTCCAGCACTTCACCTGCTGTTTGTCTTTTGGCACACTCATCACACTCACTGCGCACACCGGCTCCTTGCTCACTCACTCCCCACCAGCTGTGGCATCACGCTGCACCCACCTCCCTCACACTGAACCCTTGTTCCTTTACCTGCTTTTGGAGGACAATCCAGAGGGAAATATGCTTCTGCCATGCCAGTGGATACAAGAATTGGCTTAAGTACCAAGAAGTAAGAGCTCAATAATGCTCACTTGGCAGCTCATGTTGTGGGGAACCAACACTTAATGATAACAACAACTAATTATTTCACTGCTGATCACAGCATAAGCCTTCTGAAAGCCTTATCCGTTGAAACTGGGTTTCTTAAGAATTAGAGGATGATGCTACCCCCACTGGTATATGGCTGTTATCTCTGAGAGATTTTCCAGAATTGTGCTTACCTCAAATTATTTCAAGCAATTAAGTTCCACAAGTTGTCTTTTAATGATAAGTTCTTCCAGAATTAAATTGATTTTTCTATCACATCAGTTCCTAGGGGTCATAATCAGGAGAGATAACTATTCCCCCAGGCACCACACAACTTCCAAGAGTTATCCTCTCTGGAGAGCTGTGTGATCCACACCTTTGTGTATTTTAAATGACGTAAACAGCTATGCTAGAGACCATGCAAAAAGGGCCAGGTATTGAGCAGGTTCATCTAGCTCAGTTGCAAACCCAGTACCACACTTTCCTTGATCCAGAAGCGTGACTAACACATAGAGTGTCTTCATTTACCGAGGGAGGACCCATCTGTACTAACACAGGGCACAGGAATTACAAGCTGCTGGAGTACAATGCACCGATGTAATTAGTTCACTTGTAGCTGGCCCCTTGGTTTAACTAATTGCTCTCGGTTATACCCACTGGCCCCAAGCAGTTCCCTCAGAAGGAAGCAGCCACTGGGGCAGATCCTGACCTGCCGCGTGCATCCCAGGCGAGCGGCAGCACCGTGCCCTCCCACTCCTCTGCGGGGCCATGGGAGCAAGTGTCCCAGCCTCTGGCCCCCACGTCCCCTCCCAGCTGAGCTGATCCAGCAGGCATCCTTCCTCATTCCCATGTGAGGCTGACAGATCGGGCACTCTGCCAGCATCTGAGACACAATTACCATCACACATGCTGGAAGTTGAGAGAAAATGTGTGGGATTTATTTTATTTTTTGGGGGGGAAGAGAGGCAGGAGAGGGACTGGAAGGCTTTTAAGCAGTCAAGGCCTCTGACAAAACAGTATTAAAAGATAGGCACCATATTTCATATAATTCAAGGCTGGACCTCATGCATGTGTTATTAGTTCTCAAAACCATTGTGTATGGCCATTTCTCCGTCCTCAGCAAGCTTTTCTGGCTGGGAAGCCAAAGGAATAGTTGGTACCAAGCCAAAGCAGTTTAGGAATTTTTCCTAAAGGAGGGAGGAAGAAATGTGAAGCAGAAAGCAAGGGCTCTTTAAGGGCACAACAGCCTCTTCTAATATTTCCTAAACTTTCTGGTATCTTCCCCTCAAAATTCTCTCTTTTCATAGTGAAACCTCCCCTTCCCCTCCCTCCAGTTCAGGGACAAATTAACATTGGGACAAAGTGGTCTGTGTCCCAGTGGTGCCTGACTCTCACCTTCTGGGGCAGCCATCACCCAGCAACAGGACTGCAGCAGCCAGGGATACTCTGACAGATTCCTGGGGTCCTCACGGAGCAGCAGAAATAAGCTACCACAGCTTTGACAGATGTCTTACACTCATCTCTTCAGCTTAGGAGGGAGGTGAGGGAGGAGGAAAAACAAGGAGGAGGAGAACTGAAAGCTTTACAAAGACTATTCAAACAGGGGCTGCTTTTTTTTATTTTTAAACAAGGCGAGAAATTAGGTGGGGAAAATACTTTAAATCAAAACATTTATAAATGTATAGCTTTGCTTTAACCACAGCTTTATTTCTCTGTCTGTCTCACACCATGTTTCCATTATTGTCAGGAGAATGAACTGCATGCATGCCAAATCAGGTCATTCACAAATATAGAACGAACGTCTGTCATTACAGATTTACCACTCCAACAATGGCATATCCCTTCTGTCTATAAAAATCCTGGTCCATTAGCAGGGCAAGCTCTCTGCATGTCAGCCCTTTAACACTCCGTGCACCTCAACAAACTGGACGTACAGCATTCCTTCAGAATGCCAGCCTGTGCATTTGCTCCAAAACAATGACAGGACGTGTGGGCGATGTCCATCAACTCAGCAACAAAGCCAAATTTATTAATGCAAAAATTCACAGCACGCTGAATCCCAAGTGAGCTCTGCACAGATTCAGGGTAAGACCCAAACCCACAGCGACCATCACCCTCTCACCTTCTTTGGAGATGATGTAAAGTTGCTGATGCACAGAGAGAACCATGTCTCCAAGTGTGACATCTACATATCTTTTAAATCCCCCTAGGGATGGTGACTCAACCACTTCCCTGGGCAGCCTGTTTCAATGCTTGGCAACCCTTTCAGTGAAGAAATTTTTCCTAATATCCGATTCAAACTTCCCTTGATGTAACCTGACGCCACTGTCACCTCAGTTCCACTGCGGAGTGAAGGAGAGCCCAGATCTCCAGACTGCCAGATTACTGCTTTAGCTTTGGCTGCCTTGAGTGGTGCCAGGCAGCCCAAAGGTTTGGTGCTTCCTCGTACCTATTCAGCTTCAAGACGAACCTGTGCTGTCTACACATTCTCTCACAAGCTGCTTTGCCATCATGGAGAATTTCCAAATGACCCTAAACCAACAACATCTGGGAATTCTTTAAAACAAAGCATTGCCTCAGAGCAAAGCCTGATTTTTCACTGTGGAACCCTGTTCATTTCATGCTGGACAAAGCGAACTGCTCATATGGGGAACTTAGGCAAGGAGAGATGAAGCCAATTTCCAGACCTCTCAGGAACTAACCCTAAGTCTTGCTGAAATGCCCAAAGATATATTCATATTCCAATACCAAGATTAATGCCCAGATGAATAAACCGACCTCTCCCCTCTGGCCACACCAGCTTCTCACAGTGATGCCCCAACTAATTTCTCACAGTGTAGAGCATCTGATTTCCATTTCAGATCAACAAATATTCTTTCAACAAGCACCCCAGTTAGACAAAACAAATAAATAAATAAGAATAAAAAGAGAAAATACATTGCTTTTCCAGGAAATTGGTAGTGCATTTGAATCTGTGATGTGGAGATAGTGCTGTGCATCATACAATGCAGCTAGTCTGAAATCCAAATTTTAACTTGAAAATCTCCACGGATTTATTTGCCATCATGGGGAGCAATTAGGCTTTCTCCAGTGGACAAAGCATCACTGTGAGATCGACACAAAAGCTAGAATCCACATTTCAAAGAGAACAGTGGATAAAGCACCTGTTTAAGGCACTGCAGTTAAACCTTTGTGGATTTGTAGTTTTATTTTAGAGCTTCAAGGGATTTTTCATTTTTAAAAGGAAAAGAAGAAAGTAAGAAGCCCAGGTAAAGTATGCATTTACTGACAACAATGAAGTTGACAACGTACAATGCTCCAGCTAAAGCTAAGCCTCTCTACAAATCACTCATAATCTAATAGGCAGATGTGCAGAATACAGAAGGGGAAGGGGGTGGGCAGAACACTCAAGAACTTACTCAAGTTTGTTCCATTTCCTGAGGAAATCACAGGAGAATGTGACTCTTTAGTGAGGATTAAAAGGGAAAGAAGAGTAGCATGGCAACTAAGGAGGGAGGCAAATATTGCACATGGAGACAGCATTACAGAAAAAGGCAAGGGGAAGGCAAATAGCCATGGTGTTGTCTGGGTAGCAATACCATGTATGGCCATGTGTGACAGAGCCCAAAGAAAGCCTTTGGGTTTCTTCCACCCCTTTCCTTCTCATGTGCCAGGAATTAATAACGTGGTTGCTCTCATGGCTGTCCAGTGGTTCCTCAAGCTCTCCCACCAGCTGATTCATACCGAGAGACAGGTTTCAGGACAGACTGTATTTGGTAGGTCCCCACACACAGACACAGTAACCTCCATGAACACAGACCACAGAGCAAGCTTGGCTCTAGGTTCAATACTCACTACTGGAGAGAAGAGGGGAGGGCAGGAAAGCTGTCGGAATGGGGCCCAGCAGGACGCACTGGTTTAAACACCCTGATGCTTGCCAGAGGAGAAGGGAACCTGAAATATGAATTCTTTGTAGAAATTATATGAGCAAGCCTCCTTAGATACAAAAAAGGTCATATAATAAACCCACCACAGCTGAAGAGCTCAAAGGCTGCTGTGCAATCCTGAGGGGGAAAATACAAAGATAAGGGGAGGAGCAAAGGACAGAGCCTTCAGCTGTGTCTTCGCAAGACTTGATTTTGTACTTCCATGCCAATGCCACTCTTACGTGAAAGCCTTTGAAAAGCCACTAGTTTTCAGATTGCTTCTCAGTATTTCTGATTAAACAACAAAGTACAGTAAACAATACTAATAACTTGTTTAAGCCAGCTGCAGCACGGTTAAGCTCATAAATATAAACAGACCACTAAACCAACCAGAGATCTTCCACCGAGGTAAATGGGCGCTGCCTAGAGCTGATGACAGATGGTTTTAGAGCAGGTCAGGCATGTGGTATCTATGTAGCATCTTGTATCATATGGAAAGCAAATTTTCTTTCACGCGGTTTACTCCAGATGAAGAAAAAAAATCCTCTTTGATTTTATCACCACACCATCTTCTGATCCCCAAAGGTGACAACGAATTAGCATAATTTCCTTCCGATTCACAGTGATAACCTTCCTCAGAAACACAGGAATGGGTGGTGAAAGTCTGAAGTCTTTATTGAAAGCAGACATTTTAGTTTGCTTGCAAATGGCTCCGCTTATGAACAACCCTCTCAGTCTAGCGTAGTCTCCCACTCTTCATCATGTTCCTCATAGCCCAAGGCTGTGCAAGTTAACTTTGATGCTGGTGACAGATAGAGAGGGGCAATGGTGGAGAACACATCTGCATATTATGCATATTATGCTCACACCGCCTGGCCACTCTGGCCTGAAACCATCTCTGAAAGGATACATTCTAGCTGTGGGTGTCTTTGCAGCACCCTGAGAGAGTGTTTGGTAAAGCAAAATTTTGTGTTGGGGAGCCATGAGATATCTGTTTGTTTGGGACTGGAAAGGAGATGCTTAACTCATTTCAGATGCTAATGACGTTCAGCCAGTATTAGCCCAGGTCAGCAATGAACTCCTGACCTGGAGGGGAAGGACTCTGCTGCTGGTTTGCAATCCCTCGAGCTGCTCAATCCCATGATAATGTCATTTCTGAAACAGAGCCAATGGAGCATAAAAGCACCAGGCAGGACAGAAGGCATCAAATGCTAATAGCCACTCCTTAACAGAAGAAAGAGTCTAATCCCTGGCTTTGAAAAGCACTCAGCCCCCACATGCTAAAAAGAGGCATGTGGGAGAGCTCTACCCTGAGTGTGCCAGAGGACGTGGGACAGCAGATGCACATGTACCTGCGAATATACTTTTTCTGAATGCATGAGGAAACCTTATGTTCCCAGGCTTCCCAAGGCACAATTAAACCAGACCTTTATTTCAAGGGCACTGCCAAATAAGTGGCTTGTTTGAACTTGACTCAATCAGGAATTGAAAACACGGAAAAGAAAACAGGAGCAAGCAACCGGATGAGGCTCTGCAAGAGAATTCAAGTCTGACAGATTTATGGAAACCTTGTTTCCATATGGATCAGTACTGCTGCCTCCAGAGCTCCAGCAGCAGCAATCAATGAGAACAATGCTAGCTCCGGCGGATGTCTGCATGGTGAAAAAAACCCCTCATATATATATGTTTTTACATAGAAGCAAAGAAAATAGAAGTGCAGAACTCGGGTGGCTTCCTTGTTCGTTTGCCACAGCTGGCGTCCCACGCAGGGGGACATGGGGCTCTGCTCTGATGTACAGCTGCACTGGTGGGAGGAATCAAAAGAGTGAGCTGATTTACTGAGTTATGAAACGGTGACACACTCTGCATGGAAATGAAAAGGAAATATATCCGTGCCGGCAGCAAAAGCAAGGCTGTGAGGGTCGGGTGGGAAAGCCAATGGCATTAGATGTATGGTCATACAGTTATGAAGTCAAATGGATTTACATGGAGGGTGAGAACTCATGTCCTGCTGCTGTATAAACATCAAGCTGTCTGTAACCCTATTGCACTTAAACACCTGGTAGTGATTGGAGTAATGAAACACACTGCTGTCTCCATAAATCCCTCTCTGTGTGTGCATACACGCACATGTGTACCTCTGCTAATTATAGATCTTCAGCGAGTAATGGTGAGGAGGCTGAATTTGAGTGTGGAACAAATTCTGGTGACATCAGTGGTCTAATACTGAGAATAATGCTGGAAAGGACCATGGCATTCTCCTCCATCATCCATGCCTGGGGGGATGAATTGCAGCCAAAAATGGGCATGGCATGTGTTCTTCCTCCATTTGCCCTTTCCTGAATCAAGCATCTGCAAGCTTCAAAGAGGAAGGAAATTTCATTTCTACTGGTTGGTCTGCTGAGTAAGAGGGAAAATTTGCAACTGAAGCAGAAGATAAAGCAAAGAAAAAGGGTGGAACAACCTCATTTCCAAGTAATGTAGGAAATCAAATTTTAGGAAAATGCATCATCTTTGCAGGGAAAAGCACTTCCTTCTTTATCTAGATCTTTAATCAAGTCCCTATTCCCCACCCTTGGCATCTGGCCATGTCTTATCCTGCATGAAAGGAAGTTCTGCTTCTTCCAAGAACACTTCCTCCTCCTGATTAATTCAACAGTGCATCCACGACTTTCCCTGGAGTTTTTCCACAGGAAAACTAGGCTCAGAGATAACTAATGCATCTCTGGCTCTATATAAAACGGAAGCTGGACATCCACAGCTGATTTAGAAAAGCAGGCAAATCCAACAGTAAACAAAGCACAGGGAATGATGCACATAACTCCAAACGGGCATTACGAAGGCACCCAAGCATGCATTTGTTTTGCATAATGTTTTCAATCTGTTACAAAACGCAAACCAAACCAAATGAACCAAAAGAATTTATATCCATAGCTCTGTCCAGTGATGGAAATGTCAAAACCTGTGACCCATCCGTTCCCTGCAGAGTACTGGCAAAAGCTGAGTGGAACATACTGAACACAGTGTCTTCCTCTAAGAAAAGAGCTGGTATCTAATGACAAGGTCGATGCTTAGAGCTGGCGTTGCAGCAGCCAAGCTGGGATCTGCCAATTTCTGCTGCTTAAGTGTTTGACAGGAGATTTCACACGTCCTGGCAGAGAGGGTAACAGAGGTCCAACAGACAACAGAGTTAGTTTGGGTTTTCAGAGTGCCAGGATGAACTTCTTGAGACATGGGGGCAACCAGCTCAAATCCCCTAGGGCCCTTTTCACCCTGAGAAAACTGGGAACAGTTGCAATTCTCTTCCTCAAAAGCACATTGCAATGATGACACAGTATAAATTGGGATACGATTATGGTTATGAGGGCCATCTGATAGGCAGGCATAAGAGATAGTCAGGCACCCAATACATCTCTCTAGCTTATATAAATGGATCCCTGAGGGCAATGAGCATGAATAACTTATGAACTGCCAATGCATCTGCTCCATAAAGAGAAAATACCATGAGTTTGCCTCATTGTAACCTCCAGAGTCAATATTCATGTACACACCACTGGTCCAGTTAGTAATGGGGAAAATAGCTTGTAGGTGCACATATGACAGTGGAAAAAGTTGAATAAAGGGGATAGGAAAATAGGAATCCCCACCTGAATTTCACATGGGAGAAGAGTCTTATATTCCCTGTTTTGAATTGCCTTAAATGGTGCTGCAAGATGCAGCTTCAGGACTGTTTGTCCTGAAAGTAAATCCAGGTAAACCTGTGACAGCAACATATGCATATAAATGCAGATGCAGACACAGATTTGACAGGAAAAGAAGAAAATAATTCACATTTCTGAAGTGTCCCCCTTCCTTTCCTCCACAATTATATTTTAATATGGTGGGTTTGCATCCATCTAATTCAAACATGTGCAAATGGGGTAGGCCCTAAGGCTCTAAGATAACCTGAGTGGAACAAAAACATGTGAATGCACATGCAAATGCTATGGTAAGTAGCGTATGTTTTAGATACTGCTGAGATCGTATGTTGATATGAAGTAACAGAAACCTCTGCTTTTCATCGCAGGCTGTACTCACTGCTCATAGGTAATCTATATAAAAATACAGCATGGTTTAGTTCCATATGAAACGCACGTCATTTGCACATGGCAAATATGTGGAGAGGGGAAAGGTTAAAGACGGAACCTACATGGAATCACAGAGACAAAATGGTTTTCCCTTTGCAGCAGCCTCATTTGCTTTTCCTTCGTCTGGTAGAGAACATCAGGTTCTGCTACTTGTGTAAGGTTACAGCTGCTTTTTTAAAAAGTGTATTTATTTATTAATGACTGGCTACACTCCCTGAAGTCTGAGAACAGTGATGCCTGAGGTGGCCACCAAAAAAAACGGAGACTAGACAGGAATAAGGGAATAAAGGTAGGTATTTATTTGAAGAGTCTTCAAAGGTACACCCCAGGCAGGCCAAAGGCTACTCCCAAGATGGACCCCAAGTCATGAGTTCGTCACACCTTTATAAGTTTGGTTCATTTGCATATCAGGATCGATTCTCCAATTACAACCCCAGTGAATGATGTAACTACCCCAAGTTTGCCCTCCTCTCAGAGGCTTTTTAGTTTACACATTTTGGGTCCAGGACAATCTGGGTGTCCTTGAAGAGCAAACCTAGAGAGGCTTGTTATGTCTAACCAGCATGACAGAACAGTAGCTAACAGGCTACAAGACACTTCAGAGTTACACACTAGGCAATACAGGATTTGAAAAATATGAAAGTTAAAACCTAAGGCATCAATAGAAAAGTTCAGGGCAAGTCACAAAGCAGGGAGTTGTATCCCAGTGCCAACTAAGGGAGGGAGAAAATACAGATTCAGAGAAGCAGCATCACTTCCACAAGGCAGGCTGAAATCCTGCTTGAGTGCATGGAGTTCAGTACTGTCACCGGAGCTTGCTCAAGCCTAGAAAGGATGGCTTGATTGCTAAACTTCTACTGAAAGAATTTTTTTTTTGTTGTTCTCTGGCTAGAGAGTATCAGAAGAATAATCTGAGTTTGATCACAAACAGAATTTAGATTTCAGATCCAAACAGCTCCAGCCTTTTTTAGGTATCTGTCTCTAGCTCCAAATCTCTCCCAGCAGTCAGTGCTACAGTCATAGTGCTGTGATGAAATAGAACTGTTTGAAGAGGTTTGTATGAAGCCCTTTTCCAGTGGAACTTGCAGATCTGTAAAATCAAAATGCTTTACAGAATCAAGTAATATTTTAAAATTACAGTCAAGAAGAAACACAAGACTTGTGGCAGTCTTTTTAGACCTCTTGGAGGAAACTGTTGCCTTCAGAAATCCTGAATTTTCTTCCTGAATGTTTTCTTGCTCTGCAGGACAACACTAAGTCTCAAAATCCTTTGTGAAACAGCATATGTATCTTCTATCCAGTTCTAAGAGAAGAATAAATAAAATGCTGCAAAGAACATATTTGTGCCTGCTTAAATAATATACAAAACTCTTGGAACTCAGGAAAAGATAAATTAATGTGACACTACTGGAAAAGAATGAAAGATCTTTCACTGCTTTGAAGTTAGTAAGAGGCTATATGTGTATTTTTTTTCTAGCTGAGGTTATGTTACATAAAAGTATATTAAAACATTACATCAAATGCTCATTTTTTAATTTAAGAGAGATGGGTGTAGGCCTTTTGAAGCGATATTTGGAACAACAGTTTTCCCAAATATCATGCTCTAGTGATTCCAGTTGCATTTTGCTATCTCCTACTATTCAACCAGGCCGGCTTACAAATAGAGATATAGTATATGTGACAGCATTTTAGTCTGCTTTCAAAAACCACATAGAACTTTGAGCCTAAGCTGTAGCATTTGCTTACTCTACCCCAATCATCTCCTCAAAACTAATTTTTTACTAAATGAACAGTCAGAAACAGATCCTCAGCTAGTGCCAAACAGTACTCTTTTCATGATCTTCAGTCATTTTCATTTTTTGGCACCCCAAAATGGCCTAGTGAAGAAAGTCCCATGGACTGGCAATTCAAAGCCTATTGACATCAGGGTTTGCTTTTTTTAGTTACCTTTTGCAGATCTTTTCAGAGGAGTCCACAGAGACCTACGGATTGACAGACCACAGGCTGAAAACTGCATTTCAGTAGAGCTGCACCAATTTACCGCAGATTAAAACCCCAGGTTTTAAAGCTGGCCAATGGCAATCAAATTAAATCGCTGAACAGGAAGCGCTGCAGGAGGATTGCACAGCCGGCGCACAGTGGGCTTTGCCCAGCACAGGTTTATGTTGGAAGGGTGGAATGCTGTTCCATCCCTCTTCTTGCCTGGGGCAATAAAAAAGTTCCTGCAAAACCAGAAGCTCTAATTTAAAATAAATTTGAGGTATAGTCATTCCTGGCCCAGACTAATGCCTATGAGCTCCAACAGAGTTGGAATGAGTGGCCCAATACAGGTAATGGTCTTTAAGTTTATTGACTTCTTGCTGTGAAGACATCCTTTGAAGGCATCAGCCAAGCATGCCACAGTGCTGAGGCTGCATGAAAGCAATTTAAAAGACACTGATGTCCAGAAGCTGCAGAAAAAGCAGCTGCTACAGTGTTTGCTGATGAGTTAACGGTCAGGGCCATAGGTATGAGATCCACACTTTCCTCTCTCCTCTATTTTTCCATGCTCAGCCCTCACTGGCTGAGGTCTAGTGTACCGCATCACTCTCAGCTTTTTACTGTTACCAGTTTCAGTGGTTCTCCTCAGGTCCTGCCTAAATCTCATGGCCAGGTCTAGTTTCACAGCATCAGTCTCTGTTTCCACCCTACTTTTTGTGGTAGCAGTGGGGACAGAGAGGCTTATGGTGGGACTGGCTTCCTAACTCTTTGTTCTAACCCTCATCCTTCCTCCCTCTTGCGTTGTCCTTCATGCAGCCTGGCATTTGGCCTGCCCTGGTTTCTGGCAGGAAACTCATCTCTGCTCACACTCAACTGCTCTTGCAGAATACATGACCACTCTTTAAGGAAGACCTGAATTGTCTGAGGGGAATCATGATTCAGGAAGAACCTAGAGTAGAAAACAGTGACCAGAGAAAAGGAATGCAAACGGGAAAGGTGAAGCATCTTTCACAGAAGGAGATGTGGCTTCCAGAAATATAAGGGAAAAGCCATTGCTAGAAGGAAGAGAGCAGTAGCTGCATCAGTAGCACTGATGATCTCCCTTATCCAGAGGTGAGAGGTTTGATATGACGGAAAAAGAGACACCCAGCTAAGAAGGAAGCAGACAGGCAGGAAGGGTGACCTGATAAGGGAGAGAGGGGTCTGTGCATGGGAAGCAGAAGTACTAATTAATGGGAAACGATGTCCAGGGAGGAATGGCATGGTGTTTGTGGCAGAGCAAATGGTACATGGCGGGGGGGAAAAGCAGGAGGCAGCATCACTGGAGCGATGGAAGCCAAGCCGCCCTGATGCAGGCACGCTTGTGGGCGAGATCTGCCCCAACAGGATCCCAGAAAAGCACCTGGCCTTTCCAGAGCTGTGCAGCATGGAAGGATTTCGTAGTAATAGCACAAATTCAGGAGACAAATACCTCACCATTATTCTAGCATTTTTCACACCCAAGAGGATCTTTAGCTGTGGACCAGCAGTGGCGCGGACTCTCGCTTTTTGATTAATCTTTCATACCATCTGCTCTCCCTCCACCTATCCATCATCTTGCTGCCTGACTGATGATTACTTCAGAGTGCAAATCACCTAACTTCATTCTGGCTGATAAATTATATATGAAGGACGGGGCATGGTGAGTAAGACTGAACCCAGTGACATCAGTTTATGTCTGGGGATAAGCACGGGTGTTCAGATACCCTAATGCCCAGCACACTTGAAAACAGGCAGATTAGATTAGATGAAGAGGCTCCAGTGGAGTTAGTCCAGGTTTACACAGGTGTAAGTGAGATCAGAATTGGCCTTCATTCTGTGGAAAAATATCACCTGTTTACGAAAGGAAATTTCATGCACACGGAAAAGACCCTATCCTTAATTAATCACATGGAAAAATACTAAGATACGGACTAACCAGCAACAATGGCAGCTTCTCTCTACACTAGTATCATCTTTGATGTATACACCTGTTTGGCAACTACTGGTGTTGGTTAATCACCTTTCCATCTGGGGAAAACAAGTCAACTCCATTTCTTTTGCTTTTTCCCATTAACTGCATAAATGAAAAAAACGTGAAAGAACAGCTTAAGCTGAAATGCAGGCCAAGTGAAGGGAATTCCTGACAAGAAGCTCTGAAGACGGGCCCTTTGCACAGCAGAGGTGAATGTCACCACTTCCCAGCTGTCTGCAGAGAGAGCTGAGTGAATCTGTGGGCAACAGACGCTGGCTGGAGGTGAGTACCCACAGCACAGACTCCACAGGTATTGTGGGCTTTCCTCTGCAAGGCAAAGATGCTCACAGAAAATATTCTGCTGCAGATTTACCTGCTTGCCACCACCCAAGTGCACTGGTAAAGGATGGAGCTGGAGAAAACAAGAAGTTCTTCCATTGGAAGGGGAATAAGAAACAAGGACTGAACAAGGTTGTTACCATTTGTGATGCCTCTGGTTCTGCACCAAGCCCAAGCCACCAGCAATCCTGATAAAGCCTCCCAAGATGTTTACCTCCTTGCTTTGTGACTTCTCCATGTTTCAAGGCTAACCTTTCTCTCGTTTTAAATATTTTCCAACATTTTTTTTTGTCCTTCAGAAATAATGTACAGGGTGTACAGTAAATTGCAGAGGCTGAAAATGAACATTATAACATCCCCCAGTGACATGAAGTAAAGCATGCTCCCCACTGTTGCCACCTGCAGCTCACCCCTGGGGTGAGTGGAAGGGCTCACAGAGGGCAGACAACCCATTACACACTATAGGAAACAGCCACAGCTTTTTTGCCAACAGTGCAAGGCCCCAGCACACTTCCACCCCGCTAGGTGCAGGTCACTGGGCTGGTTCCTCGACCACTACCTGTGCATAGCTGGCTGAGCCAGTTGGTAATTCAGGGGGTTTTTGGAGTCCGTGGTGACTCCATTGTCTTCAGGTAGCTAATAGAGTGAATAACACACCTTTGCTGCCTAATCCACAAACTAGGCCATGCTGCTGATCAAGGACCTCCTGACCCACCAGAAGACACATTTTGTGCACCATGTTATCGCACATTTTCTTGCCAACGTTGGCTAGGGCAGCAACCAAACCTGCCGGCTGGTCTGTAAAGTCATGTGCCATAAAATTTCTAATCACATCTTTCAGGGCACTGTCCCAGTGTGAGAGTCTGACTTGCCTGGAGCAGATGAAAGGGAACTGCACCTCTGTGTGTTGCCATGTCTATCTCCTGGGGGAAGCTGCAGACTGTTCAGGCAACAGACCTTTAGGGGATGCCATCCAACACTGGGGAAATAAACTTCAGCGGGGATTAAGGACCAGCATTAGACTTATTCCTTTGCCTTCTCAAGAGTGACTCATTACAAATTAGTAATAACTAAAGGAAACAAAAGACACAGAGATAAAACTTTCCTAATCCCCCTTTCCTCTCTAGCCCAAGAACAAAGCCCACCTCCATGCATTCAGGTCTCCCACTAGGCAAAGGATGAAAGGAAGGGCACATCGTAGCTGTGGCCACAATATTTAATGCATTAGTGGAAGAAGTTTAGATGAACCACAGCTCTGAGAAATACCTAGAGATTTGTACTGGAAGAAAGCAGTATTCACACAATCTCTGTGCTAACTACAAGCCACTTTTGTGGGGGAGTGGTGGGAACGGAAGCTTGAAATTAGGTAAAATTATTCCAAATACTATATACTTCAGAACTTGAAGGAGATGCAGAATAAGGGGAAGAAAGAGCCACTGGGGCAATAGGGCTTATTTTTGCTTCTCCTGAAAACAAAGAAGCATCCCTGGATGCCTGCACTCTGGCTTTACACTTTCCTGAGAAGGAAAAGTGTGCGTTCAGGGATGCTCTGACAACAGTGGGAGTCCATTTTACACTACTCCGAGAGAACAAGAGAGGCTTTCTATGCCTAATCACATGGGAGGGATCTGTTCCTACATCCTGAAATGCTTCAAATAGTGGTTGTTTCTAATGGTATATACACTGGGTACCATTAATGTCTCTTATTGCAACACTTTAGTGAGTTCCACCTCAAAGCTTGACCTGTGCCATTTACAAGAGAATGGTGAATAAGAAATAAAAACAAGTAGATGTTTTCTTCCAATTCTCTCCTCCTGCCCTAAGTAAAATTATGAAACTAAAACTATGTGAAAAATATTGCTATCTGAACATCAGGCTCAAATTTTCTTGAATAATTGAAACCAGCATATCTGAAAATATTCAAAGTAAGTGAAACACATTTCAAATTTTGCAGTAGATGAAATTCTCAATCTATTTTTGTTTTAAATATCATTCAGATGGTTTTATTTTTCCTTTTCCTGAAGAAAAAAAAATATGGACTTCATTATTTAAGCTTCTGGTATCCAAAATTACCATAAAGGGTCATCTGCTTAGGACTTGCATTGCCAGTGGTTTGGGACCTTAGCCAAAATCACAGATTACCAAAACAAATCTCGCCCTGCATGGGACAGAATGGAATGGTTCACTTTGAGAAAACATGTTGGTCTCTCATTGCACTAAATGTTAAAAAAACCATCCCTGATTCACAAACACCCCACAATTATAGAGTGTCCCAAACAGACCTTTGGTTTGGTTTCAGAAACTTCAAAGCGGGGTGCCTGGAACATTCTGTTTGGAGGCAGGGGGTGTTAGCAGTTTTTATCACATCAAATATTTGCATCAGACATGGATTGCTAGACCCATTAGCTTCAGCATTCTTTCCTCTACTTGTTTGTAGCTATGCATCGGGTAGAGTTTCTCAAAGCCTATGGTTTAATAGGAAAAAGGCCCATATCATATCAAGTTATGGGGCCACCAGAAAGAGAGAACAACTGTGGGATTTTTCAGCTTGCTCTTATTTACTGAGAATAACGCATGGCATCCTAATTTCTTCCTCAAAAAATGAATGTAAAGACATCCATCTTTTTCCAGGCCTCTGGGAAGGACAAAGCTTGCCTGTGGGACACTTTCCTTTTGAGAATAGTGCTGCTCTTAGGGTGACTGCTGAAGGAGAGAGTTGGAGATGTCTTTTACATTAAGCACTTGATCTGGCATGAGTAGAGATTGTTTCATTTTGCCTGACTTTGCATCCTGTAACCATGGCCTGGCTCATGTAGATGCTGCCCTTCTCCTCCTTTTTGACACCTTTATTCTTCCAGCAAAGTGAAGCTGCCACAGGAGGCCATTGCTAGGGAAGGAGCAGGAGCTCTCAGGTGGTTGGGATTGGACAGAACAAGACAGACAAGAGCTGTCTGCTTCCCCCTCACATTGGGAGCCAGTCTCAAGAGTACCAGGCACTGAATTAGCAGAGACCTCATCTTTCAGTTCATGTTGTCTAATGCAAGACCAGTGGGGCATAAAGTTTCTATTATCTATGTTTTAATAATGGATGAACCTCCCCTCCTCCTGCTCCAAAAAGCCCTATGTATAACCCCACACTAGGCAGACGACGCAGCTGGTCCTTTGTCTGCTCACTGCTTCCAGATGGGTATCCAGTGCCACCTGAGATGGGTGGGCTCAGGGCACATTTTGTTACTTGCATTTGATTTCAGACACTGGAGGCTTCCCATTCTGAGCTCAGTTCTATTTAAGGGTGCCCATTTTGCATTTGTGTTAGCCCTGAAAATGACCAGGGGATAAAAAGTGTGCTACCAAAGCTCTGCATTTTCAACTTCACTACCTAAAATATCACTTACCTGTTGACCAACTATCAGGGGTGCCAAGGAGTATTATTATTCTGACACGGACGAAAATCCATTCAGACAATATGTCCTCAGGTCTGGATGTCCAAATATGGCCTCAATTCAAACGACTTCCAGGTTGAAGAAGGATGGACATTGAAGCTGCTACTCTAAGGGGCTGGTCACTTTCTGGGCTTTCTGACTGCTTTTATCAGGACCACGACACTCTCTCCTATGATACAGTTAATTTGGAGGTCCAGGTTATTGGTACAGTGTTAAGGAAATGCTAGAAATAGTTGAGCAATTCATCATTATTTCATAAAAGTGTTACAGTACCAAAGAAAATTATGTGCAAATTTTTAACTGAACAAACGCAAAACAGGCACAGAAGCATAGAGAGTTGGAATAGAAGGGTTAAGGTTGGCCTGTGGAGAATGAGTGGGAATGGTGAGGTGGGAAAGCACCAGAAGGAGCGACAGAAGGTTTTGCTGGTACCCAGCTCTGCAGGTCATCAAAATCACAGCACAGCCCATGTGCAACTTCTGAAGAGACCTAGGTAGGAAAACAATGGACTGCTGAAAAAGAGGGACAGCAGTTAAGAGACTGTGATGAAGAAGATGAAGAACAAGGTTGGAGCTTTAAGCACCCAGACACGGAGATGAAAAATTATGAGAAAACCATAATGACTCTCAGAGGTAGGAAAGGACATAGAGACAAAAGTTCCTATTCACTGTAAGCTCCTGAAGAGTTCAAAAGGCTTGTGAATATGCAAGTAGGGGAGTGTGAGCAAGTAAAATCTGCTTGTTTTATAAGAAAATCACCTTTCTCTTCTGTAAAATCTAACTTTGAGCTTTGCTGTAATTGCAACACTGCTTGCTACAGAAAAACAGCTAATACACTCCCTGCTAAAACTCAAGATAACGTGGTGGATTGGGTACATTTACAAAACTATTTCTGAATGTTTAGAGCTTGTTCAAGTATCTGTGCAATAAAACTCCAACCTCCACCACCTAAAATTTCTAGGAAAAATACCCCACTATATAAGAATAAAGCAGTACTGAAATGACAAAGAAACACAACAGGACTTCATTTTTTCTTGATTATATACTTGATGGGAACAAGCCGTAAACTTTATTTTGAGGCTCCAAATTCACTTCCTTATCTTGGGCCATACATCAATTTAACAAAAACACTTCCATTGCAGCCCTAACAGCTGTGGATTTCTAGTCCTGGGGAAAACACCAGAACATTTTCTACTCACCAGTTCATCCAAAAACACAAATAAAACTCATTTATTTGGTTCAGAAATGTCAATCAAGAAAAGAATTATAGACCTGTCTTGTTTTCAAATACAATCTGTATGACAGAGGATTAATCAATAGCCTACCATTCCCAAAGCACAGTGCTGAAATCATGTCCAATTTTCTGACTCTCAGAGAAAAAATTGTACACAGTCACTTTTAATAGTGAAATGACTATACTTATCTCTTCCAAACAAGATTATATTATCAGAGGAATATAGAGAAGACAGAAATTGAACTCCTCTCAAGAAAAGCAGGACAGAAGGGAAATGGAACATGGCCAGCAGGAGATGTTACAACCTTAGTCCATCTGCACTCAGGAAAAGTGATCTCCTTCCCTAGGACGTTGGATGTGTTCCACAGAGACTGTCAACAATAAGGTCTAGACAGAAATCCTCCTTCTTTAATTCCCAGTGCTTCAATTTGCAATGAAGCAAATGTGACAACTATTGGATAAATGGTAAGATGGCTCTAGTATAAAGTGCAAGCTCAGGTTGTTTCTCCCTGTCTTCTGCTGGAAAACCCCACACATCTGTTCAGAAGGAATTAAACGCTTCAGCTGTTACAGCTGAAGGCACAGCACCCTGTGTTCCTGGCATAGGCTGATACCTAAAATCCATCGAGCGGGAAGAAGTCAGACACAGTTTGCATCTTTAGCAGCAGCGCTGCCACAAAAACAGCGGAAGTACAGAACATTTTTTAATGGAACATAAGAACCAGAAACATGCAAAGAGTGTTGCACTTCACTCAAAGAGAACCTATGGTGCATCAGTAAAGAAATGACCGTGCTGGTTCTCAAGGCAAATCAACAGCAAATGCATTTAGAAAAAGGAAAATCGTTAAATACATTATATTTTCTTATTTAATAGTGCAATTTACAGGGAACTGTAGACACATTTCAATTGGTTTCCATTTTTGTGTTTTTACGAGATGGACCTGTGCTCTGCACCCGGATATCAGTGGCTGAACAAGCTCTTCACCCATTTCTTCAGCTACCCACACTGAACATCTGAACAGGTTCAGATTTCACTTTGACCAGTTAAACGAGGATAGATGAAAAATTTAACGACAAACCAGAGCAGTGTCACTTCTTGGTTCTATTAATTATTTTTCCTTCAGTAGAAAATTCCAGGCTTATCTTGTATTTTCTTGATTTTACATAAGTTCAAGGGGAAGATGCAGTTGTTATTTAAGAGGCTTATAAGGAAAATATTTACAGGTTGTCTCCCTGTGAAGGGGTGCCAAGTTAGAAATTTAATGGAGACATTCTCACAAGAGAGACAAAAGTTAGTGGTACAGTCAGTCATAAATTCAAATTTACCTATTTTCCTCTAAGTGAATGAACAGGTAGGTTTGATCATCTTTATATTTACTGCTACATGACCAAATCGGTTGAATTCATCTGTGTCTCACAGTAGAAACATCTTGCTCTAATGTTGCAGAACTAAGTACTTACAAACATGACTTAGAAAAATCAGATGCTTGGAATATGTAAATTCTGAGCATTTATACAAGTCAGTAAATGCCAAAGCCGAATTACTACCTTACATCTGCTGTAGGCTTGTCCTTGTTACTCCAGATGTCCTTACACTGCAAAGTTGCGGGACAACTACCTAGAATTTTTTTAAGACTGCCTGCCTTTTAAGTTAATGGAAATGCTGTTAAGCAGGAAGTGTAGTCAGTTCTTTCTTTCCTTAGCAGTCCAGGAAAACGAGGACAACTTCTTGATGTTCACAGCCTCACTCAGTACTGTATAACTCTCCAGAAAGTCTGTAGGAGTTATGAGTGTGCAATAATTACACGGCTGGGACTTTATGAAGAGAGCAGTAACATTAGTAAAACAGCAAGGCTAATTTGCTATTCAGGGATGTTTTTCCTAAGTCATATTTAATTACTATCCTTGTTTCCTTGCCCACCACTCTTTCCCCTCTCCCTTCCTCTCTGAAGAGCTGTGGAATTTGAACGCTAAAGGAGAAGCTGATTATGCTGCACGCTGGCACCGAGCTGTCCAGGCTATACACAAAAGATCATGAATAGGCAGGCGTGTACTTGCTCTAAATATAGTTCAGACGCTACTTAGGCATTTAGAATCAAAGATCTGCTACTAGCAACAAGTCCTCCAGAAGCGTGCGATTTGGCATGCCTGGAGCTGTTAAGTGGATGCAGGCAAAAAACTGCTGAAGTTATGGGGAAAGAATATGAAGGGTGCTAATTGCCATCTGCCAATGCCTCAGAAAAAAAGTCTTTGCGATAGACTTTCAGCATGGGAAAATGTAATAGCAGCAACAAAGTGTTTACAGGAGAATACATCTAACAAAGCAAGAAGTGCTCAGACTTAAGAGACACCTGGCAGCAGAGGAAAATGCTTCTGTGCTATAAATCAAACATTAATGCTTCTGCTCCAGTGTACATCTGTTACTTTTTATTCTTGAGGCCCCATAGTTATATGGTCCCCTCTCTGAAATAATAGTTGGTGAAATAACAACAAGAGGGTTGTTTTCTGCATCTTGTGCCAGCATTTCTTCTGGCAATTGCATTTTTAGTGGATGGTTGGATCTGAACAGTGACAAAGAACAAGATGCTCTATGCCCATCCTAGACCTCAGCTCTGACAGCCTTGCCACAAACTGGATAGTCTGTACACCAATCACTGCTTTTCCTCAGCAAAATAAGAGTATTTTAAGCTGTCTGAAGTATACTCCTGATAGCAGTGACTGGCCTTTAAAATAACTGGTAGGGATATTACCCTTTCCATGCAGGAACTGCTGGGTGCCTCAATTTCCCAGTCACATATGCATGGTGCAGGGTGTAGGAAAGGAAAGAGGAGATCAACTGGGGACGTTTGCCAGACATTCTCCTTAAAAGATTAAAGAGTGTCTTGGCTTATTACATGACAAAATTACCTCAGAAATACAAGACTATCGTTTCAACTTTTGCCCTTGACTCACAGAAATATTTGTGTAGCTTTTTAATTTATTACAAATAATGTAGACCTTTAGCCTCAAAAGTACAAGGTATTTCCCAGGTGGAAACATGTTCAAGCTCTAAGTATCACACACACAATGATTCACATGATTTTCAGACTGTCAGATTGACGTGTTCGTTGAGTGTGCTCCTTTTTTGACTGACATGCGTAGTAGGTGTTTGTCAGAACAGCCACCTGACAGATGGACCACTTCTACCCAGGTGTCACTTTCAGGCAGAAATTCAGATAACCTTAATATTTCTGGGACTGGTTACTTGAGAAATCATATCCTTGTTGCATTAAAGCATTGCATAGTCACAACTACATGCACTCAGGCACCTGAGGTCCTCATGAGCTCCAGTGCCATCCACCAAGAAAGCCAGCAGCTGCCTGCTCTTCACATAGGCCATCCCAGATCCAGTTGAAGCCTTGGAGCAGCTGGCCCAGCCCTCACTCCTGGCACAAGTGAAAAGACTCCAGACTAAGCCAGGATCTGGCACACCACCAGAGGGAAACACGAACGCATGATTGACCAACACTAGGAGTTACTGCCGGAGGGAAGTTTCAGGAGGTCCAGCTGTGAGCTTAGCTGATGATAAATTTGTGACAGGGTGGAGGAGAGTGTGCCATGGCAGTAGTTCCCACAGCCTGCTTGCTGCCTCCATCTCCAGGGGTAGCCAAGTCATCTGAGAACTTGCCCAAAGGAGACGGAGGACAGAAAGACCTGTCCTTGTTTCCTGGACACAGCTTGGAAGGTTTTTTTCCTCCACCAAGTTGAAGGATGGGCTGATTACACGGAGATTATCAGGCAAAGCCAAATTTGTTGGTTTTATCAGATAGCTGCCCCAGGTTTTTCTTGACTGAAGGAGTGGGACTCATGGGGCAAGAAAGGCAACAAAGGCAAGCTGTTGGGACATTCAAGAACCATGGGATGAGCATGGCATAGAGGCCTAGATGGATCAGATTAGATAAAACAGGCTGGATCACAGACTACTGGAGAAAAGAGAGGTCTGAGGCAAGTCTGGGAAAACAGCCTAGGCAAAAACCCCAAGTTCTAGCATAGCTATTCTCTATCTGAACAGAAACTATTTCACAGAAGAGGAAATTGCCTTGCAATTGTCTTGAATGCATAAAGAATGGGCAGATCACAGCTGAGCCTTTAGAAAATGCTTTAGACGTTTTCTGAGCTGAAGACAGACAAATGTAGACAAACCTGAAGTCTGACACCCAAATACTTCTCCCTTTCTCACATCAAGCCTTTAATGATGCAAATGGAATGGATGCAAATGCTATGACTGCTACATGAAACTCATATTTAAAATACCTTAAATTCCAGTTTCTCTAGGAGGATTTAACCAACTCCCTCTATTGAGCTCCTGGACCTTGAATTTGGTAAATATTTTAGACAGGTTCAAACTTTAGGATTTAAGTCCACGTTTCGCTATAAGGAAAATTCTCTGTTTTCAAATGTTTTCACCACTGGAAGATAGAAAGGTCCAACAATTGAATCAACATGAAAAATACTATTTTCCTCCATAACAGCATAAGCCAATTGAATCAACCATTCTACTTTCGGTATTAAGAAAATTAAGTTTATTTTAGATCAAGAGGGAAACAAAGACGTTAATATTTCAGTGAGGTATAGCTGGCATTTTATTTGACTTTACAGTTGCTTTTCTTCTGTCTTTTTGAGAGGCATAGGAGTTTTAGGGATGAAGAAAATCAAGCCTCACTTCCTGTAACAGAAGTGCCATAAGAGTACCATCCAGTATCTTCTTAAGGAGTAAAATAACCTGTGTCTGGGTACAGCATATCTCCCATGAAGATATACAGACCTGAAGATGAACATGAAGGGACTTTGAAGCAGCTCCTGCCTACTCCATCATTTGAGGAACTCATGGTCTTGACATCTCTCCAGCTCAACGAGGCTGGGAGGAAAGACTGGTGGGAGGACAGAAACAGCTGCATCTTTCATATGAAAATAGAGCTTGTAGTTGAAGAAAGCAGCTTCTAGGAGACACTGCAGCAGTCCTGTGTATTTTCTCAAGCAAAGATCTTTCATAGTTTTTTGAGATTCTGACACTGGGGTTTTCCTAAAGCTGATCCAAATGTTGAAGCCTGAGCTCTGGATATGGTTGCATTTTTACACCTGGCTTCACAAACAGGTGTGATCTTTTTTTATTGGTCTCAGGGCACTTCATCAATGCCTTCGTCACCTGCAGGTTAAACTAATGCAATGCATCGTAAAAGGCTGTTAAATTCAGTCATCCTTCAGAAACATCTTTTAGCACCTGATACTGACATCAGGCCTTGTTTCACACAGCATGCACTGTACAGTCACAATCTATAGCCAGGTTTCTGATGGTTCCTAGGGTAAAACAGTATTCAGTACATTGGCATATAAGCTCCTAAATAATTTGGGACATGGCGGCCAAAGAACTTGCCTTCTCTAAACTTCATTTGCTGCTTTAGCAACTGTCACCTCTGTTGGTACATATAAACAGGCCAGGCACCTGTGTGACATGAACTGGCCCTATGGAGTGTCTAAACACCTTGCGGAGGGCCTCTGACACTGTGATGTCCTCTGTGTTGTGTGTATGAGGAGTGGGATTATTTCAAAAGTGTTGGTAGTGCTGGGAGTGTTACTGCCTCCCACAGCAGTATTTTCACAGCATGGGTGTGTGCTGCATACATGGCAGCATGGCATCAAAGCTTGCCAGAACAAAGTTTTAAGATGCAAGGCCCCCCGGGATAGCACTGAAGGATATGTGGGGCAGAGAGAGCCAACCCTGCACAGCCTGGCCCATACAACCGCTAGACATATTGAGAATAGTCCCAGAGCCCTGAACTACATCTGGGCAGTAGAGGGTAACACCACATGAGCTTGCTCACCAGTTGTTTCAGTGATGTGGGTTCTGGGGATGTTTTCTCTTGCAGACCTCTTTGTTCAAGGTGGCTTAACCTCATCACTTTTTTAAACGAGACTTGCAACCCTAGAGCAAAGCAGAGCCCTTGATCCATCTCAGAATGTTCACTTTCACAGACCAGAACCAAACACAGGATTTGAGGTGCAGCCTCACCACTGCGAGGTACAGGGGGATGATCACTGCCCTGGTCCTGCTGGCCACACTACTGCTGATACAGGCCAGGATGCCACTGGCCTTTTGGCCACCTGGGCACATGCTGGATCATGTTCAGCTGCTGTCAGCCAGCATCCCCAGGTCCTTTTCCGCTGGGAAAACAAGGGTTTGCTTCCATTGAGACCCAGCTAGATTCCTGTCCTTCTATTTGGCTTTGCCAGACAGGCAAGACAGCAAAAGATGACAACAAATCCTACGTGAAAAGCTTGCAGATATGAGAAAGATTCAGGGAAAGTGATGCACAAATGAAGATGACGAGTCACTCACACAGTAACCCCTGCAAAACAGCATTTAAATATGATTAAAAATGCAGTCACATGTATTCTCTAGGCACAGAAAATAAAGGCCACATCCCATTTGAATGCTCATATATGGGTAACTTTGCTGGTAACTGAAGATGGGTTCACAGAAAAGCATTGGAAAATAAATCTACTTTAAAGATACATGTGCCTCAATCAATCTAGCTTAGAATAGGCAGAGGGGGTGAGATCAGTCAATAGCCAAAGAGAAATTTAGCAAGAGAGGCCACAGGCCAGAACGAAGTCTCAAAGGTGTGGCTAGACACAGCAGCACTAAAACTAAGATTCAAGTTTCAAATAGTTTATCCATGTATAGATACATCTTACACACAAGATGGACCATTTTGCAAGTTAAAAGAACTAATCAAGGCAAGGTTTATGGTCATCTTAGATTATCACACAAACTCCCATCTGGCTTTATAACCTGGGGATGGCAACAGTGGGCAATTGTTGAAGAGCAAATCAGCTGCGGCTGGTTGCGTTATTTTACTGCAGGCACTCTGAGTCACACTTCTGACCATATCCATGCCCAGGGTGCTAGTTACTGCTTTGAAGAGATGCAAAGAAGTATTGATAGATATTGGGAAGGTGTTAGGGGGCAAGATGGCATTTTTTGTTGCTGTGGTATGACAAAGTGCCACACAAGACACTGGCCCTAATGAGTCAGGCATTGTGTATGTGTTCTGCAAGAGCTGGCCTTAGCCTAAAACTTAAGAAAGACGGGTGGGTCAAGAACAGGAGGAGAGATGGAAATCCTCTCATTGCAGATGGAAAAACGAACTGCAGGACAAGGCCAAAGTCAAAGTGTGTGGTGGATGGAGTAAACCAGCACAGACTTCTCTCCTGTCCCAGCCTCATGCTTACACTGATGCGGGCTGATGGACAACCTGCCCTCATGCTTAGCAAGCAAAGGCCTCCCATGAGCAGAGGTTTGTTCTTCCTCCCCTCTCTAATGCTAACACTTCCTCGTGACACTCCTGGGACAAAAACACTGCCCTCACACAGGAGACTGCAAAGCACAGATGGGCACTGCTCCGCCACTGCACCTCAGTGCTCTAAGAGCACTTTCCACCGTGCTCTGGAGGCTGATCTTATTTATTCTGCCTGACTTTGAATCACACAAACGCACTTGATCTCCTCCCTCCCACAGTGCATGCTTCATTCAAACTCCTTAAAGACGGTTGTTAACGCAAGTGGCATTTTTAGAACTACACTGTATGGGCGGTGTGTGCTCCTCCAGCACATGAGCTGCTTATCAATCACTTAATTGGGATGTCTTGGTCTTCACCCAGATGGTCCCTTTCAGCAGATAGCATTGTGTTTTAAAACTTTGGATAATTATAGCCCTGTAAATGGAGAGTGCAAGATTTGTTGGCTGCAGCCAGCTCATCTTTCTTCTGTAACAGCCTCATTGTCTAGTCATTGCCATATTCACAATGGGACTAGATCCTTGCAAATGGAGACACCCATTTAAAGACTCCTCAGCTGGGTAAACAGTAGCAGGAGCCTAGCTGATAGTAACTCCAGGAAGGATTAAAATCTATTAGTAAGTTCGGCTCTGCTGTTTTTCTTTCCCTCCTTCCCTGGGCACACGAAGTGGAAGGGAATAGATGCTCTGTTAGCCGATTTAAAACATATTTAGAACCTGATTACGCTGGCCAACAATACCCTGTCAGCACTTTGTGTTTTATTCTTTTTAAACAAAATCAATTAACAAGGGTCCTGAGGGAAACGGGCCCATCATTTCTCTGTGGTGAAAATGCAGCTTCAAGCAGGACTCAGGCATTTTTGACAGCACATTGCCTTCTCCTCTCCAATCAGCCGGAGCCTCAGCTCCACTCAGGCCCTCCGGGCTGGCTCCCTCCTGGCTTCCGTCATCCAGGGGGGCTGCGGCAGCTCTGCTGTGCCTAGCTAATGCCACTTTCCTCCCCTGTCCCCTGGGCACCAGCAGCGACTCCTTGGAGCCACTGCAGCTTGGTGTCAGCTCACGTCCTCTGCACCGCATCACAGCACAGAGGGGCTGCCTGGCTCTGAAGTTTAAAAATTACCTTTGTCAAAAGGGAAGATTAATCTCTAAACAAATGGATGGGAGGCAATAGTAGAGTGCTGACATGGCGTATGTCTTTCAAAGGCAGAGTTAATGCACACAAGTAAAAATAACTATTCAGATTCTGCAGAGCACACCAGCAAGGGAGGTCTGGCACCACGGGCTACCCTGGACACAGGGTGCCTTTGTTTAAGGACACCTCAGTTAAAGGTAAATAAAATGTAACAGTCTAGAAAATAAAACATTTTGCTCATTTCATTAAAAAAGAAATCTGAATTCTTACTTCTTATAGAGGTTTGATACGCCAGGAAAAAAATGAATGTGCTGCTTTTTTATTGCTTTGCAAGCCAGATTTTCTGATTTCCCGTAAGACTCCATGGATGGCTGGAGAACAGGCTGTACCATGGGAGTCAGAGGGAAAGTAATTTTTCATCAGCCTCCATCTTTGTTTACAATTTAATTTGTTTAGGAAAACATATATTCATAAAAACATCCACATAACAGAATTAGCACTTCATTTGTTTCTGAGACAAGAAAGCCCAAAGCTCACTTCTGAAACCTTGATGCAAGACCACAGGACATGAGAATCAACACAGATATTTTTTAAGTTTAAATAAAATGTTGTTTTGTTTTGGAACATATGCAAAATTACAGACCCTGCTTGCCACTTATGCAGAAGGTTTAAAAAGCACATTTTCCCCTCCCATTTAATACACTGCAAGAAAAGGTTACTTAATTTAGGTGTTAACTTTTTCAAGAACTTGTAGATAAAGCTATGAGTTAATCACAGAGTTTAAGTGGCAATAAAGTATACTCAGAAATGATGTATTAGGGCAGGGCATGAGAATGTTAACAGCGCTTTCCATTCAAATTTCTTTCAGCAAAACCTTCTCAGAAAAGCTGCATGCACAAATTAACAATAGGCGGCTTTTGAGGCAACAGTTTGGAAGGTCACCAGAAAGGTACCGACTTCACAAAGACTCAAGCGTATGAGTAACTCCTCTGAGTCAGTGTCTTGTCACACAATGCACCATGCTAAATTTAGGCAGGAACTGGGTTACAGGCTTCAGATTTTTAAAGAGTTTCAGCATGATCCATCTCTATTCCTGCAGTCACAAGTGACCACACTGACTGCACCTTCTTGGCAGCTTCATGTGAAACGCTGAGAGCAAAACTTCAGGGATTGCTCAGATCCATGGGTTCCTGCATGGCATTTATCTAAGCAGCATCTTGAAGCCTCCCACCAGTGTATTAAGCTACATGACTAACATCAGTCACATATCTACTCCCATCATCTTTTCCCTGAGGTAGAAGTGCTCACAGAAGACTGTTTCGTTTTGGACTACGTGTTCACGTGCACACACTTGCACCCGTGCCTGGATATGGCTAACCAATGCTGCTTGCGTGAGAGACTGAAATCCAAAAAGTGAGGAGCAGACTGCAACATCAGTTGTGATTTCTCAACTATGTCAAGGACTTAGCTGGAGTTTTTGCGTGGAGGAAGCCTGTGGGCCTGTTAATTACTGTTCTGACTTCAGTGGGGCTGGTTACCACACATAAGTCTTTGTGAAATCACAACCTTGGTTCTGAACTTCATGGCTCATGCCACATTTCTGAAACTGAAAATAATCACTGTGTTATCTTTTGCATAGTATTGTTTCATAATTATGGTATCTTTATTACATATGTTATTTATTTCCACTGGTAGAGGAAAAAGGAAAGTTAAGGTTTCCCCCACTATTGTTCCTGATTAAACTATTTGTTTACGTAACATTTGAAAACTGTAACAAAATCAACTAGGAAAAACAAGCTGCTCCAAATGAAAATACAGCTTTTTCCTTAATCTCAGGATTACATTTAATTTACTTGATTTAAACAGACATGCTTTACTAGGAGCAACACAGTGAAATTTGTTCATGGCACATGCTAAACAAAACGAGCTCCCTGGAGGATAAAGAAAAAATGTTTATCTAAAAACAAAGGGTTTTTATTGTTGCTCAGTCAGTTCAAACAGCAATAAGTTTAAACAAACATCGCATCGTCATCACTTGCTACTCATAAAATGTTGACGTTTGCCCTGATAGCCAATTAATAGAATAAAATCCCTGTGTTTGCTTGATCACTCAGTGCATTATCAAACATCTTTTTTTCTCAGTGATGAGGTTGCTCCCAAACTAATGGAGATATTTTATTACATTTTGAAAACCATAATGTTAGACTAATAATGTCAGTAATTGAGAGTGGCAGCTGAGGATATTGGATAGTTGCATGCAATTGAATAACTTTTTAATAGACCAGAATTTTATCAACAGTAGCATATATTTCATTTAATCCTATCCTGATTGGTTTGTATTTCACCTTAAATACACAACACAAGCTTTTGGTTACTATTGTTTTAAAGTATTTCTGCAGACTGCAAATTCGTGACCGTTCACTAAAACACGCCATAATTTGGCTTGGATTTTATTCCTTCTGAACTGATACAGCTCTCACACACCGTATCTGCAAGCAAACAGAAAAATCCCAAGATACCATCACAGGAAACAACCTGGAATGAAAAGAAAACCAGGAGAATTTAGCAAACCCTTGCTATTCTCCAGCCCTAATGAGGCAGAATCTCCTCCAAATTAATAAGTAACGGCTGACTGTCTGGAAAAGGAGAGGGAAGAAGAAAGGTGGGGGCAGCGGCTGCTTTTCTTAAGCAGGCTGAGACCAACCACTATTTTGCAAAGGTGTTCCAGAACTGACAGCTTTCACCTTGACACCTTTGCATATGCAGGAGGGTGCTGGTCTGAAGCTCCAGCTCTGATCATCCCCTACTCACTCAATCAGGCACATACCCCTCCCCATCATTTTGACTTTCAGTTTCATGAATTAAAAATGCTTCAGGGGCTCAAGGGCTTTTTAAAACCTTTTGCAGTGATGAGATCTGCTAGATACAGTCAGGCTGACCACTGACTTGGGCAGACCAGAGCTCAGCATTCAGACTGCACGGGTGAACTGCTCTCACATGTGGTACATGCAAAACTCACCAGAGCTTCCCTGCTCTGCTCCCTCCTCACACCCCTGACCTCGGCTGCCCTTTCCTGACTCACCCTCGCAGGAGGCCCTTGTAAACAGAGATAAGCAAACTTCAAAAAGTCCAGATTCTGTTTGGGTAAGTGCCTGAAAGTTCAGAAACTGGCTTGGAAACACAGTGAGAATTGGCTGTCTTGGGAGGCAGCCAAACATTCTCCAGTGAGGCTGGGCTATAAACACTTCAAGAATAGCCTCTCTCATCATATTTTGGTCGTATTTGTTTCTCATCCTGTCTGGCTGGGAAAGTAAAGTATCACAAAAACAAAAGGGCTCAGGAATAAATCTGCAGGCCTGCTTCTCTCTGGTCTTGTGCCCAAGCCCTGGGCAATGCGGGAGCAGTGCTTTCTACCAGCTTTGCCCACGTTGCGCACACCATGCAAGGGCAGGCAGCAGTGACATGGTGAGGGTCCCTGTTTTGGAACAGTGAGTACATGTTATGGCTACTCTAACCAAAGGCTGTCTGCCACCCAGGACAGGCCTCAGTCCCCTTTACCTCATGCCTGATACCAGAGCTAAACCAACACAAAACTGAGATTGCAGAAAATAAAGAGGAAGGGGACAATTTTTGCCATGTCAAATTCCCTATGTCAGTTCACTGTGGTGGTCAGACATGCATCAAGGCAGGGGCAGGACTTTGCGAGGCTGGGAACAGGAGAGGGAGTGGGACTTATCCTGCTCAGCTGCAGCCAGCTATATACGTGAAACCACAGTCAGAGACCTTGAACGTTGAGTTAAAGCATCTTTGCATTGTATGGAAACAAACACTTCTCTCTTTTAGGAACTCAGATGAGTCACCGTATTCATTCAGCCTACAGTCAAAACGAGCTCTCCTTTCTGAAGTTCACTCCCAGCTCGATCTAGAGCATCATCAGCTCAGAGCACTTATTCTGGCATGGGCAATGATCCGGACGAGTGTAACCGCATCACTCCACCTTGGGGAAAGTCACACCATGTCCCCTGCCCACGGCACACATTCACCATGAGCGGCGGCACACCAGGGAGGATGCAGCTGTCACCACGGAGGAGGCCAAGGCAGGACTGCAGAGCGAACAGAGCAGAGAAAACAGCAGCCCTGGACAACAAAGCAAATGTTTGCAGGAAGAGGGAAGCGTATGATACCTGTCTGGTGTGTCTCACGCTTGGTTGGCACCAGAGGCTGAGCAAGATGCCTGCGAAGCACACGGCTGCGATCGGTGCATGGTTTCTCAGCAGTCTGGGGTCTCTCTTCACCTAGAGAGGTGCAAGCATGTGTGGGGAGGATGTCACTCTTGCACTGTTCCACCCCAAAATGGGGCCTGCCCTCCCCTTGTCTCCTTGCTCCAGACCTAAGGCTCATTTGACCCTCTCATCTGAGTCAGTCTGACTTGGAAATCTGGAAGAAAAAAACAAGTCAAAAAAGCCCCAGAAATGAGCAGTTTTCTGATAGTTTGAGCCTTTGGCTCTGCCCCCTCAGTCAGGGCATGCATACGTGCTCTGGCATCCCATCTGGAGTGAAGACGGCCATGTCACCCTCTCCAGGGCAGCCAGGTCCCAGAGACAGTGCGACTGTGGCCTTCCTGGGACATTTTTCCCAAGCTGTGTACAAGATGCTGACAGGAACATGAGGGGCATGGACAGCAGTGTTGCCCTGCTTCCATCAGTGGGACGTGGAAGCAAAGCATTCCTGCTGGCAGTTCCCATCCTCTGCTCTTGACATGAGCATCACCTCCTGGGTGACAAGCAAAGTGGTTTTGGGCTTCTGGACCCTGCACTCTCTGCCAGGAAGCCAATTGGAGGCTCAGGCACATGGGGTGCCAGCACCCCAGTGATGGCACTCACTCATCACCTCTGCTGGGACACTCGGCCCTTTAAAACAAGATCCTAATCTTGCCTGCCTCTTCTGAAGTGAGTGCTCAAGCTTACGGAAGGATGAGAGGAGCTTGTGGTGAGGTTATTTACAGCTGCAGCAGCTTCCGCAACAGCAAATAGTAACAGTGCAACGTGAAACCGAGCCAAGCAAAAGTATTTTTCATTGAAAAATAGATGACAGCTTGTTTATACTATCATAGGGGAAAGGACTGTGAAAACGAGTGGCGGTGGCAGCAGGTTTTCAAAGAGCAATGTCTTGACTTGGGTTGTTGGCCCTCATTTGGGGCACCTGCCTATAGTCCACAGCAGCAGGAGTCCAAACTTTTGTCAGCTCTGAGCAATGAGCCCATAGTATATGTGGTATTGAGAGTGGGGTCTCTCAGCATGGCCGTGCCACCCCAAAGAGCACTTACAGGAGGTTGTGGTGCACACAGAGGGTCTCAGCCCTGTCTCTGACACACCATAGGCACGTCAGCCTCGGCCCTTTCATGCAGCCCCGAAGGCTCTCTGCACAAAGGAACATCCCTGTTCCAGGACAAAGATGTTCCCCAGCTGCATTTGCAGGCAGGAGGCTGCTGATCTTGGCTAGCTATCTCTGCACCTCTGCTATCTCTAGGTAATGTCTACAGTGATGGCAGAAGCACATCTGCCCCTGCCTTTATCAGCTCCTCTCTTAAACAAGGCTATTTACTCTCTCCTGCCTCTGCAGCGCTGGGATGCTTCAAGATCTGTGGTTATCAACACCACACAGGGAAGCAGCAAGGGTTAGTTCTTTACTTTTTCATTCCTTGATTTAGCAACCTTCTCTTGATTCGAATTCATAGTCCTGGAAGATGGCTTACCAGGCCATCTGATGAGGAATACAACAGTAATATATTACCATCCCGGCACTACTCCCCCTTCCCTCCCTCAGGCACGCGAGGCCATGTGAGAGGAAGCGGGGCTGCTCACACTCCTTCAGCTGAGTCAGGCACAGACTGCCCCCATGCCTGCGCCCACCCGGCATCACTCACCCACCTGGCACCATCCCATGGAGGTGAGAGGCTTCTGCACCTACAGAAAGGAGAGTGAGGCTGAGTATTTCTCCATAAGAGGAAAAACTACGCACAGATTTAACAAATCTCCTGTGATATTCAACTGACACCAAGGGAGGGATCTATTTTCTGTCACCTCGTAGGCTTCTGTGCTCAGTACACTGCTGTCAAAGCCCTCCTCAAAGCAGCAGAATGACCTAGCCAGCTTTATGCAATGTGGGAGGAACCAGAGGCCAACTAAGAGATTACTTATTTAACCCGTGCTCCCACCCAGAAGGAATGTAGAGCTGGGGCTGACCCCCTCCCAAACCTTGGAGGGGAAGACCCCACAGAGTTACTGCTGGCCCCAGGGAGAGCCAAGGCTGGGGCCAGGGTCAGGGCTCAGGCTGCAGAGGGGAAATACACCTGAATCCCTAGAAAGGAGGGGGTTCCTCTTATTTGGTAGCCTGTGTGTGAAGTGATGGCATTTTTCCAGTAGCTATTAAGGGAGTTTACAGAAAGGAGATACAAACTGATGAGGAAGCCTTTTTTTTACTTCTCACTGTGGCAGCCATCCTTGTTCCATGAGACACCTTTGAAAATACATTTAGTGTCATACTGCTCTATAAAGTGAGAAAACATTTATTACCCTCACTCAACAGTCAGGAGTTGAAGGAAGCAAAAGATCAGGTTGTGCTTGTATTTTTCTTTTTTTTTAAGTGACTTTATATTTTGGATATCTCCATTTATGAGGGCCTGGCTTCAGCCAGCTGTCCTATTACAGTTCTGTGGGAAAGGGAAAGGGAAAGGGAAAGGGAAAGGGAAAGGGAAAGGGAAAGGGAAAGGATCACACCTGAAGCAGACAGGAGTACTGACACATCTTCCTGTCTTCCTTCATGGTCACTTGCTGTCTGCTTCACGAGGATACTGGACGTGGCTAAAATCTCTCCATCATCCCCTAGTCCTTTGAAGCTCTTATGAGGCTGAGATGTGTGTTAAGGATTGACCCAGGAGGATTTTATTTCAGCTGGTGTAAGGGAAGGTCACCACAGCTGTGGATCTCACCAGGCACTGCAGCAAATGCTGAGGTCAGTGGGGAAGATACAGTCTATTGATGCTGTGGGACAGGCATTCCCAAACTGCAGCTTACAGCCTGACAGAGGTCTCCATCAGGGACCCTGACGGACACTGTAGAGGGCCTGAAGAATTGCACAAGTGAGGATGTTCCCCCTTGCTCCCACATCCAAATTCTCATGAGAGTGGCTGGGAACACTGTTCTCCAAATCTCTTCTTGTGTTCTCACAGCAAGTAACATCTGTGAAAGCCAGAGGGGAGCTGTGTGTTAAAGATTAAGGGTTCTCCTAAGGCAGTGAGCCTCTCAGACCAGCAGGATTTATGGCACGCTCAGTCACATCCCTGCCAGGCCTTTTGACTCCTGGTTCAAACAACCAGACTCCTACAAACAGCCAGATCCTACCCACATTTTCATCTGGAATCCAAGGTAAGACTTGTACTTCCAGTTTAGACCCTCTGGGTCTTATTTTGAATGCTCTGCCACTCCATTTCATTTATGGGAGAAGTAGGAAGGTGATGCATGCTCCCTGGAAAAAAAACGGTAAAGGACTGTGAGTCATTCAAAGCCAGTGCACAATGTAAAATAAGTTTGAAAACCTCCTGACCCCCAGCATTTATTATCCATTAGAGTTTTTCATTCATTCCCACTGGGAAAAGCTCCTCTGACATAAAACACTCCTATATTTTGAGTAGACACAAATAAAACAACAGCTTACCCTGGCCTGAAATTGCTCTTTTTTCCCCTGCAATCTCACAAGCCTTTATTTCTGAAGACAGATTTGCCCTCAAAGCCATTGTACTTTCAGTGTTCTCCCTAAAGTAGGTTTCTTTCACTCAATGTGACAAAATTCCTAATGGACATGTGCTGATCTTGATCCAGTTCATCATATTATCATTTACATACACAAATTTCCAAGGAAGTGTGTTTTTTAGTGTTAGGCTTATCTAAGGTAACTCTAGGATATATTTTCATTCCATTACTATCACCGAGTGATTATTTAACCTTATACTCTATTACAAATTCTTCCTGAATCTATTAGAACAATTAGTTGTCAATTAAAAAAGGATTTATAGAGTTCTGTTCCTGGAGACTCTTCACTTCTCCATTGCTCTGGCACCCTCTTGTCGCGGTTTCAAGACCAACCCTTAGTTGCTGTGAACTTCTTTTGTGGATTTTTAACTTCATGTGACAACAAGACTGAGTGAGATGTTGGTTTGAATTATCACCTCACACCTTTATGAATCACACAGGATCAGGAAATTCCATGAACAGAGTTCTGTTTGCAGCCCTGCCAGAAAAAATGCAGCTCAAGTTTCATTATATGTGTTCACAGCCTGATAAGTCATTATGGGCCAGGGATAATATAAAATAAAACCACAAAGTGATAAACAGTGCAGTAATATAAGTAACACTGAAGCAGAAGAAATACAATATATCAAGAGTAAGACCAGCCTAACAAAAGAGCCCCAATAATGGAAATGACCTGTGAGCTGGCCTATAAGCTCCACACATCTGTGCTCTTCAGACGTGCAGGAGGGGCCTAGGATCAGCTCCAGTTTCTGGACTCCCAGGTCAACCCACATCATCTGCACAGACAAACCACAGAGGGAAATGAGCCAGGCAACTCCACAGTGATCCTTTGGGCTGATATATGAGCTGGAGGAGTAGCCACTGAGCAGAGCTGAGTGACAATCATTTTGTTGGTCCCGTTGGAATTGCTGTCATATTTAATATTTATCCCACCTCATAAAGGAGTGGGAAAAAATCAAATCAACAAGTGAAAATTTGAGGATGGGAAAAAGGGAAAGAGATAAGTCAGATCTGCTGAATCAAAATGCTTGGGAGATTTCCAAGTGTTTCCCCTAAAGTATTACAAATGGACAAATTTGTTTTACTGTAAATTAATCTGGAATGTGAAATGCAAAGGCATTTCCAAATTGGAGAAGTAATTTTCAACTTAGCCTTTAAATGAGGCATGTGGTGGTTAAAAAAAAAAACAAACTACGACTTTTTCTTTATCCTGTTCTCCCTACGATAAGGAGAAATCAATCCCTACAATAAGGAAGAATTCAGCTGTGTATTTGGGATAGAGTTGGTCTTTTCCTGTAATGAGACAATCTTCCAAAGAATTTCCAATGTCAAACACCTTTCAAGAGGTCTTGAAGCCATTGCAGTCTGCTGTCCCTTCACTTGCAGCATCCTGCCCTTTCCTCTCTGGCAACAAGGGGCAGATGGGAACTTTCCATGGGCCATCTATGGCACTTTAAACATGAGCCCCTGACACTGCAGGATGCTGTCAAATCCATGGAGACCAGCCACTACACAGCTACTTCTCCAACCCGAGAAGTGGCTGCGTTTGCAAAGATTGCTGCAGGGAGCAGCTTGTGCACACAGAGAAGGGAAGAGGTGCCCTTTGCTTGAAAGAGAATGGACTGTCCTGAGCCATGGGTAGGTCTTGGTGCCTGCAGATGACTGATAAAGTCTTTCACACAGTTTGGAAATGGAGAAACAAGACATCCAGATGTGAGGTCAATATCCAACCATTTGCATGTGTGTAGGAGGCAAGAAAGGCTGTGGAATCCCTTATTCCTAAAAGAAGATTACACTATTCCTGAGGAGTATAGAGAGACCCACCCCTGCGGGAGACACTGACTGTGAAAGGAACCTGAAAAGCACACAACCAGTGGCCCTTCCCCCCTAGACCCTTCACTGGATGTGCCACAGTTGTCCTTGCAGTGGACCATGGGGCTGCACTGCAGCAAGCACCCCGGTGGCTGTGCACGGCTGGCCATTTTCATCCCACGGCACTTCCCCAAGCATGCAACCAGATGCAACAGCAACATGCCCTCTTGCAACCTGGCATGTGTCACAAGAAGTTGAGATGCCTTTGTGCAGCCCCAGTCTGTCTTCAGCTGTTATAATCCAGAGCAAAATGTGCACAACAGCATTAATGTCAAGTTAAAATAAATCAAAATCGGCATCATTTTCATCCTGCCTGGCTCATGGCAGCAGCAACAAACTAACAAGTACTAACCCCAGAGCTGTGAACATTTTGTTGTTAGCACCACTGGTGATTTATAAAGAAACAAGCAAGATGTTGCTTGTGCTGGGTAGACTCAATGCAGAAAAAGGAGATAAAACACATCAGTTTTTATCCAGTACCGCAGGAAGGGGTTGAGGGGGGAAGAAGATATTTTTGCATCGTGGTCATGCGAAAGGCAAGTTTCACATGGATTTTCAGGCAGACTCATAAATCAGTCCATGTTCCCTCTAAAAGTTCATGGTCTTTTGCAAACCTCCCAGTGAACCAGGGCTGAGCTTAGAGATGGTAAAGAAACCTGAAGCCAAGCAAGTTTCAATCAAATTAATATTTTGTTGTGAACACTTTCTCAGGTCTAACTAGTTTGTTTAGGAGTTTAGGCAAGTGTCTTTTAGGAGTAAAAAAAAAAAAAGTTCTGAGAAATCAAATATACCACACAAAAAATAACTACAAAAAATCTTTACATAAGTCTAAATTGTTCCCTGCTCTGTGTTCATTGTATTACTTGCCAAGGTTTCAGTTAAGGCAAGGATTCAGCTTTCATTTCAACACCTGATTTTTATTTGTTTGTGATTTTTTCACTGCAGAAAACTCAGTGTGCTGGTATTAGTTGTGGCATGGCTCGCTTGCTTTTGTTTGGAAGGCATTATGGTTCCAGACCCACGTTAATCAAGCAGTCGGAGGAAAATCTTCTCTTTCCTAGCTGCAAAATAAAAGTAAAATTATAAACTCGCCTCATAAGAACAATTTAAATATGTTAGATCTTGCAGAAATATTCCTATGCTTTCTATGTTTGCCAGTGCCCACCTCATCTTTCTGGTCTTGTAATTACAGTGGGAGTGCTTTGAAGTAGGAATTGATTTAAAGGTTTAACTCCATGGTGCTTAAAACACAAAAACACAGTCTGTGCCCACAGCTGTGCCCACATCTGAACTTCCAGGGTGGGTCGCCATTCGGCTGAAGTTCCAGCAGCATTTAACTGGGCAGGTCTGTAACACCAGTACAGATGTCCCCAGGTGCAGCCCCACTGCACTGCTGGCCCCGCTGCATAGGGGCAGGTCGCTGCCTGCCTCCTTGTGCAGCTGCAGTGCCTTTGGGGGGGTCTGAGGTAAATCTCAAGGCCAGAAGTTAATGAAGGGCAGGGAGCCACGTGTGTTTGCAGCTCTGGCATGCCCAATGCTGTGGCCAGTGCAGCGGGATCACAGGTCCAGCTGCCTGCCTCATCCCTGGCCTCCTTGCAGCCCCAGCACTGAGGAAGCTCGTAGATAAAATGTTGAAAGCAGTATCATAATGATAAAATATTTTCCTCCTTTAGTAAAGCACAGACCTTACCACCAACAGCCCAAACACGCAGCCCTGGTCCCCCCACCTGCTGCCAAGGTGTACATCAGTTTCCAGCTCTGCAGGATGCTGAGCAGGGCATATTGGGACAGAGAGACAAGGCAAATGGGCGATGCACACCCTGTGCTCCTTCACCTGCTGGGACTCGTCAGCCCAGGCTTTCCTCCCACCCGTCCTCCCTGCACCACATCCCTTTGGGCACCAGATGAGGATGGGGAGGGAGGCGGCCCTCGGCCCTGCTCTCCCAGCGTCTCTGCTGAGATGGTGCTTTCGCCTGCTGAGTGCGATGATGGGTGGGTTTCCCCACACCTCCCGCAAAAGTTGTTTTTGCAAAGGCTGCTTTTATTAGCCCAGCCTTTAAAAGCAGAAGTTATCAGGGCATAAATCATCCTGTGACTTGTCGAGAAGCCTGCGAGAGGAGATAAAGGCAAGACAGTTTGACAAACCGTTGGGAGAGGGAGGAGGAGAGAGGAGGAAGGAGAGAAGGGGGGAGCCGAAGGAGGGAGCCAGGGCGCCGACCCATTATGTCATAGGTCAGCCAAAGGGATGCAAAAAAGATCGAGAAGCTGTTTCCAAACTTTCTGAGGCTGGCTCTGACTACGAGTACCTACTACAGAGCTGGGTGTAATAAATATCGCACTCACAGAGAGCATTACATCACGTACAGGGAAAAGCCAGCAGATGAACTCATATCGTAAAACTTTGACTTGGTATCTAGCCAAGCTCAAGCAGACAACCCCGTTATTACGGAGTTGACAGAGCTCTGCACGTTGCTGCGGCTTCACCCATCCACTTCCTGCCGCCTCCTCCTGCACAGCCAACACTTCCTCACTCCCCCTCTGTGCTCCCGTAGTCCTGCCAGCGGCCATCCCGGGCACCCATAGCCAGACACAGTGCAAAACAGCAACAGCAAACCAGACATTTGGCAGAATTTTAAAACATGCTACTCTATTTCCAGCACACTTTCCTCATAGCAGCTCCAGTTTGTTTTTCTAGTTTTCCTAGTGAATTTGTCAACCATTAATGGCTCTAAAAGACAGACCAAAATTTATAGGCACAGAGGGCCTGATTCTCTTTTACATTAAGGCTCTCATATCTGTTGGGCAGCATTGAGAGTCTTAAAGTGGGGCTAAATGACATTTAGTACACAAAATCCCTTTTACAGCAAAAAAAGGGTTGAGAGTGAAGTCCGTGTCTGGTATCTCTCCACGGAACTTCCCAATAGCTAATAGGGGCAATGCTGGGGAATACTGTAACAGGGAAAATTGGAGTGAGACTCAGATCCCTAGCACCTCCAGTCCCTCTTTTCAGAGGCCTTGGTAAGGAGGAGAGGCACAGCAGCCCTTCCCAACACCTGGCCCACCAGCCCAGGAAGGTTGCTGCCAGCAAGCCTCAGCCCCACCACAGGGCTGCAGGCACTGCAGCATTCAGCCTGGTTCAGCCTCAACGTCTTAGGGTGCTGTGACATGGCCTTCTCCAGGGGTCTTCTGAAAGCAAATGAAATATTGGGCTCAGGATGCACCAAACTCGCCTGCTGGGGCTTTTTCTGTCTAATGTCTTCATTCTGTCAAAATTATACTTGATCGGGTTTCATTATTGTTGTTTTTAACTTTCACCTCTGCCTCAGCAATTCCATCTGGTAGGTCATATTCCTCTCTCTGATTGCTTTTTGGATAAAAACATGCTCACTGGGGCCTGCTTGGAATTAGTTTTTCTTTTTATTTCCACTAGCTGCTCAGCTCAACCCCATCGTTTCCCTGACTTAACACAGACGGGATCAACCCACCTTTGCCTTCCTGGCACATGCATTGAAGTACTGATTCCCATTTCTAACAATCTCCAAGGGGGAGTCATTTACAGGGACTTGAACTGAAAAGCACAAGTTTCATGTCATCCTCTTGTGTGTGCACTAGTGTAGATATTAAATCAGCAATGATATAAGGGAAAAAAATACTGTCTTGGCTATGTCCCCAGGACATCCTTAGGAGACTGATGATGTACATCTGCCTTAACTGTCTGGGTTTGAAATAATTAAAGACCACTATTCTTTCCCTTCCGTTAATTTCATTGAGTATCTGGAAATGCTTTTTTTATTTAGAATTTTATGCCTGCCTTGTAAGAACACCATCCCAAATAACCTCATTTCCACCTCCCATAATTACAGCAACTTGATCACTAAGGTATAAGGAGAGGCTGAAACACTACTGGCTACTGCACCACACCTATTTATGCTCACAGGCACTCTGTTATGTTACGACAGGGTGGAACAAAAAGATTGCCCTTCTTGAAGAGACTGCAAAAAATGCTCCTCTTTAAGGTTACATCACTGCCTTGCTCTTCGTATGGTTGCAACATTCAAAGGTCTGGAGCCTTTCCAGAGTGTGTACGA
Organism: Falcunculus frontatus; assembly: GCA_013398115.1. Taxonomy (NCBI): domain Eukaryota; kingdom Metazoa; phylum Chordata; class Aves; order Passeriformes; genus Falcunculus; species Falcunculus frontatus. Next base: position 2,650,006 of record VZRV01005432.1, read on the forward strand.
GGAGGGCAGCAATGCAAACTCTCCTCCAGTCATAAAGATGACAAACTGGCTTGAGGAAAGGAGGACTTGGGCAATAAACCAGTAAAACAACCAGTCAGCTAATGGATTGGTTAACTACAGATGCTAAACCTAGTAGCTTCTTAGAGCTTTTAAGAAGGCAGAGGAAAACAAAACAAAGCAGGAGGTGTTTTAAAAATGTTTTCAGCTAGTTAGCTGGTGTGTGGCAACTATGTGTCACGGTGGCAGACCCCAGGGAGCCAAAACTGTCGCCTGTATGGGAGAGGGAACTACAGCTAGTGGGACCTGTGCAGCTCTGCATCTCCCTCTGTGTGAGCTGGGGCCAAGCCATGCACTGGCAGAGTTACTGGGCAGTAGGCCTGGACCCCAGCTGAGGTTAAAAGCTATTCTTGTGGAGATCTTAAAAAGATCCCTTTTCTGGTGGGAAACCAGAGAAAAGAGCAGTCTCCCTCTGATCTCTTCTGCTTCTCACCTTGCATTTCTTTCCTCTTTCCTTAGACTTCTCTGTCATGGGTATTCCTGTAGATACCACAGGGATAAAGGACTATTGCTCACTGTGATCCCAAAGGCTGGGAAGGAGGACTGACCCTCCAATAGAGATACTGTCTTGGAGAAACAGCAACATGCCCCTTCAAACACTTAAAACCTTCTAATTGAAAAAATATTAACTCTTCCCTAGACAGGATGCTAGGTAAATGTAGATTTTTTTTTTCAAGCAATAACCTGAAAAATAGCAATCCCCAACCCATTTTTTATTTTGCCTAACTTTTCTTTCCTTGCTTGTACATGTCAATATTTACAAGCTCTACCACTTCCTGGATTATTTATTTTCCCTGGTCTGTTTCACTGAGTGAAAAATCTCTCCAGCTCAGGACTTGACAGTTTGTTGCTGATATCCATCTTTATTAACTTCACTGCTGCAAAAACCCAACAACCATATATAGTCATAAAAAAACCCCACCTCACTCAGGATGATGCTTGAATCTGGGGGGGGNGTTTGCACACATTTATTTTTGTATGGATATCACTGAAAGCCACCTCTCCCTCCCCTTCATTAGCAGTCAGTAAACTCACTGACAATCAGCAAGAGAGCTGCTGTCGACACACCTGGGGGATGACAGGGAGGGTGGCCTTTCTCACCTCCCTGTGTCGCACCTTTTTCTGCTGAGGGGCAGGACAGAAAGGGTTCAGGGCTATCAGGTTCCCTCTCATCAACCCCAGTGAGCTCTGTAAAGCTGGAGCTGGGCAGGAAGCAACAACCTTTCCAGATCGCTTTTAAATTTGGCCTTTGAGTGACAATGAACTGCACACTTCTAAAATATTCCCTGTAATGTGTAACACAGGATGATGAAAAATGGTTTCCTGTGTTCATTAGATAGCCTGGAGCTCAGGCCCATCTCCATTTCACAGCTGACCCCCACCAAGGGGCACTTCAAGATGATCTGAACTTCCCACAAGGTGTTTTCAGCATTTCCCAGGTGGAAATTGTTCTCTCTAAGAGGAGCTACTGGAACAACAGGCTGTGCTGGTGGGTCTATCCTCTTCAGCTCAACATCCATCGGCTTGGCTCAAGCAGAGGATTTGGCAGAGCCTTGCTGCCTTTGCACCAAAATGAATCAGAGCCCACCCCCGTATTACATCTGCCACTCAAAACGTGGGCAGAGCCATCTTTAATCAATCCGGCTAGATCGAGCCCATCCCTTCACATTTTCCTGTCCTGCATTTTCAGAGCCACAGCACAAGCAAGACAGTCTGACATGCACAGACCTCTTTGGGCTGGCTCTTTTCATCTCTCTGTCCAGACTTTACAGAGTAATCTAAAAATAAACAAAGCCTCTAGCCCTGATAGTGGCAAAGATAACCTTCCTGCCCTGAGCCGCCTCCCAGCCCACAGGGGTAGGTGCAGCTGGGCAGACAGGGAGGTTAGGGGAGGTGGAGGGGAGCTAGTTGCACCCACTCACAATCTCCTTAAGATGCAGCAGGTCACACTGCAGGGACCGGCCGAGCCCGTAGTGTCACCAAGCACTGCATGTCATGAAAGAGTGGCATCAAACCATTCAGCTGCCTTGATATGAACAGGACTCAGAGACCTGTCTAATCCTAACACAAGAGACCACCAGATGGTCAGCAAGCTGGGAGGCTGTAACACGCTCACAGAAACAGCATGGTAGTTTGCTAGCATGGGTCAGCCTTAGCCTTGTGAAAGCAAGCGCTCATTTCTCAGTATGGGCACACCTGAGAGAGGGTTTGATTAAACCAGCTGGCATCACATTAAGTCTTATGTTGCTGCTGTGTTTTCTCTCTCTTGCCCACTTGTACTTAAGCTCATTTGAAAGCAGACGTATGCCTGGATAGAAAAAACTTTTCTGTGAGTTCCTGTATTATCCTTTCTTAGCAGCACTGTCTGCACTGTGAGGGACAAAAAGCCAAAGGGTCTGGCTTGCACCCCAGCAGCATGGGCTCACACAGACTGACAGGTCATAGCACAATGTATATCTTTCCAAGTTTGGCAGACATTCACTCCAAAGGGGTTTCCAAATTTCCTCTCTAGCCTCCTGTGACAGCCTTGGATTAATTTTGTCTGGAACAGAAGATTTATTGCCTTTGAGTCATTGTGGTTCACTTATCTGCTCTACATCTTGAACCCAAAGTTCAGGTGGCATTTAGCTATCACCCTTCTTATCAATTCACTGTGGGAATACCCTCGTGAGACCCTATTTCTTTCCTCTGCCCATTGCTTCTTATCTGACTTTTAGCTGCAGCAATCCTACCAGGGAGCCTTTTCAAAAGGATGACTGAGGCTATGTTGGCTGTAGGAGGTTAACAGTATGGGTGGTGAGATTCACAGCATTCCCAGTGCTTCCTCTGAGCATTTGAGGCATGCTGAAGCCTAAATATCAGAATAAAAACTTCCAAGCTTTCGAATAAAATCAGCTTGATACCCAAGGGCCTGACTGCCCCAGTGGCTTTAGCTCTGGTTTACAGCCAAAGTTTAGAAAGATCTGTTTTCCACTTCCCATTCAGATGCAGCTGAAATCCCACCAGCATGGTTCATCCTGGGAGCAGGCTGTGTCTCCACGCCCTGGGACCTGGCACCAGCCCAGATGGCAGGAGCGCTGTGAGAGAGGTTGTTCTTGTTCAGTTCTCATCACTTTGGGCAGAGGTTAGTTCACGGGACTTGGCATCTTCAGATCCAAGTCCAGGCAATTCAACTCAGATTTAAATCTGTTGCCTAAACCCAGTTTGGATCTAATTGTAAATGTCTCTGGACAGCCCTGGAGAGCGTGGGAGATTTTATCCTTTCTGCCTGAGAAAAGCTACTCCAAACATTGTGTTGTCAGGTAGGCCATATGTTTGTTTATTTGCCTGCTCACTTCTTCAGACCTGTTCTGATTAATTTCTTGACGGATAGTTACGCCTGGCTTCAGCGACAGATCCTTCCCACCAGCAGCACTGTTTGAGGACACCCGTAAGCTGCTCAGTGGGATGCGTGACTGCAGGAGGGGGAGGAAGGCAGCGACCTAAAGCTCATCCTCCTTCGAGGCTGTCGAAGGCAGTGTGGGGCTGCGGAGAAATTTTCCGATGAGCTGGGAAGTGTCCTCACGATCCGGCAGGGAGTCATCTCGGCAGCACGCAGGGGGAGGACTGGCTGTGAGTCAGAGCTGCGCAGAGCGGAGCAGCTGCGTCCCGGCTGCGGGACCCTGCCTGGGGACAGCCTTGCTCACAGCCAGGACACTCACAAAAGCAGGGCACTCGCAGGGGCTGAGGATGCAGCGGGTTGTGGTAACTTACTGTTTTAAATGGAGGGTTTATTTTGGGAGCTCAGTGTTTAATTTCCCATCCTTCAGGACTCATTAAGTCAGGTGAGCCACCTCTATTATTTACTTACACTTTTGTATTTCAAGGACAGATCCTAAATTGATATTTCTATCAGTTGAGCACCTTCTGAGGCCAAGCTCTTTCATTTATCTGTCTACTTAGTTAGGGATTTATCTTGTGTTCATACGCTTGCCTCCTCCAAAACAGCAGGTTTCTGGGAATTTGCTTCACAGCCAACATCTAGCTCCTGTGTTCTGTGTTTGTCAATAACTATCGGTGCACTAATAGAAAAGAAAACTTCCACACGTCTCGGTTAGCATCTTTGTTTGAAAACACAATTAGAAAAGGAAAAGAAGAATACTAAGAAAATTGTGAAGCTTGGGGAGTGGAAATGTTACCATGTGGCAAAAAGAGACATTGCCCATGCACTGAACAGCTGAGAACAGAGAAAACTACTGAAAAAATATTTTAAAAATCATAAGATGATGACAAAATAATGGCCAAATACGACCAGCTAACCCCGACTTCAACTTACACATTTCCTTCCCACAAAACCATTTGAGAGGAAAGAGGGGGCTTCAGAGATGATATCCTCTCCCCCTGCCTCCCCCAGGCACTTAATCAGAGATTTACAAACCAGTAAATCAAAAGGGACTGTGAAATTCCAGCCAGAGAAGTGAACAGCGAACAGCACAGCGAGATTAAGTGGATTAGTCTACTGTACAGGAATCCAAGGAATGCAGCCCTCATGTGCTTTTGTTGTGGATTACTCAGCAGCAACATTATGGTTTTACATCTCCCAGAAACATATGGGCATGTGCACTTGTGCAAACCGACAAGAAATAGCAGTCCCCAACATGCCGCTTCGCTGTACCAGCTGTGCTGATTTCAGCAGATAGAGCATTTTCCAGGGAAAGGAGGAGAGTATTCAAACACTTTTTTGTTGTATTGGTTGAAAATGAAACAGCAAACAAGCTACTCCTACCAGAAACAGGCAGACACATCCATTTAGTTCACTGGCAAAGAACAGACATCTCTCTCTAACTATTGACCGTCCACCTGTTAATGGTCCAGTGAAATCCTGCAGTTCAGACACTGCAAAACTTTTAGGAAAGTCGGGTCCCGATCAAAACTCAGCATCTCAGACTGATAACAGTTTTGGTGTTGTTTTAATTGGGTCCAAAAATATACATGGCTTCATTGCCTGAGCAGACTGTCGAAAGGGGGTAGGCAGAAACACGGGGAAGAAGCAGTAAGTGATGGATAAATGAACAAACTATTACTAGCCAGAGTTAACAGTTTGTATTAGCAGTCAGTAATAAATAATTAATATGGCCCTAGGAGATATAAAGCCATGGTATCTCGTGCTTGGCTCTAAATGGAACTCGAGATAACCTACTTTGAACAGTAATGTGTTCACAGTATGTGGGAATTAACTGCTCAGTGTAATAAGTATTATTGAATTTCACATCTCTGTACAGATAAAGGGCAACTGCCATCAAAAAACACAGTAATAACAGTAACCAAATTATAAAAAAAGCAAACAAACCTGCTTTTCATTACATCCTTAAAATGTTATAGGTTGAAATAATCTTAAAAGAGCTTAAAAAACAGCAATTAGATATTTCCATTTCTGTTTTCCAAGACTGCAGCTGAGAAAACGAAAGAGGCCTAAGTGCCATACCGTGCTAGCCTTGCTAATAACTCTCTGTGAAAAATCTCATTAATTCAGTCTGGCTCTTCAGATCAGCCGCTAAGACCTTGTATTGTCAGTCATCCTCTGGCCTTTTCAGGATTTCCACAGCCTAACTAGCAGAGTCTCCATGGAAACCATGCAGTCATGCTTTGCACATCCCCAGAACTTTTTGTTCCTGACAAAGCTTGAAAAATCACATGCAGCATGGAGAGTTTAACACAGTGAACTAAACCCTGACCCACACTTATAAATGATAAACCCCAGCATACTAGCTTTATTATAAATTATTTCCTTACAAGATACTTAGCCAAGCTGGCAAAATGCTAAATCAGACGACACAGGAGGAACACATCTCCAGAAGAGAGGAAACAAACAAACCAAAGCAAAACACAGAGTTTTGGGCTAGTTCTTCCTCCTTTGAAAGTGCTGGAAGCACGCAGGTGTGGAAACAAGCAGAGAGCAGAAGTGGCACTCTGAAGCTGCCTTTCCTCAGACCCGACATCCTCGTAGCCTTCCAAGGAGGAGTCAGCTCTCTCATGACTGTGCATCACAGTGGTGCTGATTCACTTCTCTGGTTGTGCATCCCGGCCGCCGGAGGCGGCAGGAGCCGAGTCTCAGCCCTGTGGCTGCCTGGTGCCCCTGATATAGCCTGCCGGCACCTGGGATAGCCCAGGCACTGCTCATGCCTCCAGTCCTGGAGCAGGTATTTGGATCGACACAGCAAAACTGATATCAAAGGCAGTACTGCCATTGCTCTCAAAATTAGATCCTCTGGCTCACAATTGGGAACCAGCAGGCTCAGAGTGCATACACGTCTGATGGAGGGCACAAAGTTGGCAACCCACTCAACAGCCTACCTGCCTTTCCCCCAAGCCTTGATGCTCCCCACTGGGCTCTGCCAGGAGGATCAGGCACAGTGGTCACTGGTTGCACTGACCCTACTCATCCCCACTGATGCATGGAAGGAGCACTCACACCAACAACATCACTGCCCAATATAAAGTATTGATTATAGCCAGCAGGGCAGGGGCAAACTGCCAGGCATTGTCTCCAGAAATGAATCCATGGAAAGCCCCACTGCATGGTCAGCACCTGGCTGTCACTTGTTCCTTGGCAATGCAAGAGCCCCATGGGATTTTCCTGCTCTCCTCCCAAGCACTGCTGCTAGTCCATGCTTGGGGAAGCAGTTGCACAGAGATGCTCTACATAGGAGGACCAGCAAAAGTCAGAAAGGTCACATGCAGAGAAGGAGTCACTGCAGGCCAAACTCACTTTGCCGCAGTAAATTCTCAGCATTGGCGCAGATGAGCAACAGCCTGCTCTGTACAGCGTCTGGGTTTGTGAGAAAAGAGGTGACTCATAGCTGAGGGTCATGCTGTAATCTGGGAGGACTGCCAGGGGAGGGAGAGACACGCTCAGCCTGATCCATGGTGAGCTCACTCCTTTTGTGGGGCGGAAGATAGAATCCACCTCAAGAGGATCAGAGAGTCCCGAGTGGGCTGAACCAGTCATTTGGGAGCTGGCAGCCACATGCTTCCACCCCTGAGTTGCAAATAATGAGTTTAGGATTAGGAAGTCAGCCTCACATGGGATGGCTCAGGAGGCGTTTGGCACATGCAGTCCTTCCCCAGTGGGATTCAAGAGGTCAGAGAAGTCTTTGTTTCCATGGGGTTCCCCTGGTGTGTCACCACAATGGATGGAAAACATTTCTCCACCTTCTCCTCCCCCAGAAAGGAGTGGTACATAATCAACAGGAAGCCTTGGATCTCCTGGGCCTTTCAGAGGATAACCACAGGCATCAGAGCCAGTGTGGTGTAGGGCATGCAGGCCTGATAGATGTTGGCTGAGCTGGCCAGGACCCTCTGAAATTGGCCCGGTACCAGACAGCAGAACTACCCTGCCACTGCTGTGCTTGGGTGAGCAGCACTTGCTGATGCTCTCTCTCAGAGCCATTCCCCATCAATGCCAACCATCTGCTTCGCTCGCCACCCAAGCAGCTGCTGCTTCGCCACAGAACATAGGAGCAGCTTGGGTGCCTGAACAATGGAAACCACAGGTCCTCACCCTCAGGTGAACATCCAGCCCACCTTTCCCAATGAAGATCTTGCTGTGTCCTGCAGGCAGTTTGCAAGGCCAGAGGAAGCAGATGGTGTTGGGCTGGAGCAGGCTGAACTTGGAGCAGACCAAGTTGAATGACAGCCATCATTTGTGACAGCTTCAGTTTATTTGTTTGACCATGAAGACTGAGAAGATGACAGATTAGGAGACATACTTGGGTGAAGATTTTATGCAAAAGCCTTGATTCCTCCTTGCTGTGCTCTGAAATCGTACATGAGTTGGCTTAAAAGCAATAAAACATCTTCTTTGCATCTCTTGCTCTGATCTCTTATTTTCTTTGGCTTTGTCTGTCTTCTGGTCAGAGCTGAGACCTGGCAGCCCAGGAGCCATGGCAGCTTAAAGCACTGCCTTGAAGGCCCTAGGAATTATAGTGGCTGTTTATCTGCTAAATACAGTGTAAAATAGAGTTGCAACTTAAAGGGCCATATTATTAAAATACAACAAGGCAACCACCTTGTCCCTTCAAAATTGCATTAAAATTAGAATAAGCAACAACTACTCTTTTGCTTTGCTACTGCAACTGCATTTATTCTCCTGAAACTGCATCCATACTGAAATGGGTTCACCATCTGGGACAGGGCTGTACAGCAGGAGTCCTTTGCCTTGGTCAGAGCTAATGACACTGAGCACTGCAAGGAGATTTCAGTCCCCAAGAAGGACTAGTGTGGGATGCTTCCCAGTCAGCCACACTAGATCTGCTTTTTCAGGAAGTGACTGGATCTTGACAGCATACCACAGAAAATATAAAAACCCTAGAAAGGAGACAGAGAAAGCATTTACTCTATCCCGGAGCTTGTTGCTAACCTAGTCTCAGCTTGCCCTTGCCCACTGCTTTCAGCCCTTCAGGGGACACCTCTCGCAAAAAGCCCTTGCTGTCAGCCTCAGACCACTCATCTGTGCTGGAAGTGGCAAAACGTGTTCGCTCAAAGGGGATGTTTGCCTGCAGGATCACCTTTCAGAAGGTATCTGCCTTCTGTCCTAGGGTACAGGGGAAGCTTCTGGCAGAGAGAAACAGTCCCAGAGTCATCACCACTGCTCTCTGCTTCCTTCTGAGACTGTGTTCAGGCCATGAACAGCCACAAATCTCACTGGTGTCTGCACAAAGATAATGTCATCAATCACATGACTTCAGGCACTTACAATTCAAACTTTCTACATAAAACCCTTTTTCTATGAGGTCTTTTGTTTTCACATAGGCCCAGTATGGATTGTGATAGACAAGGCGACACCAGTTACTTCTCAGATGCTTTCTGACTTGTAGCTTCTAGCTCTGTAACAACACCTGTTAAAACTCCTAAATATGTGAGGCAAAATCCAAGTAGGATGCTTAGGGGATTTGCACTTTCGTGAAAAAGAGACTGTCACAGGGACTTGAGCTGACATATAATGGAGATGACACGTGGGGCATCTGGGAACACGGATCTTTCTTTGTAGAAGAAAAAGGGGGGCAAGAATGAACAAGTGAGATGGTCACTGAGCTGACTGTGAGAGGCCTATAGGGAAGGACGAGCAGCCACAGGACAGCAGAGATTACACAAAGTCCAGATGAAAATGACCTCCTTAAGGATCTTTTCAGTAAATTTAAGCCAGGATCAAACACAAACCCCAGTTCATCAGTTTTTGCCATAGAGCTCCTGTGGTTTTGACTTAGCAGTAGATACTCTACAATACTGCAGAAGCACAGCCTGACACTCCCTGTAGATCTGGGCAGGCTATTTACCATTTCTTTTACTTCACTTTCTCCATATTGACAGTGTGAATAGCAGATACTTTATCAAGCCTTTCATAAAAGATATTTATTGGTAAATCTCTTGAAGAGCAATGTATGATGGCCATCTTCCTCCATTTCTGCCTGGAAGCAATAGGAATTGTTGATTTTCAAGTTAAAGTTTCATCGATGTTTAGATTCTGTGAGAGTTAAATATTATTCTAAATTGAACCAGCAGCTAAGCAAACAGATGATAAGCTTTTAGTGAACTCAGGAGTAGTATAGGAAAAATCCCTCCCATGTACTTTGGCTGCAGGTGTGCAATGTTTATTCTCTTCCATTAAGTTGTAACTGAACTTTGCAGTTGGCTCCACAGCGTTTCAGTTGCCATAAGATTTTGTCAGGGGTGCAATTTGTCTCCTATTTGGCTACAAAAGGGGCAAATAGATCTATGGAAAACCCACCTCTAGCTGTCTAGCTTTTCACTTGTTCTGTTAGCAGTCAAAATCTGGATCATACTTAATTTTACAAAGTTCAGTGACAGCCATCCCTGGCCCACCTCCAGTAAGAACCAAGTCTGAATAAGTTCTACTATTAAAAGAAAAATTCTTTTCTTTCTGTGCCTTAGATACTTCACAGATATTATCATTAGAGAGGAATGAAGAAAGAAGAAAAACTCTTCACGCTAGCCGCTAGGAGAGCCTTGGGGTCTTATATAACACTTTGAGGCCTGAGATAATTTCCAAGTGCCTTCTGAAATACAAAGAATTGAAAACACGTCACAAGGTGACAGATCTCATCCATCCCTCTCAGATACTGCCCTCCACCTGCCCTCTGCCTCACTAATGTGCATGTATGAAGGAAGTCTCACCCAGGAGACACAGACACTGCTGGGATACCATTTAGGGTATATAGAAATCATATTTCCACACTGAAAAGAGAATGGCTTGTTTCTAAATATGAGTAAAAGCATAACAGCTCAACCATTATGGAGTGAAAATTCAGAAGCCAAGAATTAGTTTGCAGTCATCTAAAAATGCCACTAAAAAACAGCTCTCCTGAGTCAAGAAATCTATTTGTCTTGTCTCTGAGGAAAGGCTGTAGGCTAGACAAAAATAGCTTTCTTTTAAGTTCCTCTGTAACCATAAAATCCGTGTTCCTCCTTCTTCCAGTTGCACATTCCCTTCTTAGTATGAAGCTGGGCATTCAGTTGGAAGATGCTGGCACGAATTTGCCAAGGAGAAGCATGAATCCAAGCTGGAAATTAATGCCGAGCGTGCTCTGAGGAGGCTATGCAGTTTACATCCTGTAACTGGCTGACTGATGGGTGAAAATTTGGCCTCAGCATTCAGGCTCTCACCTCCTAAGCAAAAGTAATTCAGGCTCTCACCTCCTAAGCAAAAGTAACACTCAGAAACTTCGAAGAGATTTCTGGTCTCCAGCCAGAAAAGGCCATCATCATAAAGAGGTGGGAGAAGTGAGGAAAAACAAACAAAAGGGAGGGAATCTTGAAAAATCACATATTCTTTTTGCATTTCACACAGAGCAGATTTCTTGTGGATTTCAACACCCAGCTGCTTCCAGGAACAGAACAGACATGCACGTGCCTGCAAAGCAAAACACAGCTGGAGAGCTAATTTTAGGCCTACCAGTCTTGGCAATGTCTCTTTAACAAATGAAGAAAAAACAATTTTCATGCATATGTACAAACACCAAATTCTTCCAGTTAATTTAGATGGTGGCTGATGTAGTTTGGTCCAGGTACCACCAGGTGTGCCTGTCTCCCTGAACTATGTTACTTTTCCCTGACTGGTAAGATTACCCTCTCCTATTCACAATGCTGTTCTTGTGTCTGAAAAACCCAGTAAAGAATTCCCCAGACAGCAGCTACGCCTCAGCAGAATGGAAGAGATGGGTTTCACAAGTACTTTCAGGTGAAATTACACTGACATTCATCCACTGTAGGGCTGCCAAGTGATTAAACCATTTTCTTTAATTAAAGGAAAAGTGGTCTTCCTCTTTCCTTCAAAGAAGCAAATGCCAACACATTTGAGGAAAGAAATAACAGGCATTATGTTTGCACTTGGGACTGGATTTCAGAAAAAAACAAGACCAGCAAGTTACAGCCAAGGTTTAGAAAGGCATCGTCTTACTAGTAAGAATTTCTCTTTCAAGTTCTGTTTGTAGTATAGATATCAAGACTTACTTGGTCTTAACTTAAAACCCAAGAGTGTTCTGGATTTAAACCTGATCCAACCCACACTGGAGGTGCTCCAGAAGTTTTATGTTTTGCTTTGTAATTGTAAAACTAACTTTCACTCAGGATTGGCCAAATGTTTCAGTACCTGGAATTATTGAGTTAGTGCCAGGATTCAGAAGAAGAGGAAATCTTGCAAAAACTACCCATTTATGCCCGTCTCAAATTTATTAGTAGTTCCTGACCCTGTCAATGCTCCCTTTCATTTTTCAGGGGGAGCATTAATTTTGGTTTCCACAATAACCCCCTCTGAACTGGTGGTGTGGGACGTGGCCTCAGGTACCAAAGGGCAAGTTCAGAGCATTCTGGCTACAACCTCCCTGCACTATCCTCTACTGAAGAATGACATCAAAAATGTCATGCAAACCCTCCTTCTCACCTCACTAAGGTCCTCTCAAAGAGAGACCTTCCCAGTCCCCTGCCCACGTATGCTGCCAAAACAAAAACACAGACTTTATTTTCTCTATTACTACTTGTAAATTCATCTAATGTGGGTGACAGCCTCTATTCACAGTGGTATGGACAAAGGCAGAAGATTCATCAGCTGGTACCCGAAACATGGAGCAAGTCCAATGATATACCAACAAGCACTAAAAGTTACTCAGAAAAGATAATGCAGTGCCTTTTGTCGGTCAACACAAATTAAACTAAGAAAGTGATTAAGAAAGGATGGATTTCTGCCCTCAGTGATTCATCTGCATTTTGAGAAAATGGATAAAATCAAAAGCGGGATGCGCAACTTCACTGTCTGCGCTGCTAGTTCCAGTTCAGGCTTGTTCTTAGCATACTTATCAGACACTTCTGAAAACTCTTCTCAGACTGCTAGGTAATAACTTTCATGACACTAAAGGTAATCTCAAATATATCTTTCCTTCCCTTTTTATCTTCCTTAACACCAGAGGCATCCATCCCATCATTTATATGAGAAACAGACTGGATAATTTATGGAAACAAAAATAGTCTACTGAATTTGAATAAAATGCTTCAATATGTGGCAATAATAATTAATGAAATAAATTCTGTCATCACACAGACATTGAGTTTTGCAAAAAAAATGTGCCCACACCCTGAGAAAATGAAAATATTAATTCCATATAAAACTACCTCCTCAACGTATGAGATAAGAGCAGACCCTTTTGACAGTCCATGTGTTAAAAGATTTCAGGATTAAGCAATGCCTTCATCCTTGTAAAAAGCTATTACCTAACTAATTTCTAATAGACAGGAGCATTTCACATAATAGTATGTCTTCACCAGGGAAAGCAATGCTTGAAATAGATGCATGCAGAGCAGTTGCATTTCAGCTGTTTCCAGCTAAACTAAACCCACAGAAAGTGAAATTATTTCATGCTCATTTTCCGTACTTGTGGTCATTAACCTTGCAATTTCCTAGATTCAGGGAATATTGAAAGTATCTCTTATTATTGCCATTATTACCTGATGTGCAATATCCCACATTGATCCAGCTTGCAATAGACATGTTTCCTCTGAAAGGGAGTGCTAACACAGGTATGCATGCAAAACTTTTCTGCTAATCAGCTAGTCATAAACTATTCCTCAATTCAAGCAGATTTCAAAATTTCATTCATAAATCTGATTAGCAAATATTTACAGGTTGGTTTTTTTTCATATAAAATTTAAAATCAAATCAAGATGATATGGCATTCCTGAGTCCGTGTCAACAGCTAAAAGCAGAATGAAAACTGTAGCAAAACTGCCTGTACCAGTTTAAAACAGAGGTCCAAAATTCAGAGCAAAAATTTAAATATGCCAGCTGCTTGGGTGGTTTTTCTTGATAGTTTGATCTAGGGAGAGATTTTCTAAAACTAGTTGTGGTGCAAACTAGGATCTCACACCTATTTTGCCCAACAGAATGCAGAAAAAGGTACTGGCAGAGCTCAGTAAAGAACATATTTTTAAACTCAGGAAGGATGCTGAAAATGCAGTGAAGACATAGCTAAAGTTGAACTTTTTGTTAATGAAAAGGAGTTCTAGTCATTTGACTGCAATCATTTAGCTCAAACCTAAGCAAATTCTGCTACATTCTTTGTCTTATTTTTTTTTAAAGTGCTTATTTTACAATAAAAATGTTGACTTCAAGATGAAAAAATAAACACTTCATTTCTAAATATATAATAAATGGGTAAGTAGGAACCAGTTCAATTTAAAACTGTTAAAATGAACATTTTGAAGTTACTATTAGGAGTCATGAGACTTCCTTTCCTTTCCCGGTTCTATCAGTAATGCAGCATGTCAGTCCCTTCTGACAGGCAGACTCACAGTCAGATGGAGACAGCCAAAAGCACAAGAGCACTGCTCTTATTTCAGACATGTTTGCTCCAAATAATCACTCTGTTAGAGGCGTTTCAAGGTACAGCTTGGTGCCAAATGATGCTGTCACTGTTAATTGTGTCCTTCCCCAAAAGCAATAACTTCAACCGAGTAATTTTACACAAATATGAACAAAACGTGCCCAGCAGGATGCTGACCAAATAACTTCCAGATTTTGCTAATGCTATTGTTTTGATGCCTGAGCGCCGCAGTTTCGACCTGTGCTTGGAAGAGCACAAGGCTCCACAAAGATACACAAGAGGAAGCAAGAGATCAGGGGAACTGAGCCCTTCCAAAGCCAGACCCAAGTGCTTCTCATGGGAGATGCATCCTCAGGCTCTTATGCACACCGTACCATATTCTTACCCAAGAATTTGCTTTGGATCCCAACCAAGCAGTTGAAGCACCCTTTGGCTCCTCAGGTTTTATGAGACGAAATTAAAGGACTCCATATATCCAAAGCAGGGCTCCAAGTGTGAGCCAAGCATAAGCCTGCACTATGGATGGAACTACAGTGTCAGAGGTAAGCATCACCCATGTCTTTGCACAGATGGGTTATTAACTTCAAGAACCTAATTATGTCAATTTAAATGTCAACATTGTTAATGATGTCACTGCCTGTTATTTTAACAGAAGCACCCAGCTTCTATGACTTGGGAATTTGGGGTTGCATGTCTCTCATTTTGTCTTTGGTCCTAGAAGACAGACGAGACGCCTTCAGCTGCCAAAATTTCTAACTTCCACTTCTGACTTTGGCATCGCTCCACAATGAATTTTAATTTATTTCTATATCTATTTGCCAGCCCACTGGAAATCATCAGTTTAGAGGCAACATAAAATTAGTGTCAAATTAATCAACAAGGAAATCTATACCATTTGTTTTGCTCCCTTCTCTGCTCATTCAGTAAAGGAAGCCACACAGCTTATTATCTGCTGTCGTAGAGGATCACTTATCCCTGGACCTTACTGCAGAAAGCACTTTGCCACCAGGTAAAAGGGAAAATGTTGTTCTAACGTTTAGAAATTCCTAGTGAATTCTGGTCACGTCAGTAGGGATTTCTTTCCCAAATCTGTATTTTTTTAATGTGAATAATTTTTCCTTTTCCTGTGTTGTGGCTCTACCCTTCTGTTTTTATAACCTGCAGGAAGCATATTTCAAACATATTTATTAGCTTATTAAATCAAATTACCCTTGCTCCTGCTGGACCAAGTTTTATAGAGTACCCACAAAAATCAAAGAGCCTGTGCTATACTGATAATTTGTAGTCATGGCAGAGACAACTTAATATTTTTAATTAGCAACTAAAATACTTCAATTTACTAAATCAGAAATTGTTGGCAAGAATTACTCTGTCCAAGTTCTGTCCTTCAGAACTGGAAAAGTAAGCAGTTTTGGGGAAGATGGGCCAAAATGAATAAGCATATTTGCTGAAAGCTCCTAGTAAAATGATCAGCAATGAAACAGTTAATGACCTGTACATATCTGTAACTATGCTTCAAATTTTAAAAGCCATTTGAGTAAATGAGACAATTTCATGTTTCTCTTTCTGCTGTTTCTCATTTGCCTTTGGACTCAAAGAATTTGGACGAGGAAAAATTTATCTCTTGAGATGCCTACCACAGTGTACAACAGGGATCAGCTCCTTGTATGATCAGCTGCCTCCAACCCAACTACCCTCACAAGGCAGCTTAGCTATCACCCTGTGGTTGTAGTTCGCCACTATCGAATGCTTGTGTCGTATTCACCAACTCAACCTTTAAGCATCTTTTTTTTAAAGTTCAGATGAGTCCAGAATGCAGCAGCAGATATATTTGCACTGCAAATTGATTTTAAAATTAAAATTTATATGCTGGAGAAGACAGAAAAAATATGCAGTAAGCCTGGGAAGAGACCTTAAATCCTCAAGCTGCTGTTCAATATTTTATATATACTATTTGTGCCTATATTTGTATATACATTCATATATACATGAATATGAAATCAAAGGATTTCCAGGAGTCCAATACAATAGTAATAGGAAAAGAAAATTTGCTGACACTGCAGATTTTGCACTCAGGTTCAGAATGCCCAAAGTGTCTCGGAAAATGATTCCTGAATGCTGGACTTTTGTTAAGCTGATTACAAGCAGGCTCATCAGTCGCAAGATTAGAATTGATTTAAAAAAACGCTTACACCTACACCAACCTAGAATCTGGAAAAAATGAGATGCAAACATGGAAGTTGTATTTATCTCCAGCATTAAACCAAGATGCTTTGGGGGGAGTTCCTCCTGCTTTTTGCATTTCCCCATGATTTATGTTTTATATTATAAATTCAAGTGTTGCATGTCTTCCCTGCAGGAATCTCTTGGTGCTCAATAAATAAAGATGGTTAAATAAACTGTGTTTTGTAAACTTTTGAAAACTGAAAATTTAGGGCTTCCAAGAAAGACTTCTTTCTTCTTTTCATTTGTGTCACCCTTTCTGTAATTGTATTTCAGTATTTAGCTCCTTTATAACCCAATCTTAGATTACATTATTGATTTGAAAATCCAATGACTTCGTAAAAAGCAGAAACAAAGCCTCTCTTTAGGCCTTGCATGAAAAACAAGGATTTTAATTTCATCCCTGCTTTTACTCAGCATTGCAGCCGTAGAGGAAGTCAAGATATTCCATAAAACACCTGAGTTACAGTAATTCAACATAAGGCTCATGACTGCACGAGGGGGAGTTTTAGATCCCACAGGGAGGACCAAAACGAGACAACTGTGTGCGGAGGGCAGCCTGCCTTACTCTGCTGTCCCACCAGCTGCCCTGGCCACCTGATGCCACCAGCCAGCACACTCTGCCAAGCTGCTGGCACAGCCAGACCCTGCAAATCTGGAGAAAGCTGAAACTTGCTTGCCCCACCAAAAAAAATTAGAGCAGATCCACTGGTATAAAATCTTATTCTGAATAAAACATTGGAAGAGAGAGGGCTGAACCCTTAGGCAGCTGGTGCCCAGGCAGCAGGGCACTGGAGCAACAGTGGACATGAAGGCAAAAGCACCCGTGGGCATTCCTGGGGTAAAGGCCAGAGGGAGGAAAACAACTGCATGTGTTCGGTGGTTATTCTTGATGCTTTCCCGCCTGCCTGTCTGCCCTTGCTGTGCTTACAAGCTGTTCGCTTGTGCAATGGGTGCCTGGCAAGCAGGGGGAGGTTTCCTCCGACTCCAAGGGCTGGAAATTGGGTGCATCCAGCACAGGAAGTGAAATTAAAGCTGACACCAGGCAATCTGGTGTTACAGCCATCTGCATTCCTATTGATCTGAAGGCTTAGTCTGCATTCTGGCTTTATCAGCCGGTGGCATCACAACTGCCATCTCCTCTTTCTCATCCTTCTAACCTGGAAAACACTTCTGAGGGTGCTGAGAGACACTTATCAAAGACCCACCGCCTAAGAAAAGAACAACATGCCTCAGAAGAAACAGCTGCCTGGCACCTTTGAAGAAAGTTTCATGACACTTTTTCTATTTAATTAAAAAAAAAAATCCCCAATACATACACGATGTTTCGCCTTGCAGATCATTTCAGAACAGCTTCTGACAGTGGTGGATAATAATGAACCTCTTATCAAGACATCGCCAGCTCGAGACAGACAATGTGTGTATGTATACGCATAGATCTCAGTCTTGTTAACATCAGAGAGTGAAAGGGATGGTGTGCAGGAAGATTTATTGCAGGGAATGATCCACATACACAAAACAAAGCAAAACAAGCCTGAATCTTTCGCATGGAGTTTTTTGCTCCTAATCGGTTTGTAAGCTGGGAGTGTTGACCCAAGGAGCAGAGTTGATGAAAGGGTGATCTGCCGAGATTTTGCTCCATTTGATTTAATTATTCCTCTCCTATAAGTGTCACATACACAAAGAAAGCTACCTTAAGGAAGAAAAAAAGAAAGGAAAGGAAAGGAAAGGAAAGGAAAGGAAAGGAAAGGAAAGGAAAGGAAAGGAAAGGAAAGGAAAGGAAAGGAAA
>VZRV01005432.1:2668874-2685408 GCA_013398115.1 Falcunculus frontatus
AAAAGAAAGAAAAGAATAAAATCACACCACTGAAAGAACAATGGAATAAAACCCAATGACTATGTCAAGGTGGACCAAGAGAGATTTCATTTTTCCACACTGCTATCATATTTGAGGAAGCATAAACACACCATCATATGAGGAGTGAAAGTTTAAACAACATTATCATGTTCAAGCAAGAACAAACACTATCATCTACATTTTCATGTGGCACATTGAGGCAAAAAGATACCCTGTTGAAGCTATCTAAATTACCTCATACACTGCTATGAGGTAAAACAGGAGTAGGCTCTTAGAACTGTGCTCTTGCCCACAGCTTTTTACCAGGGGCTCAAAGTGAAGCTGTAATTAAGCTCAAAATACAAGAGCTGCTCTGATCTTGAATATTTAACATTTAAATTCAGGACCACAGAGCTCGACTCTGATGCTATCAAGGCTGGCATTCCATGGCAGAAGACATGGGACCACAGTTGTCATGCTGCTATTATTCCTAATATTAATTCTTATTAAGGAGAATTGCTTACAAAAAAAGGTAAACCCCAGATATTTTCTGTGAATCTCACAACTGGTGGGTGGGTTCAGATAACACCAAAAACCAAACAGTCTATGGATCACTGAGGTTTTACCTAGCCAAATGTAAGCTACTTAGCTCAGCTCTAATATTTATGATAGGCTTAATCCAGTAAACAGATAAATTGGTAAAAGCGTGAAAAGACCACACAACTGCTTGTAGGCAATAAAGACCACACACGTACCTTCTTTCAGACTTAGGGCATTAAGAAAATAAGGATGTGCCAACAAAAATTTAGACTATTGGACTGAACAAATAAACAGTGGTCATTAGAGATGAATAATGGACCACAAATCCAAACAAATAGTCAAACTTACCAGTCAAAAGCTCCCACAGTTTATTTTAGCATTACTTTAACATCATTTTCATGCTAAGATAATGGGTAAAATTGTAAGTGCTTTCCAATCTATAGAAGGTTTTGTCATCGATTTCTCTGGGGCAAGAATTTGACCCTATGATTTATGACATACAAGATCTACAGCAGCTCTTCATACACTTATGTGACTCTACTCCAGAGTTGAATAAATACAACCCAAACAGAAGAAGCACAACTGAAAAAGACAAGTCCATATTAAATAGACAAACTCCAAGAAAAAAGGTCTGACTTTAAGCATAATTCGAATAATTGTGAGAAACCCATGCAGATATTGGAAAACCTGGATTCTTCTTCCTAAATGTTTCTGTTAGAGATACGGGGTTAAATCTTGCTGACATGAAAGGTACTCACTCGTTTTAATAGCAGTTTACTTTGGAAATCAAAACAAAATATTCTTCTGAATTTCGTGTTGGAGTAAAATGGTTTTAAACCTCTGTGAACTCCATGAGGCTAGTCAGAGATAAATGAGAAAAGTAAATTAATTACTAGAGAGCATAAAATCTCCTGTTCCTGTGTCCCTACAGAGACCTTCTCCAAAGGTAAAAAAATGGGAAAGGAAAAAAAATTGCAACAGCACTATGGCTTATTACTCACGCAGCCATGTTAGATAATTCCAATGGTAATTTCTGGCCTCATCATTTACACATAGCACAGGCAGTAATATACTAGAACATCTAAAATCCTACTGTTATTGCACTGTTCCACATCTCTAATTAAACCTTATCTGCCTAAAGTGCCCCTACATTACTGGATATATGTGAGTGAGCAACATGGTATTTGCATAGAGCTTTGTAAATTCAGAAAGCTTTGCAAACAATAACGAAGTAAGCCTCACAAATACCGTGTGCAGGAAGAAAGGAAATCAGGGATCCCACTTTTACAGGTAAGGAAAGCGGAGCAAACACATGCTTACGGCTGTGCAAATATTCATAAGCAATGACAGAAGTTGCAGATTCGCAGTGCAGTATAATTCACACCAATTGCCCATCCCTCCTCTTAGCAGAAAACTGTCACACCACAGCACAACACTACATATTTTACTCGGGCATGCAAAGAGGAAGAGGAGGGGCTAAAACCCTGTGACTTAGATGACCACATACAACTGCAATAATTACTTTTTAGTGTAGCACCTGGCCCAGTTGTATTATGCCAAATCAAGGTCTATATTTTTTCAATTAACTAGCGATTTCTAATACTTCACTTTTGGGTTCAGCTAAGCCAAACCTTATACCAAGCCATGTCTTCAGGGCTGGTTCTCAGCTCTTTCTCACATGAACTCAGATCCCTTGAATTCTCAGGAAGGATATTCAAAAGCAGACGCATAAGAACCTTGGTAGGCTTGAAGCATAACTTTCCCAATGAAAAAACACACTTTAAAACAATCTTTAAATTATCTGCTGATCATCAGAGCACCTTTATGAAATGAAAAAGAGGAAGTTTATTTTCCTAACGAAATAGCATTAACTTTCCCTATTCAAATATCAATAATTTTTTCTTAGGTAATCTCTTCCACAGCATTGCCAGCTCTCATGATGTGATTATACATTGCAAGGTATTTGTGTCTTTGCTTTCGTTTTTATGTATCCTTGCTATTTTACCCTACCATGAGAATGGAAAATGTTCATTTTCCAAGATGGCTGCCACCTCTTGAAAAGGGCCAATGTGCAGAAAACATGAGCTGGCTTCACTGCCTAAACTGCTTTGCCCTCACAACTGTTGTAAAGGGAAGCAACACTGTCCTTTGGAAAGAACATTTATAATTCATGCTGCAGTAGTGTCTGGAGGGGCCCTTAGCAGATAGGGCTCTGGTTATAGCTGGCACTCTACATCTGTGTAATCAAGACATAGATCTCTGCTTAGCAAATAAGCATATGGTTAAATACAACAGAGGAACGAAATAGGTGGTAATGACACAAACTTTTGGCTCCTCAGGGTGCT
This sequence comes from Falcunculus frontatus, assembly GCA_013398115.1. Lineage (NCBI taxonomy): Eukaryota > Metazoa > Chordata > Aves > Passeriformes > Falcunculus > Falcunculus frontatus. Next base: position 2,671,760 of record VZRV01005432.1, read on the forward strand.
GCCTCACACCAGCCACCTAAGCCCGATTACTTTGCAGGGTTTATGGTGCTCTGAGAAGAGGCAAGAGGGCTTCAGTGTGAAAGACCGACATAAGAAAAGGCCAGGAGACTCTGCAGTTTATTATTTGGGGTTCCTTCTGGCCCAAACCCCAAGATGGTGTTTTCACTAAAGGCCTTTGTTGAGGAGAAAAGTTAATGAAAATGTGATATAAGCCAGCATGCTGGGCCAAGCAGCTTGCTTTTGGGCTGCAATGGCAGAAGGAAAACAACCCTACAGGCATGAAGGGAGGGTGGGCCCCTGTTCCTTAAAGACGGAGGATGTCAAGAGCAAAGAAATAGCAGCTCCTCGAGCACAGCAGAACAGAAGAGGCAATGACGAGAAAATGGAGGCTGCTCTATGTGTGCACATGCACATCAGAGAGTATTTAACATGAATTATTGGCACCCTATACAGAAAAACTGATCCCGAAAGCAACATTCAACACCACGTGTTTCAGTTCACTGATACCTCAAAGTGACCGCCTCACATAATTAACCACCTTTGGTTAAGCAATTCAGTGCCATAAGAAAGTCAAAGGGGCCATTTGCCCCATCTGACTCGTACAGGACAACCGCTCTGAAGCCTCTTTCCAGAATGGTGGGGAAGCCTTTAGTGAAATTCCGTCGGTGTCTAGTTAACATCCATTTCTCCTCATGCCAGCACTGTCCTTCAACTCTTAGTCCTACTGCTGAGCCCTGTATCTTTAGAGACAAAAAGTAGCATTAAATTATCTTTTTCTAGATTGAGTAAGCCCAGCTCTTCTACCCTCCTCCTGGGAAATAAACTTTCTGTTTTCCCAATTGCCCAAGAAGCCTGTCTCTGCTATATCCTGAGTTCAGCTTTTACCAGTGGAGATGGCCAGAACCAGACAAAGCCGTCTTAAATGGGAGCCCAGTGCAAGAATATTCCCCTTTTCCTCCTCTTTGCTGAACATCATCTGTCAGATACACCTTTGCACTTTTTGCCTGTTCTTTTTTTTTATCTTGGCCACATCACTTCAGAGGTTCACAGACATTCTGTGATTGACTAATAGGCCAGTCTTGTCTTTCTCCTTCTCTGTCATTTACAACTGATGGATTCCCATTTTAACATAAATTCTTATTAGCCCCTAAGTGATTGCCCATGCCATTACATTCTATCACTCAGTTTCTCAAGATCTCATCTCATGTAGCTGAAGGATATTTCATTAATTCCTTGCATTAAGAATGCATCCCAAATTTATCACTGGTAAAGGAAGAATACTTCTTTAAGTTATGAGATGATTATACACACAGGTGCATGGCTTCAAAAAAAAAACAAAAGCAAAGAGGAGGTCACAAGAAAGGTGACGCAAGTCATTCAGCTACCCATTTTAAACCTTGTAGGTTGCCTGTATATGCTCTTTTTTTTTTAGTGTTTGGTGACTTTTTTCCCTCTCAAGAGCCTAAATCCCTTTACTGTGCTCAGCAAATGATTCTCATGTCAGTTCTGAGAGATCTTTCTGTCATCCTTTCTGGTCATCCCTTCCATCTCCTTCATCTCTGGAGAAAAGAGAGACAGAGAGCTATTAAATGTTTTGGCGAAGGTTTCCTGAATAGGCAAGGGTTTTCTCTGGGCAAAGAGTGCTAATGCATGAAGACCCTCCTTTCTCTGGAGGGACCCTTATTCCAGACCTGGTCCACTGAAAGCTGACTGCTCCCCCCTCTCTCTTCACCCAACCTCTATTCAATTTTGGCTCTCAGTTAATCATGAGAGATACCTGGGCTTTAAATAGTCAATAAGAAACAAATCTCCAAGTGTCCTTCAGCCTGGTGGGGGAGGAGGGCATGAATATTGTGGCATATTCAAAGGAACAGCTTGAAAGCAGCTGGAAAGCTTTGCAAAAAAACCCCATACACCGCACACATACAGAGCAGCTGCATAGAGGGTGCCATGCACAATATTAATTATAAGCATGTTATGGAAGACAACATTCAACATTTCCAGTGCAAAGCATTCAGCATAGGGGCAGCCAGTGACACTATTTCACACTCCCCAATGCACCTCCACTAAGACTTGATTTAACATTATAAGGCTCCAAGTCTGTCAAGCTGTGACAATTTGTATGAGTGAGATTTTGGGTATCTCACTGAAATACGCATTGCAAAAAAAAACCCCAACCCCTTCATCATGAGCCTGCTTGATTTCAAAGGCTGCCTTGAAAGATGAATAATAAAGAGTAAGGGAGTGTCCCTAAAACAAATCAAACTTGGCAGGGCTAACTTTCCTTGTAAAATTAATTTTTAGCATCTTCTCTCCAGTGGCCCTGCCTCAGCTGTCTCCCCTTGTGCACAGTTAATGATCTTGTTGAGCAGATAACCAATCTCTGGTTGATTTACAAGGCCTTTTATTGTCTGAACTGTCTATAATTTTTTTTAATAGAGATTCAGTTGATACTGCAGTAAAACAAGATTCGGTTAACATATTTAATGAAAAAGTGAAAACAAGCCAATAAAGACACCAAAGGACCAATTTGCCAAACTGTTCCATGCAGTCCAAAATATCTTACATGCCAAATATCTATAAAGCAAGTGCACAGGCTCTCGATACTAAATTTTTAGCCTAACAAAAAAAGAAAACCTAATAGTAAGCTTAACACCTATTTCATGTCATGAATTGTTGATATGTTTTCCCCCTTATTATCCCAAACTACATTAGAAGGATTTGTTCCATTTCTGTTTCTAAGCAAATGGCAATATATATATATGTACATGTATATATTAGCAGAGTAGCACGAAGATTTTAATTGTGCTCTGCTCCAAGAGCCCTACCTGATGGGAGCACAGAGTGTCGATATTCGAATGAATCCTCCTGAACTGATGTAACTCAGCACAATATACACCATGCCAGGAAAGCAAGCACTGGGAGCTAGATATTTTAAAGTGATTGATTACACACTGTGCAAGCACAAATGAAGTCAGTGCATAGGGAGTGCATGTATTCTCAGGCACGGTTAAGTCAGGTTTTCTGCTAGCACAAAGTAAAACTCACAGGAGCTCAAGGAACCACTTGGTTATTAGTTACAAACCCCAGCATAATGCACCTGAAAAAGTGTTATTAAGAAAATAAAAGGCATGACAATTCCTGATACTTCATCAGCCTCCCCTTGGATGGAAGCAGCCCCAGAGGTGGGAGGCAACACAAGGCACAGCCCCAGGTCCCCCTCAGCCTGCAGGACCAGAGCCAGGGCTCACCCTCCATGGCAGCCACGTGCCATATGTGGCTCACCCATGCACACTGTCCCAATCCCTCCCAGGTTCTCTGTCATACCTCCATAGGAGTAACACTCAAGACACCACAGCCCAAACATATCGGATCCTGGCCAAGCGTCTAGGACAAATTTCTGGTCATAAGAGCACAGCCAGGGCAGGGTGCTGCAAGCAAACCGGTAAGACTTTTCAGACAGGTCCTTGGAGCCGGCTTTTTCTCCCTGTCACCTCTGCATTTTTTAAGCTGCTGCACATTGTTGTTGCCTTATGGTGATTATTTTCACTGCCAGCATAGTCTTTTGCATATTAGCGGCCTTTAATCCATTGCATCAGCCAGCTTAATTGGGGCAGGATGTTCCGATTTCCAACCTCTGTCCTCTGCTCCTTCCTCCCTCTCCCACCCCACGATGTTTAAGGGGTGTACAAAATCTATAGTGTTTCTACATCTGAATGGAGCATATAAAGGGTATTTGGTCAGATCTGGTTAATTGGGGGGACTTGTGGTTTAGTGGTTAGGAACAGGCCTAATCAGGGATAGAGGAGGAAGGAGAGGAGGAAGGAGGGGAGGGAGAGAGGGGGGCTTCTTTTTTTATGAAAATGTGGACCTCCCTACAGTAATTCCCCCTCAGCTGCTGCCTCACAGATGGACCTTTTAATTGAATTTTCTTACAGGCCTGAGGGAGGGAGTTCATTTCAGGTCAGGTGAGGCAATTGAAGTGAATCTAATAGCTCTAGTTTCTTTTCATTGGGAGCAGAGGGAAGTGTGTTGCTTTGTTTTTTCCCCTCTCCCTCCCACCACCCCCACCTTTCAGCTCAGCTAAAAAGTTTCAATTAAAAATTGAAACACACACATGGTGATTTCCAAGGATTTGTTGTCTTCATTTTGGCACAAGTGGCAGCAAGGTCAGCAGTGGGAGAAATCTGAAGCAGTTTGCATCCTGTTCTGGTTTTGTTCCCTACACAAGGAAGAATGCAGCATGTACGAAAACATTCATGAAAACAGCACGAAAGCATCCTCTTAACTTGTGCTGGCAAACATAAGAATCATCTTCCAGATCTAGAAACATGTTGTGAATGAGTTACCAAATTACTCATGCCTGTGCCTTTTTTTTTTTTAATACTGTGACACTTCAGGCCTCATTGGGCTTGGTTCTAAAATAGAGAAAATTAAGAGGGAGCCATCCTAAATGAAGCCCTCTTGAGCACAACTTGCTATGTCTGTATTGGGTAAGAAAGGCTGGGCTTAAAATTCAAGTCTTGTGAATGTAGTTTAAAGCACCAAAAAGTCCTTCCTATGTTGGTTTTCCATCTTTCAGAGATTTCTAGAGCCAAGTTAGCCATGCTAGCAAGAGAACATTTATTCTGCCGTAATATGTCTATGTTTGAGGGTTTCTTTCACAGAGCAAAGCTGCAGAATTTTCTGGTGTGGGTCTTGCCTTTAGCACATCAGACCATCAAGGGTATAGTCTCTTCTAGCCCAGGGCAGGTACAACTCCATGTGGAGCCACAGGCAGAGGAGGGCCAGCAGGTACAGGTTGACCTTGCCCTCTGGGAACATTGCTACCAACAGCAGAATAGCTTCCAGGAGCCTTGACAGCAAAGGAGGCAGAATTTTCTCAAAAGGCCATCTGGTCACCTATGGCTGGGGCCGATAAGAGAGCAGGATGCCACTCCAGGTTATTTGCAGGGAATGATGGGGGATCTGCGGTGAGAAGGGTACTGAGATGCCCTGCAGCTGCCAGGACAGAGCCTAGGAGGTCTGGAGTGGATTTTAGGGAAGGGAAGATGGGTGTATTGTGGTCAGAGAGGTCTGGTCAAGGAGCAATGCTTTGCTTTGGCTGAAAGCCTCTTTTGGCATACCACCAGCCCCAACCTCATCTATGTTTCATTAGCCAATGTACAAGGCTTTCAGATCTCACTTCCTCCTTAGTCGCTGTGGCATCAGATGGGGGCTGGGAGGGCTGCTGGCCTTTCAAGGTGAAAAGCAGCTTCCCATTGCTGTTCAGACAAATGCAACTTGAGCCAAGTGCAAAGCGTGGAAGTAAATAGCTCTCCTGGACTTGGCACCAGCCCAAAAAGTAAGCACAGTTGTTCCTAAAAGGGGACCATGTTACCTGCAGCTGTGCTGCTGTTAGGACCAATTCTCCCTCCTTCACTTCAACTTTGGATCTCTGGGGAGTGATAAACCACCTGCAAATCTTTGGGGCTTCACGTGGAGCCTCTGAACAAACTCACTCCCACCAGCCTAAAATTCTCTGTACAGCACTTAGCACCTTCGCTGGAAAACTGAGGGATTCAGCACCCTCATAATGTTTGAAAAATACCTTTTTCGGGATCGTTTGTTGAAAAAATTGCATCTATGTGTTGTTTTGATGCTTTGAACCTAATATAAACAAGGAAATCCAGAAGTTCTGGTGGGTTTTGTGTATGAGTGAACCTAGGCAAGTATTAACCCGTAGGGGAAGGGACCCATTACCTTCCATACATGGAGTGAACAGCATAGTGATAGGACAAGGAGTAATGGGTACAAATTGAAAGAGGGGAAATTTAGGTTAGATATTAGGAAGAATATTTTTCTGTGAGGGTGGTGAGACCCTGGAACAGGTTGCCCAGGGAGGCTGTGGGTGCCTCAACGCAGGCAGTGTTCAAAGGCAGGTTGGATAAGGCTTTGAGCATCCTGATCTATTGAGAGGTGTCCCTGCCCATGGCAGTGGGATTTGGGACTAGATGATCTTTAAGGTCCATTCTAAACCCTTGACATTCTATGAAAAGCAGAGCACTAAGGCCACAGCCAAACTAACAGAAAGGTTGTCTGGGTTACTTCATGGCTTAATCTCATTTCTCCTGAATTGCTTTTACCACAATTTATAGGTAAAGATAAATAATATCCTGTGTCAACATTCATATGTTTCAGTATTTCAAATATTGCAATGATGCTTCATTTCTAAAGGCAACTTCATTTAATTTTAAATTTCCAAATGCTAAAGCTGCAATGAAATGATTTTGAAACTTTTTTGAGGAGGAAGAGGAAAGGGAAGATCTTACTTGGCATAGATCTACTTGCAATATCAAGTAGCAAATGTCTGTATCTGTGTAATGCAAATAGCAAATGTGTGTATCTGTGTAAAGGAAATAGCAAATGTCTGTATCTATATAAATTTAAGCTAAACCACAGTATAAAGAAGTTCCTTTTGCAGTTGGGTCTTTCATCCTAAACCATTCTGGGTGTTGTAAGACAAGTGCACCTAGCATTTGGCTTCCCTGCTGGCTTTTCCACCATCATCTCATTCACATGCTACTTTATTTTAGGTTTTTTTAAGACCTAGCGATGTACATAAGAGCAGCTTGGCCAGTGGGGCCTGGGCACAGATTAAATTTGGGGAGAGAGTCCAACAGAAGCTTTGGATCTTATTATTATTCCCTTTATAGAGCCCCATTTAGAGGCCCCAAGTGGAAACAAAGGTAGCAAGCCATCCCAATCCTGCTGCCAGGAAAAAGGAGGGGTGGTTCAATCAACCATCCGTGTAGCACTGTAGCAGAAGGGGCAAAAAAGCACACATTTAGGACCAGATGCTTCTCCTTTAGATGAAAGGATGATTAAAGCACTTGTGCTGAGAACTGCAGCGATCCCTGTGTTCTAAATACAGCAGTGCATGTCTGACCCTGCCCTTTCAAAAGCAGATTCTGTGGCTATGGTGAGGGTATACAGAGGTGAGAGGGGAAAAAACAGCAGCAGGTAACATTCAACTAAAAAGCTCAGCCCACACAGGAAAATGTAAATGCTTCATTTGCTCCTCTAAGGAAACTGGCTGTAGTTTCAGAGCATACCGTAGGTGCCCTAAAACTTTTCTAACCAGAAGGAAAGGGCACTGATTAAATCCCTGTGTGGGATTGACTATGGGCAACATATTTGTATTTGTCTTGAGACACCCGCAGTTCCACGCATAACCAGAAAGATTTCTTTCAAATGCAAGGAAGAATACTGAAAAAGCCACTGCCTAGTACAATCAGCTGAATGTTACAGGACAGCTGCTTCTGCATTGTAAAACACATGCAGGAAATGGTGCTGGGGAGCTATCACAGTTCTTGCTACAAGAGATGGGTTTTGTCTACAGCACCCCTTCAGCACCTCTAGCAGTATGAAGAAAGCTTTAACATACTGCATTAGAAATGCCTGATGGACAAACATCGCACATATCCATTCTCTAATAAAACATTATTTTGAGGCATTATAATGTTAACTTTATATATCAAAAGAATTTTTACTGCCTGGGCAGCTTTGGGGGAAAAAAAAAAAGAGGACAGATTGACAGTAAAAGATGGCACTTCAGTCTTAGAAGGAAACAAAACACAAGCTCAATTTTCCTTATTGTCCCCCCTATTGTGAAGCATCCACGCCCATAAAACTGCCTCGTACTGATAGAAAGGATTAAGTCCTTATGCACAAGATATTTCACATCTTGCTAGATCCTGAAACAACTATGACATCCAAGTCGTTTCAAGCAAAGGGCAGTAGCAGCAGTTTCTCAAAACCAGAAAGAATTCATAGAAGCAAAACAGAAGGCAAAGCTGTTTTGGGGCATGGCAATCCAGACATAAATGAGAGTACACGATGTGACATGCACTTCACTGTTCAGAGACTAACACACCAGTCTGCTCAGTCCAGAAACTCTAAATGCTTCTGTCAAGTGAATTTCCCATGTAAAAATCTTGTAGAGATGCAAAGAACTAATTATAGGAAACACCTAATAATGGGAAACATAAGCTTTAAAATTGTTAGTAGATAAAAGGCAGGGAGCTACGAGCTGGAATCTTTTGCATCGGGCATTTCTTTTCTTTTGAAATTTCAGTGCTCAGGGATGAGAAAAATGGGTACGGTTTCCCTTTACATGACAGGAACAATAATTGAGTAGGATTATATGTCATCCATGAAAATACTATATTTATGCCTCATTGTAATCCATTCATTGGTTTATGGATCCAAATTCCCATGGGTAGTGTCACAAATCCACATAACGTCCCTGAGTAGTGGATTTTGCATTTGGATCTGAGACGTAGCTGGCGGACACAGCAAATGACATGTAGCCAGACAGCTCCCAGGAGAGCACACAGATGGGAATGCCAAACATGATGGTCGGTCCCCAGCTCAGGTGGGAAACACAACCTTTGGCTCCCCAGTCTGCCAGCTTCAGAGAGGTGCTCTAACATACAGACCATTTTCTCCCCAGTCATCAGAGAGTTTTTACACATCTACCACTTACAAGTGTCAAAAGTCACTGTGATACATCTCCTGTGTCATATGGAGCCATTTCTTCTTTTGCCAAAAGATGGCAGAAGCCCGACCCTAATTATATCTTTTGGACTACCTAGAGATATCTGTACAGCCAAATTTCATAAACCTGAGACCCATCATTATTTCTTTCTTCTTACATTAGGAGTAATGCTGAAGTAGCGCAGTAATATGTGATAACCCTCCCTGTACAAGATTTCCTGTGTGGCTTTGTACCAGATCTATACTTCAGCTTCCCCTTGGAAATTGAGGGGTCTGTTTTTTCCTGGCAGTACTTTCCTTAGTTAGCCTCTTGGGTTGTACATTTCCTGAGACAAATACCATTTTTTATTTCATGCCTGCAGCAGACTCAGCCAGGCTCCAGACTCAGATGAAGCTTTAAGGCAATATCATAACAGCAATTAAAAAAAGTACTTGACAAGACTTTATAGCCACTGCTTCTGTAGATTACATGTGTCTGCTGGTAGAGGGAGGTGCACTTTGGTAAAAGGCTTTCCTCATAATTCATTAATTAGGTGTTTACAAATATCTCAGCTGCCAAACCCTTGAAGCTTCTCAGTCTTCAATGAAGAGGGGAGGAGCAGTGAAAGAAGTTGTCACATTTCCTTAATCATGCATCTCAGACAATGATAGTGGGTGTTGGTCCATTACTGAAAGTTACAGTAAAGTAATAAAATTCTACATCCAGTGTGCTGGCTTGATTGTCAATATAAACACAGTCCTATGCTGAAGTTACAGCTGACTGCGAGTAGCCTAAAACTGTAATATATAATCAAGCCATAACTATTATACTACAACCGAACAGAATCAAATGGAAAACAGCACCCTGGTGCAGTATCTTTCTGGAGAGTTTATGCCCCAAGTGTATCTTCACACCAAAACCCCACCCTTGGTGATGGTCATGGAGCAATGCTCCTGTCACAGGCAGCAGTATTTTTGCAAACCCCCAGTGCTGGGGCAGAAGCACCAAGGATCTACCTACCAGATCACTGCAGCCAAACTAGTAAGATGCAGCTGCATGGTTTCCATGATGGAACACTTGAATCTCAGACTTTAAGTTAAAAGTCAAATGGGTCGTTTCATACCAGAAGTCTTGAATGTAACATGGTTTCAAAGCATATTAAAACTTGAGCAACAATTATTCCAGCTGCTCAGGTATCGCTACCATGAAGGCCCTAGGACTGATCCAAAGCGTGGGCCTGACCGGTGTCAGTAGTAACACAGGTAACCTGCTCCTGGCTATCTTGGCTAACCCTGTCATATACAATCATTGCACACCACACCTGACACTTGAGGCCTTCAATTCTTTTTATGGTTATGAGAACCTGCAGAATAAAGCAGACACGGTCTGTTCTGAAAGAAGAGTCCACGCGGAAAATGATTCTCCAGCTATGAGTGGAAAGACTGATGACCCAGAAGTTAAACAACATCTCAACTTTCAATTCCCTTTGCTTTACCTTTTCTTAAAAGAACATATTTTGCAAGATTTTACTATATAAGTGGATTGACAGTCCTGGAACTTGTATTCCTAATATACATATGGCTCCTATCGTATCCTTCCATTTCATTTGGGTTACATGATGGTTAACACATCATCTACTTCAGCCACTGCAAAACTTGAAGAATCTAACCTTTCAAAAGGAGTTTTTTTACCTCAGCAACAGCTAGCACTTCTGCAGCAGTATCAGTGAGGCAAGGGTGCAAGTTCTGGTCTCAGAACAGTACTCAGGAGGAAGATCTCCACATTCCAATATGCCTACTTGCATCTGGCATGCCTCATGCATGGAGTATTCCTTAAAGGACCAAGGATGATGTGAAGCAAGCCCATCTGAGGAGAAGGACCTTTTGGGAAGACACGGAAGTTTATTATTAGAATTGATTTGTATGTTTTCTCAAAGTTACGTCAGTGCTGCACCTGCTGAGCAGATTAATAAAGGATAGTAGCCTCTCAGGTACCAACCTGCCTCTCGTAATTATTAAATCTACCTAGGAAGCAAGTAAAAGAAATGCTGGAAATCTTACTCAAGCAAAATGTATATATATCAACTGGAGCTAGGGAAATTTTCTGTATCACCTTGACCTTGGTGGTCATCTTTATTAAAAAAAAAAAAAAAAAAGACAAACCTCAATTTAATTTCATAAAGATTTTATGAAAAACTATAAACATGAGTGCCTGTGCACCATGCAAACTGAAAAATAAGTGGTACCTCTGGCCTTGCAGGATTTTGAGAATGTATTTAGACTTCTGTAAGATGATATTTGTCTCAACTGATTTCTGCAGAGCTATCCTGAACACTAGGAACAGAGCTGTGACTGGCTCAGGTGTGGATAGACCCAAAGAAGGCATGTTCTCATCCCCAATTTTCTCTCAGGTCCAATAAGAGTTTCAGTATCTCCCCCTTGGACACCAAACCTTGTGTGTCCTCCCCACCAAGGCCTGGAGGGCTTCTTTCCCTGTTTAGGTGGGTGCACCCAGCAAGGAGCCAGCACTGTAAGGGTTAAAAAGTGGACTTTTCCACCCAGAAGGCTGAACGGACTCCTTTGAAGCCTTTAGTCTATTGTATAAATCCCTCCCAGTTTTGAGGATTACAGAATAAATACATTGTAATGGCTCCATAGGAACCTGGCCCATGGGGTCACCCTGACTTTAGTTTGTGCATTATGTCCCAAGTGACAAAAATCGAAGCACATTAAATGCTTCATGAATGTGAAATGTCCAGAGTTTTAATCTCAGGAGCTTTGCAGCCTTACAGTTTGTCTTGGATGCACCTAAATCCACACTGCAGACTGATTATAAAGGAGCTGGCTTCAGCTGACACATTCACACCAGGCAAATTCAGATAGTTTCAGATTTAGAGCAATAATTGCTCAGTATGTGTTGGGGTGGGACTTATCTAGCTTTATGCGTTATAGTAGAGTGCATCCAATGAAGACATAGACAATTTATGCAGAAAAAATTATCTTCTATTAAAAGAAACTATTTTTTAAAAGTAGGTTGCTCTAATAAGACACTTAGAGACCCTTCATAGCTGAATAACACCAAATAACTACACAATCTCACTCCACTTGCCTCCAGGTGAGAAAGATATTAATGGAATTTACGAGCAAGGAGAATAACTTATAAACTTATCAGACTCCCTTCAAGACTGTCACCTGACAAATCATCTTAAAGCAACTCTGCTTTGCTGGATAAAAAAAAAAAAAAGAAAGGACATCCTTTCACTCTCCACCCATTAATTTAGGCAGTGGAAGTAGAATTTCTGTAGCCTCTCTTGCCCTCAGCTCTGCCTCATTCTGTTTCTATTTTCCTGTTTGTTTTTCCTTTCGTTTTCCTTTTTTTTTTTTCTAAGCTAGCACAGCTTTGTGTTGACTTGAAAGTGCCTTTGATAAATTCTGGCTGATTTTATCTACTGCTCAGCATACTCTGTCTTATTGTACTTTTCACTAGATATCTTGGTCAATTTGGTCTTGGTTCTTGTTTTTTTGTTTGTTTTTTTTACCAAGAGAATTTCCATTCCTGGCAGAGACAGAGACCCCAGTAGCACTTACTGAAGAATGAAGGAGAAAAGGAATGTAAGAGGATTGAAATGCTGCATTTAGTATTTGAAATAGTTAATAGCAACTGAAAAATACTGACATTTTCACAGACACACAAACATATGCTAGAGTATTTGGCTGTTTGCTTTAGGGGTTGTGTTGCATTTGCTAATCTTTTTAATAGAAGTATTCATACAATTATTGTGATTTTTAAATTCTTTTTTTTTTTTACTTATCCTCTAAAGAATTATCTGCTGCACTCCTGAACTCACTCTTACATTAGAGAGTTTATAGCTTTAAAGGAACTTGCTGAATTTATTCTCCATGGATTTGCTGAAGAAAAACAAGTATTTCTTCCCAAGCCAAAGCTTTGCAAAGTCATATGGCAGTGGATATTACCAGCCAGTCTGACATCTTATTACAACAGCATTGTAACATAACCTTATCCCAGTGGGGATGGGAATCTGCTGATGCCTCTCTCATCACCAGAAGGATTTCCCATCGTGCCCTGATGAGTTTCAGTCCATCTAATCTCTTTCTCTCAAAGATCCCATGAAATAGCAACCTTGCTCGAAGAGACGATAAAATTACATCGTTATGTCCCTATTTCTTGCACACCCAGTGGCACTGATGATGCCCATGGTGCTGGGGCTGTACAAACAGGTAATGGCAGCATCCTCTTGCCAGGCAGCTGCCGCCCAGGGGCTGGGGAGAGGCTTTGCAGGTTGTTACCAGGTCTCAGGGTGTATCTCCCCTTGTGAAACGATGCAGAAAAGCCCAAGCAAGAGCCCAGGACTGGAAGCAGTGCAGCTACGTTGGTGAGTAGCCCACCTGAGCACTCGGGCTTGGCTGTGCTGCTTTCTGGACCTCTGCTACCACCGCTACGTGGCACCGCTCTGAGCTGTGTGCCATGTAATGCCACAGCTGCCGTGCAACTCAGCTGTGCTTTGTATCACCTCGAGCAATTCTCTTCAGCTATTCCTAAAGCTGGGGCAAGGACCTTGCTGGGCTTTCAGAGGCGCTGGGAGCTTTCTGTAAGCGTGGATAAGTGCCAAGGACTGCTCCTGTGCTGAACATTGAGTACCCACCACACAGCTCCACGAGCTCCTATGGCTGTGGGAAAAAGGAGTTGAGCAAAGAGCAAGATCACAAGCCTCTCACGCTGCAGTGATTTAATTTCAATCCAGCGCTCCGTTTCTCCTCTCCTTGCTATGGACAAGTCCATGTTTATTAAGGGACTCCATTAGTCTTCCCCTGTGACTCCACCTTGCTGCAAAGTGTTTTTTCCTCCAGGGCTATAGCAGCAGCTGGCCCACTATTTCCTTCTGAGGTGTAGCCAAATAATGGCCTTTTGGAGGGGGATCTGTTTCATCTCTCTTCTCCATATGTTCCTTTCAATTGAGGGGCTTAATACACTCATTTTCACAGTAGCTATCTAAGTGTTTTTCCTTTTTTGTGTCTATTATTGAAATGAATAAATGTGCACAAGGCAATGAGGCACATGAGTCAGGTCAATATACTAGAGCTTTCTTTCAGGAGTAATTTTCCAGGAGACC